>JAOANR010000002.1:47740010-48277403 GCA_030278955.1 Hygrophila difformis | reverse complement strand
CCCTCATGGATAACTAGCTCGTATTCTGGGTATTAGTTACTAATTGTTATTTGCATGGTCTGGATGGCTGTCAGTGGAAGCCTTGGCGGTTCGCCCATCCGGGGTTATAATCGCTGCTCGGCTGACTCCCATCCAGATACAGTTTTATTTTATTGTCTTAATTTCCAAACCTGAATCCCAATCCGTACCGGGAGTCAGTTGGCATCAGTCAATGCCAACTGATGATCATTATAGAAGGGAAGCATGTAGGTTTTTATCCGAATTCACAGACAGTGGAGGCCCAACTGGTGTTGACACCACCATTATAGGGTCTAAGCTGTCTAAAATTCGCTCCATCCGAGTGATTGGGAAATTGGACAGTAGATGTTTACAGTCCACCTGATTATTCTGCCATTACTTTGGTCCCTTGACCATTTCATTCTGTGTTTCACCTTCTGTCTAGATCCGCATCTATATTTTGGGTCAATTAATTTTACACTTCCATATATCTTTATGCATGATAATATTATATACTATTGTGGTCTGTACTTATTTTGGGATCCTTCCCTTGGACAATAGAAGTCTAGATCTTAAACAGATATTGCTTTATAAATTTCCAACAAAAACCTCTTTATAAAATCCGGATCTGAGTAAGGGATAAATTCTTCAGTTATGACTAATTCATATTCTGTCAAGGGTTGTATTTTGGGGAATTAAGAAGCAGATTCAGCGATTAGGTCTCGCCTAGACTGAAAGGGTCTGTGTTTTAACTGAGAGTCTAGTACCTGACAGGGAATGACTTTCAAATCCATTATTTTCCAAAAATTGTTGGTTGATGGAAATGTAAGATTAAGTGCTACACCGAGATGGGGTCCACTTGGATTCAAATACAGTGTAGTAAATAATCTTAGAGGAACATCATCCAGGCCTTGGTTATTTTCCAAGATAGGGTTGAGTTTTCTTTCAACTGCTATCCTCTTCTGCCAAAGCCTACTTTTGAGTCCTGAGTGAGTGCATCCGGAGACGAACTAATTTATTAGTTCGTTTCATTAGTTTGTATCTCATAATCACCCGGAAGGAAGTGAACACACTAGTGGTTCACTGAGAGCCGGGAATTCTTGATCCATACTCCTTCATTCTGATGGGGAGCTGTCTTTTACTACCAGGGTCAGATTTTCAAAACCTCCGAGTGATAGGTTTAAATGCTTTCTTTACTGCTTTCTTTTAACCGCTTTCATTAGAGGTCACTCGGTTGTATTGAGAGTTGTGTAACTGCTACTAGGATTGACAGTTAAGGGATAGTTTAGGGCTGAATTCAAATCTTTGGGTGTGACATGGGAGAATGATAGTGGTACTTGGCATTTCAATAAATGATGTGTCGGGTGTTGCTTTTTCCACCACAGATGAAGTAACACACCCAGGCCAGGGCAGTTACGAATCTGTGGTATCTTAGAATTTGCGGTCTTAAGAACATGTAAACTCTTATTGCAAGTACCTGTCTGTTAAAGGGAAAGCCTTATTGAGAGCATGAGAATTAGCTATCTGATAGAATTATCCCAAACAAAGATCTGCGTATGAAAATGGGAGTTTAATATTGCTGTATCTCGCTCTTGTCCAATTTTCATTCTTTTCTTCCGGACTGTCTACATTGTGACTCAACTTCACGGTTGGCACAATGCACCTTTTCCCTGCTTTCGTAGATAATGTTTACTGCATTCCTAGAATAATTCTTATCCGCTTTCTAGAATAGATTTATTTGCTTTGTAGATTAATTTAACTGCTTTCGAGATCTAGTTTAAATTCATGTTAGTAGATATTAATCATCTTTCAACCCTATTGAGCAATACGAATGGAAAATCTAGTAAAACGACGTGGGACCTGCTTCTATCGCACATCCTCCAGTGAACGATCCGGTCTTACTATAAATTACTGCAATTTTTGACACCGTGCGCTTTCGGGGGCACAGTTTCTTAACTACGAGCAATAAAAACATGATTACGTATAAATATATCCCTAATCACAACACCGCCATCATAAATTGGTTTCATTAAATAAAACCTAAACCAGGATCACGAAGTTTCGGAAAATACTCATGTAGTGGGAATTAGTCAAAAGTTTCATGGCAGGAAATCTTATGGCAAGAATTGATGAGAAGTATCATGGCATATTTGCCGGGGATCCTCAGTGTGACAGGCTGAAGGTCAACCTATCCCGGCTATGCCATGAGATTTGTCAACATTTCATGACAGAGAGGACCATAGCGCCATTTGAAACCAAAGCACCATACTTGAGTAATAAAAAGATTAATCCCTAAACCCTTTCCCGTGAATCATAACGCTTTCCATTTAATAAATCTGACCTGGTATAATTTTAGCAAAAGCTCGTGTTAACGAAACTTGTCAAAAGTTTCATGGCGCCGTTGCCGGGGAGGATGCAGCGCCGTTTTATTTAGAGAATTACATTCCTCATTGCTCCTAGAGTAGCCTATACATATAATTATAAATGTTCACCTTCAGAACCACTTCTAACCTGGGGACTGTACAGGTACTGTCATTATTGAAGCCGTTGTTCTATGCAAAGGAGGAAGCAGACGCCAGCCGAGATCCCGTTTAATTCAGAGATAGAAAAGACAGCTCGACGTCTTAGGGCGGAGACTAAACGAAGAAGGGAACGGGAACGACAGGCATTACTTTCGCCAAGCACCAGCAGCGATATTTCCGAAATGGCAAACCCTGACATCCCACCAATCATTCAACCCAATCCCCCACTTCACAACATTGAGGAAGACCCCGAAGATGCTGATCATGATGAATTGGATGATCCCCCTCCCCAGATCATACAAGGAGGTGGGAATCCACCAAACATGGAGCAGCAGCACTTCGAGGCACCCCCTCCCAACCCGAACCAAAACCTACCAAACAACCAAAACCAACCAAATCAGCAAAATTTCCCAAACCAACAGAATCAGCAATACCATAACCCCCATCAGAATCCCCCGAATCCGAATGATTTCAATGATCCGAGGAACTATTTCATGCCTCAGAACTACTACCCACAGCAGTACCAAGGCGGGCCTGAGAACAATCATCAAGCAGCAGCTGCTGCTGATTACATGCAGCCAATTTTAGAACCATATCTGAACATTCCTGGACAAGCTCCATTCCTGGCCAGGAATTTCGAACTGAAACCGGCCCTAATCAATCTAGTCCAGAGCAACCAGTTTGCCGGAGCAAGTCATGAAGATCCCCATGATCACCTGCAAACCTTCCTAGAATTGTGTGACACGATCAAGAATCGTGATGTACCCGCAAACACTATTCGACTAAGGCTATTTCCCTTCTCTCTGACAAGCGGAGCACGAACATGGTACAAGTCACTGCCCGTAAATCAGAAGTCTACATGGGAAGATGTGATCAGAAACTTCCTAGCAAAATACTTCCCGGAGTCCAAGGTGGATGAATGCCGCTCCAAAATTGCGGAATTCAAGATGAAACCAGACGAGTCCTTGTATGATGCAAAGGAAAGATTCTTCAACCTGCTCAGGAAGTGTCCTCAACATGGCTTCCATGACTGGGAGAGACTGAGAAAGTTCTACAGTGGTCTGACCCCAGCATGGAAATCCATGCTTGATGCTGCTGGTGGTCAACATTTGCTCTACATACCTATGGACCAAGCCTGGGCAAAGATTGAAGCCATGAGTGTAAACCGTTCTGTTCTAACTGATGACGGTAATCCCACTCCCCCTCGTAGTTTATGTGCTGTAGGTACAGTAGAGAAGTCAGACATTGAAAAGCTTCAAGAGCAAGTGGCAGCGTTGTCTGTAAATCAAGGAGTTGGAAGTTCTGCGCAGGGACAGCAAACTGATGTGATCTGTGGACTGTGTCAAGGCGCTCATGCAACTGACACATGCGAGCAAGTCACAGCTGAGAGCTGTAACTATGCAGGAGCTTTTCCAAATAGACACCCGAATATGTCTTATTCAAACAACAACGCCTTAAACTCACATCTCTTGAACAAGCCACAGCAACAACAGTTCAACCCTCAGCAGAATCAGGGATTCAATCAGAACAGGGGCCAACATTTTCAGAATCCAGGTTTCCAACCTCAGATCCAGCAGAGGCCACCTCAGAATTTCCAGAACTTTCAGCCCAATCAGAGTTTCCAGCCTCAGTTTGTCCCAAACCAAGGCCAGTGGAATCAGAATCAGCATCAAAATCAGAATCAGAATCAAAAGCCTCCTTCAAGGCTTGAGAATCTGATGACTGATTTCATCACTAGTCAGAAAGAGATCAACAATCAACTGCAGGCCTCCATCAGAAATGTGGAGACCCAAGTTACACAGATGGCTAATGAGATGCAGAAAAGGGACAAAGGAACATTGCCTAGTACTGCGGAAAAGAACCCGCAATGCAAGGCAATAACCTTGAAATCTGGAAGAGTACTAGCTGGACCAAAGGGAGCAGATACTGGAGCGGAATTTGAAGAGGATGATATTGTTGACAATGCTGGTAAGGAAGCTGATAATGGGAACGAAGCAGAAAAAGAGACAGCCGAATTGCAGACTGAAGCTGCGCCTGAAACGGCTGAAACAGATAAGGGTACAGGTGAAGGTACAACTTCCTTCCCTTCACCACCAAAAATTGCTAATAACAAGTACATGCCCAGGATTCCTTATCCTGCGCGGCTTAAAAATAAAGAACATGATCTTAAATTCAAGAAATTTCTGCAACGATTAAAGTCTGTAGAGATAAACCATTCCTCTCACAGAAATGATTTCCGAAATGCCCATCTATGCTAAGTTCTTGAAAGAATTGATTTCAGGAAAAAGGCAGGTTGAGCAGGAAGAGGTAATTATTCTCAACAGCACATGCAGTGCCATCGTTCAGAGGAGAATGCCTGAAAAGAAAGAGGACCCCGGATGTTGCACACTTCCAGTACAATTCGGAAAGGCCAAAGTGAGCATGGGGCTTTGTGATTTAGGATCAAGCATCAATGTGATGCCACTAGCTATGGCTATTCGCCTTAAGCTGGGAGAAATTCAACCGGTCAAGATGAGACTGCAACTTGCAGACAGATCGATCACTCAGCCCGTAGGAATCCTCAAGGATGTTGTGGTCAAAACCGGGCAGGTTCTTTTCCCGGTCGACTTCATCGTCCTCGACATTGAAGAGGACTCTGAAATGCCGCTTATCCTTGGACGCCCATTTCTAGCCACTGGTGGTGCACTGATTGACGCTAAATCCGGAAAAGTCACCTTAAGGGTCGATGGCGAGGAGATCATCTTTGATATGGAGAAATTGCAGAAATTTCCGAATGACAGTTCTTGTTTCTCATTTGAAAATGTAATAGTTAGGGAAGAGCCAGACTCTGAACTTGATTGTGAAATGATGCTGGATGAACCATCAAAGCAGGTACTGAAGCCTGCTGGCGTGGAGCACAAAGGATGCAAAGCCGTTCACTTCGCCGATCCCGAAACAGGGGATTTGGAGGAATTTGACGGCATCGACTTCCATGATGACGCCAACCAAGAGGAAGAAGAGGATCCTGTACTGATGCAGGATCCCGAAGGTAAATCTGTTCTCCCACTACCCAATTCTCGCAAACTACTCCCTTCCGTTGAATGTCCACCAGAGCTTGAACTTAAAACACTACCCGATCATCTCAAGTATGCGTTTCTCGCAGAACATAAAAAGTTACCCGTGATTGTTTCGGCTAAGCTCTCCCAAGAGCAAGAAAATGCTCTGGTGGACGTTCTTAAGAAACATGTACATGCAATAGGTTGGACCATTTCTGATATAAAAGGAATAAGCCCTTCTATTTGCATGCACAGGATTCTAATGGAAGAAGAGTTTAAACCCTCCCGTCAACCTCAGAGGCGATTGAACCCCCTTATGCAGGAAGTGGTAAGGAAAGAAGTTATCAAGCTCTTAGATGCTGGTATAATCTATCCTATCTCTGATAGCAAATGGGTTAGCCCGGTGCAGGTCGTACCCAAACGAGGAGGGATGTGCATAACCAAGAATGAGCAAGGAGAAGAGGTTGCAACCAGACCAGTGACCGGATGGAGAGTTTGTATCGATTACCGGAAGCTGAATGAGGCCACACGCAAGGACCATTTTCCATTGCCATTCATTGATCAGATGCTTGAGAGGTTGGCAGGGAGAGAGTTTTATTGCTTTTTGGATGGTTATTCTGGTTATAATCAGATTGTTATTTCTAGTGAAGACCATGATAAAACCACTTTTACCTGCCCGTACGGCACTTTTGCCTATCGACGGATGCCTTTTGGTTTGTGCAATGCACCTGCTACTTTTCAAAGATGCATGATGTCTATTTTCTCTGAATTTATCGAAAAATGCATTGAGGTCTTTATGGATGACTTCTCTGTATATGGAGATACGTTCGAAGATTGTTTGACCAATCTTGCTAAGATTTTAAAGAGGTGTGAGGACACTAACTTGGTTTTAAATTGGGAAAAGTGCCATTTTATGGTCACTGAGGGCATAGTGTTAGGTCATCGCATTTCTCGTGCAGGCATTGAAGTTGATCCAGCCAAAGTTTCCATCATTTCCAATCTCCCTCTTCCTAACTCGATCAAATCAGTTAGGAGCTTCTTGGGGCATGCCGGTTTCTACCGGCGATTCATTAAGGATTTCTCTAAAATTGCCAAGCCGCTCACTAATCTGCTTTGTAAAGAAAACCCTTTCTTAATAAATGAAGCGTGTGTCCAAGCCTTTGACACGCTCAAGAAGATGTTGGTTTCTGCACCGATAGTGCAACCACCCGATTGGTCAATACCTTTCGAGGTAATGTGCGATGCTAGTGGTCTCGCCGTAGGCGCAGTTCTTGGACAACATAAGGATGGGAGACACTGCGTAATTCATTACGCAAGTCATGCCCTGAATGAAGCCCAAGTTAACTACACCACAACGGAGAAAGAGATGTATGCTGTAGTCTTCGCGTTTGACAAGTTCAGACAGTACCTGATAGGTACAAAGACCATAGTATACACCGATCATACAGCATTGAGATACTTGTTTAGCAAACAAGATGCAAAACCTCGATTAATCAGGTGGGTACTTCTGTTGCAAGAATTCGACATCATAATAAAAGATAGGCGAGGTCGAGATAATGGTGCTGCTGACCACTTATCTCGATTAGATAATGATAAAAAGGAAAAAGCCGTCAATGAAGATTTCCCGGACGAACAGTTGTTCGCGTTGCATCTGCATAATCAAGCTTGTCCATGGTTTTCCGACATCGCTAACTTCTTGGCATGCGGAGTAACCCCACAGTTTTCGAACTATCATCAGAGGAATAAGTTCAAACGAGATGTATTAAGTTACTTCTGGGAAGAACCTTATCTCTTCAAACACTGCCCTGATTCAATAATCAGGCGATGTGTGACCGAGCATGAAGCTTATCAAATTGTCAGAAAATGCCATGAATCAGAATATGGAGGTCACCATGGTCCCACTCGAACGGCCCACAAGGTCCTCGAATGTGGATTTTATTGGCCTCACATCTATGAGGATTGCAGGACATTTGTTAAGGGCTGTGACAGATGCCAAAGATTAGGAAACATCTCCAAGAGGGATGAGATGCCTCAAAAGGGGATTCTCACGCTTGAGATCTTTGATGTATGGGGCATTGACTTCATGGGACCGTTTCCACCATCTGGTGGAAACTACTATATCTTGGTAGCTGTCGATTACGTATCCAAATGGGTCGAGGCTGTCGCATTACCGACCAATGATGGTAGCCAAGTCATCAAGTTCCTCAAGAACAACATTTTCAGTCGATTTGGCGTACCTAGGGTGGTGATATCTGATGGAGGAACACACTTTATTAATAAAGGTTTTGAAACTTTAATGAGTAAAAATGGGATCCTCCATAAGATAGGCACGCCTTACCATCCTCAGACTAGTGGTCAAGTCGAAGTATCCAATCGCGAAATCAACACATACTCGAAGCCACTGTCGGGATAACCCGTAAGGATTGGGCACGTAAGCTCAATGATGCTCTATGGGCATACCGCACAGCATATAAGACTCCCATCGGGATGTCTCCATATAGGCTGGTCTTCGGAAAAGCCTGTCATTTGCCCGTAGAGCTAGAGCATAAAGCTTACTGGGCCGTTAAAACGCTTAACTTCGATCCGAAAGTTGCTCAGAGCAAACGTAAGTTGGACCTCAATGAAATTGAGGAAATACGAGCGCAAGCTTATGAAAGCTCTCGAATTTACAAGGAGCGGACCCAGAAGTTGCACGATCGCCGGATCAAACCTAAGTATTTTTATGTTGGTCAACATGTGTTATTGTTCAATACTAGGTTGAAGCTGTTCCCCGGAAAGCTCAAATCTAGATGGGAAGGACCACATGAAGTACTAGAAGTGTTCAAAAATGGAGCTGTCAGGATCCGAACTGATAGGGGCGATATAGTGGTGAATGGACAACGATTGAAAGAGTACCTCGGACAGTTCGATCCGGAGAAAGAAAGCCAAGCAGTGGCAGACCCGGCCTACACTCAATAAGAAACAGCATTTAAAAACACAAAAATTTTAGTTTATATATATATATATATAGTATATATTTATAGTACTTATTTCATGACGAGCAAGTACCCAAAGATCAATTAAACATTTAGAGTACTAAGACTCTAAATGTGAGGATGTTGATATTTGGAGAAAATCTAATGCATTTCATTCATCTATCTTGCAGAAGTTCGGAACCACCAAAAAGAGGAGCAGATAAGAGTAACATGGAAAACCAGGTTCTTGGTTGGATTAGTTCTATAAATCTGAGAAAATGTTCTCGGGAATTGAAGAAATTCAATACCCGAAATAAAATTCACAGATAAAATGGAACTGACCCAACCTAATTTTATGCAAGTGGATTGTTTTAATTTTCAGCCCAGCATTTTGAATTTACTTGGACTGAGTTTATTCAGCCCAAATCAAATAAAATGGACTCAGGCCCACATCATACTCGGGCCCAGTCCAAGAAAATTTGAAAATTCAAAAATTCTTTGTCGCGGAAGGTCCTTTGTCGCGATGTCATACATCGCGACCAGGCCCTGTTCCGCGACAAACTCCCTTTTCCTTCTTAACCATTCTCCGGTAATTGTCGCGATGCACCTTGTCGCGGAGCATGACTCCGCGACCAAGCCCTGCTCCGCGACATGATCTGCGTTGACCTTGTCTCCATACTGAGCTTTGTCGCGGTAGCCTTGTCGCGGAGCATGACTCCGCGACCAACCCTCAACTCCGCGACCTCTCTGATGTCGCTATGCCTTGTCGCGGAACCTTGTTCCGCGACAAAGTCTCGGATTCCGCGACAAAAGTTCAAGTATTTATACCCCCCCACCCCCTCCAGTTTCTTTTCACTTTCTCTTGTCATTTCAACTTCCCCCAACTTCTTCATCTTCTTTTCCCCCATTTTTCTCTCATCCGAACGAACACCACGTGTTCTTCGCACTCTTGCACTCCATTTCCAAGGGGAAACTATGGACCGATTTCATGGACTCCTCCCAAACCTTGGACCCGTGCCTAGACCCGAGCCAAGGAGGAGAGGGTAAACCCTGTTTTCGCCATGTTCATAGCACCCATTCGGACCCTATATTTTGCTTTTATTTTTATTTTGTTGTGTTCTTGGTGTGGTGTGGGCAGTGTGCACGTTTAACTTTAAACTTTTGGAGATTCTTGAGTGCTCTCGGTTGAGAACACCATTTTGAAACATTTGAACCCCATCTTGAAACTGGTAATGGATAAGATTTTTGAAGTTTTAAAACTGGAAAGAACAAACTGATGAACATTTGGGTATTGTTTTGAATATCTTGATGTTGTTGGTTTGATTGATCCTGATGTGATGTGCACAGTGTTGAGTTGGTGTAATAAAAGAGGTAAGATCTCTTTGGGCACATTTGTCCCCATGATAGAAATCTCATGGGAATAAATGTTTGTTTGTTTATGGAAACATAGTACAAACACCCAATAGGAAGCTTCCACTTTTAATAAAAGCAACTTTTAGAAAAAGACAAAAAGAGTTATTTTTGTTTAATGTTTGACTTGAGTTTTTGTTCCCAATGGAACACTAGTGTGAGTAAGATAGCAGTATTTTTGTCACCCAACTGCTATCCTTTTCAAAAATCCAAAATGGGACCACTCACATCCCACTTTTATTAAATAAAATAAGTCAACCATTTTTAAAAATTAAAAACAGTGTTTGCAAATTTTTGGATTCTTTAACTGCCCAAACAGTTCGAGCTATCCAGAAATAGCAGATCCGCTCCGCCACGTCTTCATTGCACATTCCAATATTCGAGCATTCCATTTCCATCTATCCATCTCATTCCACTTCCAACAAGTGTCTCGGACTTGTTTAATAAAACTGAAAACTTTTGGGCCCAATGGCCCATTAAAAAGATTTTAGGCCCAATGGCCAATTTTATTTTATTTAGGGCTCTTTAGCCCATTTAAAACCAAATATTATTTGCATGTGCTTTAAATTAAAATTCAAGTCAGAAATTTAATAATCTCACATCTAGAGCAAAGCTCTAAATGTGAGGATGTTGGTTTCTGAACTTGAATAATTTCTGGAAATTATATAAAAAAAAATTGGATTCATCACTTCTTATCTTTTCAGGGGTAATCCTCCCATTCCAGACCCTGCTCCAGAAGGAACTAAGTTGCTAGACTTACCGCTAGAACTCCTTGGTGAAATTCTCTCCCGGATAGGAGAGGATGAAATCAAGGATGTGTTTACTGCACAACGTGTATGCAAGAAGCTCAGGGATGCTGGGAACCTTACTATCGTATACAAGCGATGCGAGGTTAACACCTCCACTGTGAAGAGATGGCAAGTAAGGATCCGTCGGCAAAAGGAGAGATTCCTGCGAATATGCACAGCGGCAGGAAACTTCAATCTTCAGCTCATCCCAGCACTCAGGGCATTTGCAGAAGGGAATGAGGAGCGCGCTTGTGAACTGCTACGCCCGGGACTTGAGGACAACCATAAGACGTCAATCTTCACCCGCGGATTGATGCTTATGAGTAAGACGGATGAAAGCCAAGTTGAGCAGGGGATCAGAATGATCGACAGGATGGTGACAGATCGATCAGTTTTTCGGTACACTTCCACCAACGTCCTCGCTTGGATAACAGACAACCCAGACAACCCACAACTGTGGGCAGGCCAAGGAGTCAGAGTCTACTGCCCAAGATGGCATGCACCTCTGAGAAACCGCGATTGGTGCCTGCGTTGTGAGCTTTCCAGCTGTGTCCTCTGGCTCCGATACATGCCCTGAAGAAGAAAGGAAGAATCCTAGTTCCACTTTACCAGGTTCTATTTCAATTCCGTTCTAGTAGTAGTAATTTGCAAGGGATTCCTCCTTTTGTGTGTGCAGGTTTGTGTTAACTGCACGAGAATCCCTTGCATCGGTTGTATTTATCTGCTTTCCCTAAATTGGAACTCAGTTTTTGAGACCACTGAACAATTCTCTACTGCTTTCCTTTGAAAAGATGTCTGTACAGTCCGAGATGAATAAGTGACTGTCAGGCCAAAAATATGCTGTTGACATACTCAGTATGTCAGCAGTGCCTCTTTACTGCTTTCAATTAAATAACCAGCAAAAATATGCATAAACTTGTTCTAAATTCACATGTTGAATTTAGGCTTGTGATTAAATTTTCAAACTTTTAAATTGGGATAATATAATTGAAGACACGCATGAAATGAATTCCTGAGGTTTTGAGCTATAAAAATTTAATGATGCGATCAGCTTATTGGGTAATGAATCTGCATGTTAGAGATTTTGATTGAATAAATTGTTAGAATTAAGCTTGGATTAAATTTGAGAATATTGTATGACATGAATTAACCCAACCTTGTGAGATTTGAGCCATGAGTCACTTTTACTCATTCATTTTCTTTGATGTGTGAATCATTTTGATTAAAGGAAACTAGAACTTGCGATTGGGACCGATCCAAGACCATGCCATATTCCCGAAATCGAGCATATGATCGAGGCACCTAGAAAACCCAAATTTTTGGCCTTCGTTTGAAATCCAAACCCAAAAATATTTTCCCTTTAGGATTAACCAATTTGAGCCTATAAGCCTAATTTTTCTTTGAAACCCACTATATTATTCCTAGCCTTATAAAAAGACCAAGAAAATCAAACCCAAGTGTGCAAGGATGAATTCTATCAAGGCATTACAATTTTTGATCATCAATAAAAACTGTAAATCGGTATTCTATAAACCGATTCAAAAAAAAAAAAAAAAAAGTTGAATGTCATTCAACACAAATAAACTGCAAATGACAAAGCAAATTAGACTTAGTCTAATGTCATGCAATAGAAAGAAAAGCAAAAGAAAGAAATATTGATGATCATAAATTTTAAATAAAAAATGCCAAGTTATGATGGAATTAATACTTGCCACTTCTTAGCCCAATAATTCCCTTTTCCCACCTAATGTTACAACCGTATGCCCCGTTATAACCCTCGAATAAGACCTCGTGATCTCGATTTGAAGAAATGAGCCGGTGGCGAGTTGGTCTGATTGCAAGCTTATGGGATAATTTAATTAAATATGATTTTGAGCGTTCATGATTAAACCCCAATTGAGAGTGAGTGAATTTTTCCGATTCTCTTATATGTGAGGCCTTGTCTTATTACACATGTTCATGTCATCCTTTAATTCCCATCCCTAATCTTTGCATTTTTCAAACATGATGTTCATGAAGATTGATAATACTGTTTGATTTGTAGGCCCGATATAGTGAGCAAGTATCACTTCATTAAACACTGCAATCAAGGGAATTTAACACTTGTAGTTTTTGATTGTCTTATCCCAATCTAAAAAGAATGATATTTTTGAAGCCACGAAAATGAATTGAATATGTAGAGTCCGTGTTCTTAGGAACATTGACTCTGACTGCTCGGGGACGATCAGTATTAAATGTGAGGATGTTGATAATGGCCAAAAATGACCATTATTTTCAATCCATTTCCGTGTCTTAAACGGGCATTTGATCGCATTCCGGCCTTACATTAAGTAAGAAAGCAGTCGAATTGGACTGATTTATGCATAATTGTAAAAATAATAAGCTGATGTGAAAAAGACATAAATATGTAATTTTATTACATATTTATGTTAGAAAAATCCAAAAACATGAGAAAAAGAAAAGGAAACAAAAAGATGGGAAAAAGATAGAAAAGCCCACAAAAAGAATATTTTCGGCCCATCTGGCCCAATCCAGCAGGCCCAGGAAGACCTTTGTCGCGGAAGCCCCTTGGCGCGATGCAGTGTTCCGCGACAAAGGCATGTTCCGCGACCAAGTGGCCCAAATGAAGAGGAGACCAACCAAGCCCCTTGGCGCGATGACCTTTGTCGCGATGGCATGCTCCGCGACAAAGGCATGTTCCGCGACCAAGATGCACAAATAGAGACACAAGACCCAGTCGAGAAGCCTTGCCACATGCAGTGTGTTCCGCGACCAACTTGATGCTCCGAGACAAAGCTGTGATGTGTGTGATGTCTTAAGACACAATGGGCTAGAATCAAGGCCCATGGGCTTAGGGTTACACTTCTATAAATATGAGGTGTCTCCCATGAGCTAAAGGAGTTGGCCAGTAGAGAGATTGAAATTGTTGTAGAGCTCTTGCAGGCAAGCCTAGGAGTTCTTCCTTAGGTAGAGTAGTTTAGGTTTATTTTCATGTATTATTTAATTTTTGCTCTTAGCTTAGCTTAGTTTAGTGTTTTACTGTTCACAGTTGCTTAGATAGCCATTTTTATACCATGTTTTGGTTTCTAAACTCTTGTTTTAGGGTTTGTAATACCCAAATCATGGGTATTAACAATACCTCTTCAATAATATGGGAAAACATTCATCATTTGTGTCCCAAATCATGAAATGGGTCTCACACCCCATGGATTTATGCTTTCTTTTTCATTTTGGGGTCATTTGACCCCCATTTTGTTATTTTTATGTTTACTGTTGGCATATTATGGATAATGTTGTGTGGATGTGTGATCAAACCCTAGATTAGGATTCCTGCTTTATTTTAATATTCTGCCCTCCCTTGTTATTTTTGTTTAAGCATGTTCTTCTTTATTTTGAATGTTTCTTGCTTATTTTTAGCTTAGAATAGCTTTTTGATCTGAAATAGGGTGAGATCACGCTGTTTGCATGCCACTGTTCATTTCTGCTTTTTCTGACTTTTGTCCTGAACCACCTTGGGCGCCAACCGCCTTCTGGCGCGGAACCACGTTCCGCGACAAAATGGCTGTTACGCGACCAAGGTGTTTCAAGACACTTGTCTCCATAATTAAAAACCCTTTGTCGCGGAATACCTTGTCGCGGAGCCACGTTCCGCGACAAAACTGTCCATGCATAGCGACAAAGGAGCCAAACTCTTGCATTTTATCTTCATGGCTTCTTGTCGCGGAATCATCTTGTCGCGGAGCCACGTTCCGCGACAAAATCCCATTCTGAGACAGAAAAATTATGCCATGTTCCTTGATCTTTGAACACCTTGTCGCGGAACCACGTTCCGCGACAAAATTTCCATGCATAGCGACAAAGGTTCAAATGCTTTAAAATTTTATGAAAACACTTTGTCGCGATGTCACCCTTGTCGCGGAACCACGTTCCGCGACAAAATCTTGCATAGCGACAAAGAGGCGTTATGCTGCCAAAAATTCTAAAAACTTGTCGGGATGTCCATGTCGCGGATCTCGGTCCGCGACAAAATTTATGATATCGCGACAAGGGTTCCTCTCCCTCTATTTAATCTCAAACAAACTTCATTCTCTCCCTATTTTATATTGCAACACTCACATCATAGCCCCACGGGTTAGGATGTAACATTCTGGAATTGCAATATAGGGTGTTATGCTGCCCAAATTTTGATTCTCCATTTGCATTACTTAACTGATTGAACCCTTGACTCATTAATGATTAAAGATTGAGATTAGCAATAATCAAACTTCAATAATCATCATGACTAAAGGACCTTTGTTCAATTGCCATTAAAACATTCTTGTATAAACAAAATCCTGATGGCTTAAACAGATAATCTGGACTGTAATTAATTATGGTAGGAATGATTATTTAAGACCATCACATGTGGACCCAATCCACAACCTTGCATGAGAAACCAATGTCTCTCATACAAGGGATCTTCTTTTGTTTCTTAATTATTTTGTCTTTGTGTGTTGTGTGGAACCATTAGTAAAGAATGCATCGGACTAATGTTGGCGGGTATTCCCTCATGGATAACTAGCTCGTATTCTGGGTATTAGTTACTAATTGTTACTAATTGTTATTTTGCATGGTCTGGATGGCTGTCAGTGGAAGCCTTGGCGGTTCGCCCATCCGGGGTTATAATCGCTGCTCGGCTGACTCCCATCCAGATACAGTTTTATTTTATTGTCTTAATTTCCAAACCTGAATCCCAATCCGTACCGGGAGTCAGTTGGCATCAGTCAATGCCAACTGATGATCATTATAGAAGGGAAGCATGTAGGTTTTTATCCGAATTCACAGACAGTGGAGGCCCAACTGGTGTTGACACCACCATTATAGGGTCTAAGCTGTCTAAATTCGCTCCATCCGAGTGATTGGGAAATTGGACAGTAGATGTTTACAGTCCACCTGATTATTCTGCCATTACTTTGGTCCCTTGACCATTTCATTCTGTGTTTCACCTTCTGTCTAGATCCGCATCTATATTTTGGGTCAATTAATTTTACACTTCCATATATCTTTATGCATGATAATATTATATACTATTGTGGTCTGTACTTATTTTGGGATCCTTCCCTTGGACAATAGAAGTCTAGATCTTAAACAGATATTGCTTTATAAATTTCCAACAAAAACCTCTTTATAAAATCCGGATCTGAGTAAGGGATAAATTCTTCAGTTATGACTAATTCATATTCTGTCAAGGGTTGTATTTTGGGGAATTAAGAAGCAGATTCAGCGATTAGGTCTCGCCTAGACTGAAAGGGTCTGTGTTTTAACTGAGAGTCTAGTACCTGACAGGGAATGACTTTCAAATCCATTATTTTCCAAAAATTGTTGGTTGATGGAAATGTAAGATTAAGTGCTACACCGAGATGGGGTCCACTTGGATTCAAATACAGTGTAGTAAATAATCTTAGAGGAACATCATCCAGGCCTTGGTTATTTTCCAAGATAGGGTTGAGTTTTCTTTCAACTGCTATCCTCTTCTGCCAAAGCCTACTTTTGAGTCCTGAGTGAGTGCATCCGGAACGAACTAATTTATTAGTTCGTTTCATTAGTTTGTATCTCATAATCACCCGGAAGGAAGTGAACACACTAGTGGTTCACTGAGAGCCGGGAATTCTTGATCCATACTCCTTCATTCTGATGGGGAGCTGTCTTTTACTACCAGGGTCAGATTTTCAAAACCTCCGAGTGATAGGTTTAAATGCTTTCTTTACTGCTTTCTTTTAACCGCTTTCATTAGAGGTCACTCGGTTGTATTGAGAGTTGTGTAACTGCTACTAGGATTGACAGTTAAGGGATAGTTTAGGGCTGAATTCAAATCTTTGGGTGTGACATGGGAGAATGATAGTGGTACTTGGCATTTCAATAAATGATGTGTCGGGTGTTGCTTTTCCACCACAGATGAAGTAACACACCCAGGCCAGGGCAGTTACGAATCTGTGGTATCTTAGAATTTGCGGTCTTAAGAACATGTAAACTCTTATTGCAAGTACCTGTCTGTTAAAGGGAAAGCCTTATTGAGAGCATGAGAATTAGCTATCTGATAGAATTATCCCAAACAAAGATCTGCGTATGAAAATGGGAGTTTAATATTGCTGTATCTCGCTCTTGTCCAATTTTCATTCTTTTCTTCCTGTCCTTTCTGTCTACATTGTGACTCAACTTCACGGTTGGCACAATGCACCTTTTCCCTGCTTTCGTAGATAATGTTTACTGCATTCCTAGAATAATTCTTATCCGCTTTCTAGAATAGATTTATTTGCTTTGTAGATTAATTTAACTGCTTTCGAGATCTAGTTTAAATTCATGTTAGTAGATATTAATCATCTTTCAACCCTATTGAGCAATACGAATGGAAAATCTAGTAAAACGACGTGGGACCTGCTTCTATCGCACATCCTCCAGTGAACGATCCGGTCTTACTATAAATTACTGCAATTTTTGACACCGTGCGCTTTCGGGGGCACAGTTTCTTAACTACGAGCAATAAAAACATGATTACGTATAAATATATCCCTAATCACAACACCGCCATCATAAATTGGTTTCATTAAATAAAACCTAAACCAGGATCACGAAGTTTCGGAAAATACTTATGTAGTGGGAATTAGTCAAAAGTTTCATGGCAGGAAATCTTATGGCAAGAATTGATGAGAAGTATCATGGCATATTTGCCGGGGATCCTCAGTGTGACAGGCTGAAGGTCAACCTATCCCGGCTATGCCATGAGATTTGTCAACATTTCATGACAGAGAGGACCATAGCGCCATTTGAAACCAAAGCACCATACTTGAGTAATAAAAAGATTAATCCCTAAACCCTTTCCCGTGAATCATAACGCTTTCCATTTAATAAATCTGACCTGGTATAATTTTAGCAAAAGCTCGTGTTAACGAAACTTGTCAAAAGTTTCAGGGACACCTTCAACTCTTCTCCAATTAAACCACACCTTGCTTATTTTTACTTTCTGCCATTTTCTTTTCTGCAATTTTTGTTCTTGCATTCCATCTTTTCAAGTCCTTTACCAGTTTTTCGTTAATTCCTGTATTTTCTTTTTGGCATTTCTTGTAATATTTCTCAAGTCTCATCAATCAAAGAGAGAGGTTTTACTCCTCCAAAATTTCACCGATAACAAATTCAAAATAGAGTTTGGCTCATATAATATAGGAGTATACATTTATATATACACGAGCATTAGCTAATTTTATTTTTGATGTCGTATAAATAGTGTCTTATGGTTGTCTTACTCTCAATCGGAGCAACACGTAACCATCAGAAATGTGATTTCTAGAAAAAATACGAAGATGGTAATCCCATGTTGATGTGAATCTGTGATGTGTGTAAAGCTAAAAAAATTAAAGGAAAACATAATGTAAAAGAATGGAATAGTATTTTATTTATAAAGCATAAATGACATTACAAAAGAAAGGCAAGAAATTAGACTTCTTGTGTATTTTGTGAACGCCCATATTTTGACTTGCGACTGCCTATTTATACTTATAAAGTATCTCTTTGTGAAGAGTCACTTATTAACTCATCCGCGGATGAAGCGTAACATGTCCCATGGCTTTTAGGATGCTCCATTCCTTGTGTACATATTTTTCCTGTTTCCATGGACATGTTTTCTAACTCATGCTTCGAAAGCCTTCCACAAAGTCTTTCCATGGATTGCCCCATTGAGTGGGCTCTTATCCGTCCTCCTAATAAATGGGCAAAAACATGAGCCCCCACATAATGGACATCTAATTGGGCCGCCTAGTTGGCTTTTGTAATTAGTTTTACGTATTAACAAAGGGCCTATTGTTTTAGAAATATTTGGGTTGTTGTTTATGGGCCCTTTATTACTGAAAAAGCACAAACTGAGGTTGAAAAATACTACCCGTTCTGTAATGTTTTTTACATTTGATAATGTGTTACTATTCACACATAAATTTTCATTTAAAGTTTTATCATATTTATACAAGTTAAAATATAGCCAAATCAGATCTGGTTAGATTCGTCTCGTCGTGTAGTTTTCATATATCAAACTTTTAAAATTTTTACTTGTACCGAATGTGAGTTATTAATGGTTTAAAATGTACATTGGACTGCGTGAAAGTGGGTCCGTAAAAAAGATATGAAAACAGAGGAAGTAATCCTTTATCATATGTTCGAAAATTTCTTATTGTAATGGGCGCGAAGAGAAAGTTATACTCCATCCGTCCCAATTCAGACGTCATGTTTGACTTTTTGGCACTGTTCATTATTTAATTTTGACTCAATATTATTGCAAGTAAATATTTGAAAAAAATAGTTGAGTTCGGTCTTGTTAGATTCGTCTAATTGTGTAGTTTTAGAATATATTTCACATAATTTTTACTCTTATATATTTTGAGATGATCGATTTAAAAAGTGCATTAGATTGTGTGCAGAAATCAAACAAGACATCTTAAATGGGACGAAGAATTATAAATAAGCCATAATTTGAAACTGCCCTTCACATGTCTTTTCAGTTTTCTCTCCGGCGTTTGTTTATCTTGTTTCCACGAGAGACAAAAAAAAACCGCAAAACTTCAAACCCTAACATGCGATTTCTAGATAAATGACGAGTTCATCTACACAATCTCTTGGTAATACGCATCTTTCTCGCAAGTCGTCCGCGCTGGTCGATCCGCGAGCATTTTCTGCTGTGGGACCGCCAAATGTACCTTTAGGAGCTTTGCATGATGTGATACAAATTCTCTATCCTTTTTACGGAACCCATGAAAAGGTCGACGGGCTAGCCTCGCAATACCTATCCGAGACTGAGTCAATGTTAGTTAGTGTGTTTTCCTGCTCGGCGGGGCAGATAATAGCATATCCAGTATCCACTACCCTTACAGATGTTGAAATATGGCCCATATGGGTTGCGCGGATGACACTGTTCTTTGAGGATCAATTGCGGTGCCAAGGTATAGCCAGGCGATTATAATATCCTCGCAACCCCTTCGTCGGAGGTTAAGATTTATTATTGGCGATTGCCTCCTTTTGGAACCCCTTAATTAAATGTTTTATGTTTCACAATGGTTTTATGGGTCCTAAGTTGTTAGATATAGCTATGTTGCTTGTTTGAAGCCAATGTAGATCCTAAGCAATTAATAATTCAAGATTCTCAAAGGGGAACGTTAGTTGGACAGATTTGTCCATTTCCTGTGGCTTGTCGAGTGGCTCAAGGTGAGAAATTGAATTTGGGGCCCTTTTCCAAGCAACCATTTCCCATAGTTTTAATAGATTTTGTCTGAAAGAAAAAAATAAGTGCAACATAGAAACTAATTGCTCATTTATGATTTTTTAAGGCTAATGTCACCACTGTGGACACTCAAATTGATACAACAGGGGAATCAGATGAAGGTAATGTTCATTCTGGGCATCCAACTCGAGGACTACTGGAACCTGAGTGATGGAACACACCCGTGAAGGTGGTCCGTGCCTACGGATCATTATTGGATGCCAACACATGGTATTATAATATATCTACTAGAATAGTTGCGAAAAATACCTTTCCAAAGGAGATCTGCAACAGCGTTTGATTGTAAACTTGGTTCTTTTCGTCTATGTCCATAGATCTGCAATATGCAACCACGAACAATCTCCCAAGCATAGAACAGGCGCACGAACGGATCTACCGCTTTGCACACCGACGGATTCACCGCTAGGAATCTTCCAGACTGTTCCCGACCTCGTACGAACTCCAGATGGACAGAGATCTATCGAATGGATGAAGAGAAAATCTTGATCTCCAAGAAACAACCTTGGCCGCACCCTCTCTCTCTTGTTGGAAGAGAATTATGATTGTGTTATAATGGAGGCTAGGGTTTCTTGAAGACCTATTTATAAACTCTCCTAGTTCGTCCTTGGGCCAGACTGAGGATCCACTAGAAGGTATCATGATCAGGCTCCTTTACAGGCTCAAATTCTTATGTTTAGCCCAGAACATAATTTGGCCTATAAAACATTAATTAATTCCACTAAATAATTAATGTTGCTTTCCCGGCCTGATCCAGATTGAATCTGGGCTTCTATTAGACTCAATTTATTCCCTATGTTTAAGATATCGTACGTCCATTAATTAATTAAAACTTCTGACAATTTTAATCAATTAATGTCTTTTAATCCTTAACTAGTACCACTCAAACTTCATCATTGTACGGAATAAATCCACATGCAGGGTTCATACAATGATCCTTATTGAGCTCCTTAAGAGGACGTCATCAACCCGGATAACCAGGACACAGTGCCCTAGTGAGAATAAATAGACACCATGCAAATAATATCGGCACCCAAAATACGAAGCATATTGAATCAACTAGGATTCTCACTCATGGTAAATCAAAGCGACCAGCAGATATTCCATGTGTCAGATTTATCTCTACTAGGGTTAAGAATTATTCAGAGTCGCCAAGATCTTGATTCTAATGCCATTCCTGAAGATGAAGAACTTGAAGAAATTTCTGCACCATCACAACTTCCCACATGGCAGTTGAGAAACACGGTTTCTATAGATGAATCTCAGAACATGAGTACTTCAATACAAAGCTTTGCACAACCTTTGGAGCTACTGGTGAAAAGCATGTCTGAAGATGAACATATACAAAGAGAGCTGGAGCAGAAAAGAATGGAGTTAGAGCACACAAGGATAAAATTGAAGAAAGACTTAGGAAAGAGAAGATGGAAAGGCAGCAGAAGCTGAGGAAAGAAGAGTGGAACGCCAAGAGAGATTAAGAAGAGAAGAAATGGACAGACTGGAAAGATTAAGGAAAGAAGAACAGGAGGATAGGAGACTTGAAAGAGAAAGAGAGATGAAGATGAGGAGACAAGAACAACATAACAACACAAGACTTATAGACATCCTGGCCACTCTTGTCTGAGATCTGAAGAAACCTCATACTGCACCACCTAAAGATCCAAATGATGATGCAGGTCCATTTGGGACTGCATGAAAAAGGAAGGTGGAATGATCTCCCCTCATAAAAGGGAAGAACTTCCTCTTTTACAAGTCTTTTCCTTAAATCTGAAATTCCCTTATTACTTTCTAGATTAAATTTTACTGCTTCAATTTAACTTGCTTTCTAGGTTAGAAGTTACATGCTTTTTAGGATAGAATTACTGCTTTTTAGGATTCGAACTTTGAGTGTTTTGAAGGCAAAAAACTACATGCCTAGGCTTAACCTAGACAAGCAATAACAAATTGAGAAATCTCAATGTCCAAAAGGGGATAGAAATTGAAAAGAAGAGATTAAGTCTAAGTGGCTGAGGACAGAAACCATAAACTTCATAGGTACTGATTGTATGCACAGACGCTTTTGAAAACTGTTGAGAGCTAGAAGTGTTGTGATTTATTGATGTCATTACTTGATAAATAGTTTAAAAGATCGGAAATTGTAATAGCTTGAGTGATTCTATACATCAACTAACAGTTGGACCAAAGAAAGAAAGATTGATCCAATCTAGTTTCTCTTGGAAAACAAGTGTGTATATCAGTGAAGTAGGAATCTAAGGCCAAACATGGGAAACATCAGGAACAAACGTGGTAAAATAATGTGGATATATATAGCTGGCACAGCTACTCCACCAACCTTAGAATTGAAAAATTCTAGAAAAGAATAAGGTCAAGGGCAGGAGAGTTGAAGTTCCATCTGCAATCTCAGGTTATAGGATTCCTCCTAATAATGTAAAACCGAGCTATTGAAAGCCACGAGAAACCACCCCGTGGATACAAAGGGAAAAACAAATTGGCCAAGGATTCAGAAAAACAAAACATACACATGAGTCAGAAAAGATTGAGCGTGAGAGGAAAAGTCTGACAATCTGAGGGACATTACATTAATTCGAAAAATATGAATCACTCTTGCTAATACTTTTGAAGAGCTTGAAAGACTGTTAGCTGGGTATGAAGCATCAATAGATTGAGATATGAAATGCTTGAGATAGATTGAAAAGAGAAGGCTATAGTAAAAAACAGGCGCCTTACAATAAACATGAAATCTAGAGGCGACAATTTAGACTCGTTCCTCTAAAACTTTGCAGTTTCTTACCACTTGGGGACAAGCAGTCTTAAATGTGAGGATGGTGATGACAGTCAATTTTGACTGTCACACTCGTCCAAAATTGTGCCCAAAATAGCTAGAACTCGGCCAAAATTTCATAAGAAATGGAAAGAATTTGGAGAAAATTACCTGAAATAAAGGTAAAGAATAAGTTCTAGGAAAATGTAAGAACAGGATAAAATAGCGGAAAAGATGGTGAAAAAGAGAAATTCTTACCCCATGATCCTTACCAGGAACTAACCTACGCATTGTTATTGAGCAGGAAAATACGTTGAATAACATCGCGAGGAGCGGAGCTGGAAAGAAGGACAAAGGCTGAAGAAATTGCCTACGCCACGAGCCAAGAAAGAGGAGACATCGCGAGGAGCATAGGAAGTAGCTAAACAATAATTGAGAAAGTCATTGAGGACTGAAGTCTCGCACGCCATGTCAAGCTCACACATAGCGTGAGAGAAAAGTCGAGTACGGGAGGCAGAGACTGCGGAATGGAAACAAGATAGGCAAAAAGAACGAAATGCTGCACGCTTTGAGCCAAGAAGATGTGGGAAGCTAACTGTCAAAGCGAGGGAGCGAAGCGTGAAGACTAAAACAGAAGAGGGATCTACGACAAAAGTGTACGCGGTGTTCCAACTAAGCCTGAAGCGAGGAAAAAAAGTTTACACTAAGGATTGCACGAGTGATAGTTATTCTCACAGCTGAATGGCGGTTATTCCACCAACATGTATAAATAGGGACCTAGGGCTCAGCTCTAGGTATCGGAACTTCAGTTCAACAACTCTCCCGATCAAATTTACAGTTTTCTTTAGGTAGGTTAGAATAGTTTTCCATACCTGTCTTGTCTTTCATTTTTCGCATTCAATTTTGTAATTGTTCTTCGAATTCGAGTTGTAATCCATAGTTAGATTTAAATTCCGCACTAGTAGAATTAGATTATGGATCATCTAGATGAAGAATTATGCAATGCAAAAGTATTCCGATTCGATGTAAATGTTGTTCAATCCCTCTTTTCGCTTAATCCGTGAACATCCATTCAATTTTCGTATTACTGATGAATTCAGAAATCCGGGTGTATTCATTTCCTTTATTGTGCTTGATTTCTGCATGTTTGATCTTTCTCAATCTCCAAGTTTTCTGTTTGAATGATCGAATTAAGATCTCAATGCTAGGACTTGCGCTAGATTTCATCACTCAGATATGATTTTACCTGCAGAAAGTTCTTTTGTTTAAGAATCTTTAGAAATCCAGGGTTAATCTCCGAACTCGTTCTTTTGAATAGGATTGAAAAACCTGTTCTTGGGAATAAATTCTAATGATTACTTTGAATAAATCGATGATTTGCTGACTTAGGGTTTATGAGCAGTAGCTAAATCTGTAAAGTGAAATTCAGTTCAGTTCTTTTAATCAGCTTCCTTAATTTGTTGCAAAATGATTAGAGAGCTTGTTGATTGTTAATAGAATGCTTATTCTTTGGATTTTTTGGGATCGACTGACCGCGGACATATTTCAGTTCACACTGTGTTTACTCGTTATCATGATTACAATGCATTTCCTAGTAAATTCAGAGTTGGCATTATTTGCATGATGCTGTTTTGACACTTTTTCTTGATGATTTGATAATTGATTTTGCTTGCTTGTGTGTCTGCCTCTGTTCAAGTGTAAAGATCCCCACTATGTTTTTGAAAGACCTACGCTGTGTTGATCATAGCATGACAATCTTTCAGAACACAATACTCATACTTTACATACTTGAAGAACTCAATTCTAAGTTGAATCTCGCTATGTTCATAATCAAACACAGCGAGAGGAAGTTTGAATCTGACTTCACTGCATCCATCCTCACACAATTATTTCCGCGCCATGTTCTTATCAGAACATTGCGTAGGATCTTACCTCCATGAACCACAAGGCATCCAGCCAAAATATCGCACGCATTTATAAATCCCACGCTTGATAGAGCGTGGAGAATACTGAAGCAAATCAGTCATAGGTTTCTTTCATAAAGAGACTGAACATGATCTCACGCTATATATGTATGCCATCTATTCTATAAATGGAGATTAAAACGTCCACGCCTCAAATTTTAAGATCACATAGCATGGATCCTTTAATCTTCTGTATTACACTGAACCTGGAGAACACTATATGAATAATAACTCCTTCCACGCTATTCATATATAGTGTGCGGAAAATTAGAGTGTTCATATTTTTAAACCCAAGATGAATACTGCAAGTTATGTTGGACACCTATTTTTGCAGATTTAATCCTCAAACTCTTTTTGAGAGATCAAACTCTCTTTGTTCTGTCTAGTCCCTATCTTATATTTTTGGGATACCCTAGCATTTTAATTTGAGGATTCAAAACCCTCACCGTTTTTCCTATACATATATTATATCTGTAAACATATTATTTTTGGGAATCTCCCCAGATTGAGCAAAGTGGATTACTCTCTAAATGACATCGATGTAATTAATGAACTCTCATAAGACATTTCATTTCTTATGCTTATGCTATCACCAAACAAGAATGGGATTGACATGATGAAGTTGTTTATCACCATATACTTAGGACCCTTTCTAAACAAACTTGCACTCATGTTGGATTTCGAGTACCCGTCGTTTAAAAGGAAAAGACTTTTCAAAACAAATCTTTTGAATTCTATAAAATTAATGAAGGGTCATTGAGTATGACTTCCATGGGTTATAGACTGTTATGATGTAAAATCATATGCTATAAGTATGGAGTCATATAAGATGAAAAATCATTAATCCTAAGTCAATCCATGGAATACGATGATTTCCTTGCAGACGAGTTTCCTGCCAACCAAATCGCTACCAATGTGGGTAGTCTAGTCAAGTCAAGAAATTTGATTAAGAAATTTATCTTGCTATATTCACAAGACTATAATTTCTTACAAAGTCTCATTGGGTTATTCTAGGTGATTTGAAATACAGAAAACCTTTGAGTGATAGATTTAAATACTAGCTTTTTTTTTCGGTCTATTGTAGAGGACGCGCAAAGTGAATTTTGGATTTGCTCTTCACATTTGAATAATGGTTTAGAACAATGGGTTTAGACGAGTCTTGAATTGGTTGGATGTGACCGGGAATCTCATATGAACTTAATCTGAATCTGAAAGAAACAGATTAAGTAGTAATCATCAAAACTTTTATCATGGAATGAGTCTGACAAGATCATCTCATAATCAAGAGCATTGCATGACTTTAGATCTAACAAAGCCATGACACTGAATCACAAGTACTCGTCTTGGGAGAGTGATTAAAGACATGAAGGATTAATTCAAGCAACCTCATTAAATGTACATTCCATTTCCAAAATCTCACGCCCTGATGAGATCATCACAAAACATGTTTTAAACACTGCTCAATTTCTTTTCTTCTATTCTGTAATTCCTGTCAGCATTACTCATTAATCCATGAATCATGAATCATATCATTACTACCCACATCCTCATTTATGGCTTTCATTTACAATTCTCATTTACATTGCTTTACTTTTCATTCAGCATTTAGGTTGTTAGAATGAATCCATCATCATTGAGTAACAAAGATAAACATGTTTTAATATCATTGCACTATTAAATGCTTCTATCGCATACCCTCTAGTGAACGATCCCGACACTCAAATAAATATTGCAAGCTTGACACCGTGCGCTTTCGGTTCACGATGTTTATCATCATACGCATACCTACCAATCCTCCATTAATAGAATAATAGATACAACCATGATGATCACACGAACACTTACTCCATAACACATCTACATATCATGAGAAAATACTTCTAGCATTATTAGGAGGGGGTGGGCGCGCAAAGCTTCACTTAGAATGACAAGTACTAATGAATTATACAAATACATGTTAAACTCTTATGCTATTGTAATTCTTCCTTAGTCATTAGGCTTGCTCAACATTATTGAGAATATATGGTATTATGAATTGAGAACTTATTGGACTACGTTGAATCATCTTGATTTATGTTGCCTTAGAAATTGAGAATTATCGTGTGTTCGATGTTTTCTACGTGTGATTATGGAGTCTATGCCAATATAAAGATATTGGGAATATCTGTATGTGACTCTACGTTCGATGATATGGGGATTCTCGATATGATATGATTTTCGAGCTAAGCTAGGCATGATCGAGAGAATCTATCCATCCTAGGCATATGCACTTTTGAGGCTTTCAAGAGCGAGAAGCTCTGGCCAGACCCGCTAGATGTTTGTTCGATCCTAGTAGGCTGCCAACTTTGTAAGCCAACTATATTTTGTTGTGTCCACGGCAAGGGCACTGTGCGCATATCTTTCGACCTTTAAGGAATGGTAGACCGCTACTGGGAAGGAATGCCAACTATAGTACATAGGAAGCGTGCTAGGCATACTATGTGTTCCATTAAGGATAGATAGACATGTTAGATCATCTCATATCAATCATCATTCATCTAACATCTTTGTATGTAGACTGCAGTGTATGAAGAGGTGAAACAACGCTATGTGACAGTGTAATGTTTATTTATTGCTTTTACTACTATTATCATTCCTTGTTATTATTATTTGTATTATTATTATTATTTTTATGTGTATCTTGTAGTTATGCTACTTCTATTCGTTCCGAGTACATATGCACGGACACCTTGTCTTGTTTCTTTTTCTTTATAGATACTCCTATGGATAATGCTGAGCACGACGAGGGGTTTGGGGATGAGAGAACCAGAAGTGTTTAATGAATCTATATGCTATTTGACTTATATGTGTTGGTTTTGTATGTATTGGACCATATTCTAGCTATCTTTATGTTGGGCCTGTGAGCCATATTATGTGATGATTGCATGCCAACTAGTGGCGTTAACTTATTCATGTTATTATTGTTGGAAGATTTGTTAGTAAACTGGAATATAAATCTATGACGTATCGATATGCTATGTGGATTAAGATTTATCCTGGTTATCAATTTGAACTTGTCACGGGGCTAGTTGGCCGGATATGTATTTCCATGTTTATGTTATGAGTTTCATTGATGATTTTTTGTTACTTATGCAATTATTGAATTATGACTTGTGAATAATTTGATTACTCTACTTCGGGACCCTAGGAAAATTGGCCACGAGTTAGCTGAATTGTTATGACAGTGACGTCATAAAAATGATTTTAGATTTTGGGGGTGTTATAAATGGAAAGAAAAATCATTTGGTAATGACTTTTATACCTGTCTCATTCATGAGAATCCTTTGAAATATTCTAAAGCAATATAATCTTCTGATGCCCTGTCTTGGAGAAAAGCTAAAATTGAGATTGACTCTGTTTTAGAAAATCAAACTTAGGTTTTGGCTGATATACCAGCAGGAGCAAAACCAATAGGTTGTAAGTGGATTTTTAAAAGGAAACTTAAATCTTGATGGTTCTATGAAGAAATATATAACTACATTTGTGTCTAAGGGTTTTAGGCAAAAGGAAAATATCATCATTTCGTTACATTCACCCGAGTTACAAGAATTGCTTCGATTCGTGTTTTGTTAGCATTAGCTTCAATCTATAAGCTAGTGGTGTAATACCCCGGAGAATGTTTAAAATGAAGTGAAATAAGTTACTCATTTCAACAACGTATCTTTCTTTTTTGTTAGCCATCTTATAAGAACTCCAAAGCTAAGTGTGCTTACCTTGGAGTAGGTCTAGAATGGGTCACCTCCTGGGAAGTCTCAAAGGGTGTGCGTGAATGAGGCCAAAGCGCACTGGAAAGAGCTCATGTTGGTTTGTGGGGTCAGCCTTCACTTCGAAGTTGCCAACCTATAGAGTAACACTTTATCTTTCCGCTGCGCCGAAAATGAGGCTGTTATAGATGGTATCACAGCCAAATCGCAACCGCGTGCTGTGATATTCAGGCGCCTAGCTAGGTGAAAGATCCACGAGATGTGGATGGTTGAGGCATCCAAGGATGTGGATGGCTAAGCGCAACGAGGCCGTTACAATCTCAATGGGGGAGGAATGTGAGAATGACTTAAATGAAGTGAAATAAGCTACTCATACAAAAAAAAAAAGAAGCTTTCTTTCTTGGTAGCCATCTTATAAGGACTCCAAACTTAAGCGTGCTTGCCTTGGAGTACTTCTAGGATGAGTGACATTCTGTAAAGTCTCGCAGGGAATCTGAGTGAGGCCAGAACGCACTGAAAAGTGTTCATGTTGGTTTGTCGGATAGCTTTCATCTCGAGCCGACAACATCTAGAGTAACACCATGTCTTTGTTGCCCCAAAAATGGAGGTGTCACAAGTGGTCTATCAAATGGATGTTAAAATGAGCTTTCTAAATGGTGATTTAAAAGAAGAGATTTATACGATTGAACTTTAGGTATGCTGGTTTTAGGAAAAGAAAAGAAATTCTGCAATCTACAAAAATCTTTGTATAGTTTAAAACAAACCCCTAAACAGTGGCATGAGAAATTCGGTCAAACTATATTTGCGCATTAATTTTTTTTGTCAGTGTGTATAAATGTATATATAGAAAGAAAACCAATGGAGACTGCATGATTATAAATCTTTATGTAGATGATATGTTAATTTTGGGAACTTAACTCAATGTAGTGAATTCCACCATAAATTTTTTATATTCAAAATCTACTATGATAGATTTGAAGGATGCTAGCGTTATACTAGGAATGAAAATCATTTCGAACAACTTTGAAATCACAGTGACTCAAGAAAACTATGTGGAGAAAATTCTCAAAAGGTTCAATAACTTTGAGATGAATTCAGTGAGTACTCTTACTCTCTATGATTCCAGGTCACACTTAGTGAAAAATAGAGGAGATCCAATATCTCTATCACAATTTGCCCGGGTTATTGGTAGTTGGCTGCATTTAACAAACTTTACGGGATTCAGTATAGCTTATGCTATGGACAGACTGAGCAGTTATACTCATAATCCGAGCAATGAGCACTGTACAACGTTGTTAAGACTAATGCGATACTTGAGAAGTACTATGAATTATGGTATCTTCTACAGTGGCTTTCATGTAGTGTTAGAGAGGTTTAGTACGATATTTGTATCTCTGACTCTAACGAGGTTAAATCCACTAATCGATCTGTATTTACATTTGGTGGAGGCATAGTTGCTTAGAAATTAACGAAACAAACTATAATTGCTAGATCCATGATAGAATCTGAGTTCATCGCTTTGGAATTAACTAGGAAAGAGGCTTTGTGGTTGAAAGACTTACTAGTTGACATTCCTTTGAGCATAGAACCTATCTAATTTGTCTCAGTGTATTGTGATTGCCAATCAACAATAACTATATCTAAAAACAAAACCTATAAAGGGAAAACTAGACATTCACACCTTAGGCACGATGTTGTGAAACAATTTCTGAAAGATATGAATTATTTCCAACGATTATGTGATACCAGAAGTGAATTTAGCCGATTATTTGACAAAACATCTCGCCGGAGGAAAAATATTTGAAAAATCGAGGGGAATGAGATTAAGATACATCTTGAATAATCAATAATGATTGGAACCAAACATATGTGATCGGAGATCCCATGAATAATTTCATATGGGTATTACAAAGTCGTTGTGGTTATCTCGAGCACGGTACAATTATTTCTCATTTTTATGATCTGTGCTGTGCTTATTAGCATATTTTAAGTGACAGATGACTTAATTCTTAATAATTTCATAGCCTTTAACGGTCTATTATAAAATGCAGTATACTATTTCTCCATAGCCTTGAACAGGGATTCTATGTTATCGATTGTGTTGGCTTGTTGTATTTGCAGGTGGCTTTGGAGGAGGGAAAACAGATCACACAGGTGTGCTTTCAAACAAAATTGGGAGTACTTGTACTCGGAAAAAACAGATTTTGACTGGTCAATGACGCTAATTCCCGAGCACAAATTGGTGTATGCGTACTCGGATTTGTTAGGAGTAATATTTCCATGTATTAGTACTCGGAAATACGGCAAAATAAATCGGCCCCAAACCGGTATTTTCGAGCAAAGAGCCCAGTAGAGGTATTCGGAAATATTTCCGAGCACAAACCCGAGCAAACATACACAAAAAATCGAGCGACATGAACCAAATATGGACCTGATTTGGGCGAGTACTTGTACTCGGAAATTTACTCCTACATTGTCGTGCTCGATAATTTACTCGAAAAGTTTGACCGAGCAGCCAAAAGCCGTGTACTAGGTTGGAAATAGGTGTGCTCGGAAATTTCTGGAAAGGAGTACTTGTACTCGGAAAAAGTTGTAGCAATTTTTTTTTTTCTTGTAGGGCCTATATAAGTTTAAAGTGAAGCCGCTTCTATGAGAATTTAGCTAATTCAACACTTAGTAGGTGTTTGGATGTGCATTTTCAAAAGTGCTACGGCGTTTTGAAAATGAATAATCATATAATTGTTGTTACAAAACGTGCGGTGGAGAATTAAGTATTTGGATAAAATTATTCTATTTGAAATTGCAATAATCAGATAATTATTTTTTAAGTATTTGGCATTTGTGCTTTAACGTGTAAACTTACCAAAAAGGATATGGGGAAAATAATCAAATCATTTTTCTTTTCAGTTTAAGACAAAAAATATTCATTCAACTTTTGAATTTAAACACAAATTATAGCCAGAAATGGACCGCATTTCAACCAATTTATGCCTCCATTTGTGACAGCTCTCAACGAGCAGAGGTGGGTAGGTGTCTGTGGCAGCTCCTAAAGGACATAGTTGGCGAAGCGTCGCACAGCATGGACTGGGTCACAACAGCACATAGAAGTGGTGGTTGTGCAATGTTGGGGGTCCTTCGTTCGCCTCCGTAATCAATGTTGGCTGGGGAGAATGGAGAGAGGAAGATAGCCACTTTGTTGGAAGAAGCGAAATAAGACAATTGTGGGTTTTTTTGTTTAACTTTTAACCTAAACATTACATAGAAGTGGGGATATTATGGTAAAACCAACTTAATATCCAAACGTGTTTTTGTTACTGCTCCTTAGTATCCAACAAAATTAAGTAATTATTTGCGTTTTGAAAATACAATAATCAAATAATCCATTTCAAAATGCTTACAAACACCCTCTAAATCCTATTGGACCAAATTAGATTTTCCCCATCCAATACAGATTCATTCATATATTTTAAATATATAAAAATATTTATCATAAAATAATCAATATACTAAACATCTAATTCTGAGTTACTCAACCCTAGAGTGTAATGTATATAACGGGTAAACAACCCTCTTATTGACCCAATCATTTTCCCACACAAGTATACTTGATTTAGTTTTTATATATTGTGCGGGTATTCTCCAAATTCTTGGATATGATGTTTCATGCATGTACAAATTCATCACAACAGTAGAACGTAATGGCTAATCTCTTTCAGTATTCATTTATTCAGCTAAAAAGGCCCCAAGAAATGGAACCCAGAAATGTCCCAAGCTAATAATTACTAGTACAAGTTGTTTGATTTAATTAAGTTTAACCTGATTGGATTCCACAAACCCCATTTCAGTACGACATCACCATCTGGGCATTCACCACAAATTGTCGAAATGCAATGACAGCAACTAAAATGCAGTTGTCACAAGCTAAAACTATAGTGTATACTGTACTTCAATTTTACTACGACAGAGACATCAATCCCATCCATCAATCAATCCTGCTTGGAGAAAACCACTGTTTCCATGGCAGAAGAAAAAAATTGACAGTGAATATTAGCATATGTAAAAGCTACAGAAGACTAAAATGGGAAATGGCAAGTGCAAAGAATATATACTACACTTACCAGATTTGGAAGAATGAAATAACTTTACACAACAAATCCAAAAAGTGAAATAAGTAATAGCCTCTGTTGTCCTGTCAGACATAGCAAAAAAGTTTTTTACACCCACCGCTTAAAAGATAACTTTTCTACCCGAAAAGACAAAAAACCCTTCGGTCGGGGACTTCGATCGGACCGATCGAAGCTAAAATAGCCGACCGAAGTGCCTATTACTTAAGCATGATTAGTTGAACTTCGGTCGTGAGAAAAACCTTCGGTCGCTCAATGTGATGACTTCGACCGAAGCAAGAAATAGCCGACCGAAGCTATTTTTTATTGAAAATTTATTTTGTTTTTGTTTTCATTAGTATATATTATATTATTTGAAATTATATATATTATTATTATTAGTTATTTCAATAGTGTATATATTATATTTAAATTATATTATATTATTTGAAATTTTTTATATTATTATTGAATTTATATATGACATTTATTATATTTGGTAAATTTATTAAAGTATTAATTATGATTATTATTTAAATTATTATTTGATTATTATTATATTTACTATATTTTATTTTATTTTAAATTTTATATATTATTATTTCTAATATTAATTAGTATTATGGAAATCATTATTATTATTTTTGATGTATTTATTATATAATTATTATTATTATTTAAATTATATATTATATTTATTATATTTTTGGTGTATTTGGACATTTTAAAGTATTAATTATATTTATGATACCAATAATGATATTATTGTTATTATTATATTTATTATTTAAATTATTATTATATTATTATTATATTGACCATATTTTATTCTATTTGTAATTGTAAATATTATTATTTCTAATATTAATTAGTATTATGGAAATCATTTTTATTATATTTGATGTATTTATTATATAATTATTATTATTTAAATTATATATTATATTTATTATATTTTTGGTGTATTTGGACATTTAAAAGTATTAATTATATTTATGAACCAATAATGATATTATTGTTATTATTATAATTATTATTTAAATTATTATTTTCTTATTATTATATTTACTATATTTTAGTCTATTTGAAATTGTATATATTATTATTTCTAATATTAATAAGTATTATGGAAATCATTATTATTATTTTGATGTATTTAATATATAATTATTACTAATATTTAAATTATATATTATATTTATTATATTCTTGGTGTATTTGGATATTTTAAAGTATTAATTATATTTGTGATACCAATAATGATATTATTGTTATTATTATGATTATTATTTATATTATTATTATATTATTATTATATTTACCATATTTTATTTTATTTTAAATTGTATATATTATTATTTCTAATATTAATTAGTATTATGGAAATCATTATTATTATTTTTGATATATTTATTATATAATTATTATTATTTAAATTATATATTATATTTATTATATTTTTTGTGTATTTGGACGTTTTAAAGTAATAATTATATTTATTATACCAATGATGATATTATTGGTATTATTATGATTATTACTTAAATTATTATTTTATTATTATTATATTTACTATATTTTATTTTATTTGAAATTGTATATATATTATTATTTCTAATATTAATTAGCTTTGTGAAAATCATTATTGTTATTTTTGATGTGTTTATTATATAATTATTATTATTTAAATTATATATTATATTATTATATTTTTGGTGTATTTAGACATTTTAAAGTATTAATTATATTTATTATATAAATAATGATATTATTATTTATTATACCAATAATGATATTATTGGTATTATTATGATTATTATTTAAATTATTATTTTTAATTACTCTATTTACTATATAATATATTATTTGAAATTATATATATATATTATTATTTCTAATATTTATTAGTATTATGACAATTGTTTTTATTATTTTTGATGTATTTATTATATATTACATTTAGTAATGGATAATAATGATATTTATTATTAATAAACATGATTAGTTGAGCTTCGGTCGTGAGAAAAACATTCGGTCGGACAATGTGATGGCTTCGATCAAGCCGATCGAAGTTGTAATAATTGCTATTTTTTATTTTTATTTAAATAATAATTTATTTTTTATTTTTCGTTTATATAAAATACTATTAATATTATTAGTATTATTATAATATATAATAATGATATTTATTATTAATAAGCAGGATTAGTTGAGCTTCGGTCGTGAGAAAAACCTTCGGTCGGCCAATGTGATGGCTTCGATCAAGCCGATCAAAGTTGTAATAATTGCTATTTTTTATTTTTATTTAAATAATAATTTAATTTTTATTTTCCGTTTTATATAAATTATTATTTTTATTATTAGCATTATTATTATGGATCATAATGATATTTATTACTAATAAACAGGATTAGTTGAGCTTCGGTCGGATAAAACCCTTCCGGTCGGTAAATAAGATGGCTTCGATCAAGCCGATCGAAGTTGTAATAATTGCTATTTTTTATATTTTATTTAAATAATAATATATTTTTTATTTTCCATTTATATAAATTACTATTATTATTATTAGTATTATTATAATGGATAATAATGATATTTATTACTAATAAACAGGATTAGTTGAGTTTCGGTCGTGAGAAAAACCTTCGGTTGGACAATGTGATGGCTTCGATCAAGCCGATCGAAGTTGTAATAATTGCTATTTTTTATTTTTATTTAAATAATAATTTATTTTTTATTTTCCGTTTATATAAATTACTATTAATATTATTAGTATTATTATAATAGATAATAATGATATTTATTATTAATAAGCAGGATTAGTTGAGCTTCGGTCGTGAGAAAAACCTTCGGTCGGCCAATGTGATGGCTTCGATCAAGCCGATCGAAGTTGTAATAATTGCTATTTTTTATTTTTATTTAAATAATAATTTAATTTTTATTTTCCGTTTTATATAAATTATTATTTTTATTATTAGCATTATTATTATGGATAATAATGATATTTATTACTAATAAACAGGATTAGTTGAGCTTCGGTCGGATAAAACCCTTTCGGTCGGTAAATAAGATGGCTTCGATGAAGCCGATCGAAGTTGTAATAATTGCTATTTTTTATATTTTATTTAAATAATAATATATTTTTTATTTTCCATTTATATAAATTACTATTATTATTATTATTAGTATTATTATAATGGATAATAATGATATTTATTACTAATAAACATGATTAGTTGAGCTTCGGTCGTGAGAAAAACCTTCGGTCGGCCAATGTGATGGCTTCGATCAAGCCGATCGATACGCTAATAATTGCTAATTTTTATTTTTATTTAAATAATAATTTATTTTATATTTTCCGTTTATATAAATTACTATTATTATTATTAGTATTATTATAATGGATAATAATGATATTTATTATTAATAAAAAGGATTAGTTGAGTTTTGCTCGAATAAAACCCTTTCGGTCGGTGAATGAGATGGCTTCGATCAAGCCGATCGAAGTTGTAATAATTGCTATTTTTATATTTTATTTAAATAATAATATATTTTTTATTTTCCCATTTATATAAATTACTATTATTATTATTATTAGTATTATTATAATGGATAATAATGATATTTATTACTAATAAACAGGATTAGTTGAGCTTCGGTCGTGAGAAAAACCTTCGGTTGGCCAATGTGATGGCTTCGATCAAGCCGATCGATACGCTAATAATTGCTATTTTTATTTAAATATTAATTTATCTTTTATTTTCCGTTTATATAAATTACTATTATTATTATTAGTATTATTATAATGGATAATAATGATATTTATTATTAATAAACATGATTAGTTGAGTTTTGGTCGGATAAAATCCTTTCGGTCGGTAAATGAGATGGCTTCGATCAAGCCGATCGAAGTTGTAATAATTGATATTTTATATTTTTTTTTAAATATTAATTTATCTTTTATTTTCCGTTTATATAAATTACTATTATTATTATTAGTATTATTATAATGGATAATAATGATATTTATTATTATAAGTGAAAATATTTTTATTAAAATTGTATTATTATACTATTATTCTTATTATGGATAATATTACTTATAAATTAGTTATAATCATAAAAATATTAATCATATAGAAGAGTTTCCAAGAAGAAGAACAAGAACAAGAACAAGAAGAACAAGAACAAGAACAAGAAGAAGAAGAGAAGAAGAAGAAGAAGTAGAAGAAGAACAAGAAGAAGAAGAAGTAGAAGAAGAAGAAGATATGCTTTAGGTTTAATGGTGTATGATTTAAAAATAAAATTATGATCAAAAATATTTATTATGAATTATAGTTATAAATTAATGGAAGGGTTTAGGTTTTAGGGTTTAGGGTTTAGGGTTTAGGGTTTAAGCGTTTAGGGTTTAGATTTTAAGGGTTTATTGTTGTAAAAGCTGATTATTAAAATTTTTGGGTTTAAGGGGTCAGGGTTAATGCCCTTTAGGGTTTAAGGGTTTAGTTTTAGGTTTAAGGGTTTAGGGTTTAGGGTTTAGGGTTTAGGGTTTTTAGGTTTAGGGTTTAGAATTTTATAAAAAAATTATTTAGGGTTTCATGGGTTCAGGGTCTAAGGGTTTAAGGTTTGAAGGGTTCAGGGTTTAGGGTTTAGGGTTTAGGGTTTAGGGTAATTTATTGAATTACAGACTTCGATCGGCCTTTTTTTGCTTCGGTCGGACCGATCGAAGCTCTTAATAGCCGACCGAAGGTTTAATTTAAAACACAATCTGGGCCTTCCTCATTTCCACTTTCCCTTTCCCATTTCGACCGAAGCCCCCCAAAACCCCGATCGAAGATTTCCCATTCCCCTTTCGAAATTTTGAGCGTTTTCCGGCCAATAAACCACCGGAGATGGAAGATCCGACGGCGGAGGAGATGGGAGACGCGGTGATTGACGAGCGGTCGGCTCTAGTGCTCGTCGGGGAAGGGAGTGCAGCGACGTCGCCCTCGCCACGGCGGTCGCCACCTCCGCACGCCGATCCTGCGCCTGCCCGCCGGCAGCCCCGCCCCCCTTCCGGCAACGACGCCGTTCGGGTGAGTCTTTCCCATCCCCACCCCCAACCCGATCTGCTCTGCTCTGCTCTGTCTGCTGTTCATTTTTTTTTTAAAATTTTAAGTTATATGGCTATGTTTAAATTTAGTAGAGTTTTTAATTTGCAATTATTTCATGAAATAGAGATGATTATTGTGCTAATTAGAGATGATTATTGTGCTAATTAGGGATGATTATTGTGAGATGTGGATTGTCTATTTTGGTATATATGCTCATTTCATGTAGTTTTTTTGGGTGAAATAATTTCTTACGGTTGGTAAATTTGGGATCAAAATTGTATGGATGTGTTTAAATTTAGTATAGTTTTTAATTTGCAATTATGAAATAGGGATGATTATTGTGAGATGTGGATTGTCTATTTTGGTATATATGCTCATTTCATGTAGTTTTTTTGGATGATATAATTTCTTACAGTTGGGTAATTTGGGATCAAAATTGTGATGGCAATTTCGGATGAAAATTGGGATCGAAATTGTGCTAAAATTGGCAATTTCATGAAGATTTGATAAAAATTATAAATAAATAGTACTATTTATTTTAAAGTTTAAAAAAAATTTAAATTTTTAAGGGTTTAGGGTTTAGGGTATAGGGTTTGGGGTATAGGGTTTAGGGTTAAAAAAATTATCCATAAAGATTTGATAAAAATTATAAATAAATAGTACTATTTATTTTAAAGTTTAAAAAAATATAATTTTTAAGGGTTTAGGGTTTAGGGTATAGGGTTTATAAAAATTATCCATAAAGCTTTGATAAAAATTATAAATAAAAAATACTATTTATTTTAAAGTTTTAAAAAATTAAGGGTTTAGGGTTTAGGGTATAGGGTTTAGGGTTTAAGGGTATACAGTTTGGGGTATAGGGTTTAGGGTTTAGGTTTAAAAAAATTATCCATAAAGATTTGATAAAAATTATAAATAAATAGTACTATTTATTTTAAAGTTTAAAAAATATAATTTTTAAGGGATTAGGGTATAGGGTTTAGGGTTTATAAAAATTATCCATAAAGCTTTGATAAAAATTATAAATAAAAAATACTATTTATTTAAAGTTTTAAAAAAATTAAATTTTTAAGGGTTTAGGGTATAGGGTTGAGGGTTTAAGGGTTTAGGGTTTAGGGTTTAGGGTTTTGGTTTAAAAAAATTATCCATAAAGATTTGATAAAAATTATAAATAAATAGTACTATTTATTTTAAAGTTTAAAAAAATATACTTCCTCTGTTCCTTTTTAATTGCTACGGACCCACATTTCACGTAATCCAATACACGTTTTTAATTCGTAATAACTCAAATTCCATATAAGTAAAAATTATGAAAATTTGATATTTTAAATCTATGCGATTGGACGAATCCAACAAGATCCCACTTGACTATATTTGTCTTATATAATTGTATTAAAAAGTCGAGTCAAACTTACTTAATGAACAGTGACGAAAGTCAATCTGTGCCAATTAATAAGAAACGGAGGAAGTAATTTTTAAGGGTTTAGGGTATAGGGTTTAGCGTTTAGGGTTTAGGGTTTATAAAAATTATCCATAAAGTTTTGATAAAAATTATAAATAAAAAATACTATTTTATTTAAAGTTTTAAAAAAATTAAATTTTTAAGGGTTTAGGGTATAGGGTTTAGGGTTTAAGGGTTTAGGGTTTTGGGTATAGGGTTTAGGGTTTTAGGTTTTAAAAAATTATCCATATAGTTTTAAAAAAAATTATCCATATAGTTTTAAAAAAAATTATAAATAAAAAATACTATTTATTTTAAACCGCAGAGAGATTGGTGGTTTGTTCGGCCCGAGGGACAGGGATGCGCCCCTCACCTTATTATGTACTTTAGAGGCCTAGTTCTCCCGATCATAGTGTATGAGTTGCAGGAGACTGACCCGGATGGATTAGCGGAGCTCCGGGCTTTATGTTTTTCATATCTATACAGAGGAGCGACTCACGAGAGGGGGCCGCGTTGGTCTGATAGCGTTATGGCGGCTCAGGCCATGGCCGAGATTTTACACCGTGAGGTGGCGTTCCGCTTCCCTGGCGATGGTGAGGAGTAGGGTGAGGACGATGCTGTCTGGTTTTTTATATGCGGGCGATTTGTGCGATACGGATGGCAGGAGCACGCTTTGATTACTGGTTTGCGGTATGGCCGGTCTGAGTTCCAGCTATACTCGGACGATGGTGCCCCAGCCGGGAGCTTATTTTCGAGGTACCAGGACGTTCTCGCGAGCGCCTCCGCGGATAGGATCCGTACAGCCTTTAGGGAGGGGCATTTTCGTACGACACCTGGCGACGGCTTGAAAGTCGCTAGGGTTTTGACAGCCTTCTATCTCGTTCTCGGGCACGATGGGCACAGTCGTGGTCCGGAGCCATGGATGTGGCGGTTGGTGGAGGACCGGGATGCTTGGGAGGCATTTCCGTGGGGTTTGATTAGCTGGCAGGTGTCACGACATGGCTTCAGGCGTCTCCTCACCGCGACCAAGCCTGATGGTTCAGTGCACTACTACGGCCATGCACTGGCATTTATGGTACGCTACTGTTACACCACATATTATAAATGTCTTCATTTGCACTGGTCTAATGATTTACCTGACGTAATTGGTTCGTGATCTCTGCAGGTCTGGGTCTGCGAGGCCGTCCCAGAACTGATGAAGATTTATTGCAAGGAGAGATTGGGGGACCCGACGGAGCACCGCCCCCGGATTGTACAGTACCTATTCAAGAGGGTGACGAAGGCCCAAGATTGGCGAGCGTTTTTCGATCAGACGGTTAGTGGGCATGTACTTCGTTATCTCGTTCACATTTCGTATACTAACAGTATTGTTTTAATTGTGTATACAGTGGGAGTGTTTTGAGACACTTACACCCACCGAGGTGGAGTCGAGGGAGCCCTATATGGCAGACCTTGATGTTGAGATCCCATCCGGATTAAGGTGGGTGCGAAAAGACGATCGGAAGAAGGGTCGCAAGCGGAAGACGGGCGACGGGGATGCTCCGGTGGTGGACGAGGTAGTGGAGGAGGCCGATCTGACAGTTGACATTGATGAGGGTGGCAGCGGCGCTGAGGCACCGAGTCGGCCCACCCAGCGCCCGCGCACGGATACACCCAGCGCCGACGCAGCGCCGAGCGCCCACCCAGTTCCTCCGGATTTTGAGACCATTATGGCCCGTCTACTGGAGGGTTACGAGCGGCGCACCGCGGACCTGATCGCAGCGTCTGATCGACGGACAGCACAGACGGTCGCGGAGGGGGTGCGACAGATTGCGGACATGGTCGCCGCGTCGGAGCAGCGGCTTATGCAGGAGATTCACCGGCAGCAGGAGGCTACGAGATTGGTGGTGGCGGCGGAGGTCAGGGCCGTACTCCAGCGGAGCCACATCCGGACGCCAGATGTGGGCAGAGCTGGCATGTCGAGTAGCAGGGAGGCGGGGGTGACTCCTGGAGTACGTGCGGGTGCTGCATCGGGGGCAGATCAGGCCCGCGCTACGAGAGAGTTCTCGGGAGTGCGAGCGGCCATGCCGCAGGTGTGCTCGGATTCACAGGATGCTTCCGGATCCGATCATGCCGCCGACGCCGAGCAGCGTACACCTCAGTCCGGCCATGACGAGCCGACTCCACATCCCGCTGGTCATGTCGGGTACAACGAACGCTTCTTCAGTATTTTGCCAAAACGGATTCTGATCTCCATGCAACCCCCGCCCTCCACGCGTCTTTCGACCACGATTTTTGTTTTGTATGTCCCAAAAAATTTGGGCATATTCCTCAATCTCTCTCGTACTGAATGACCGAGACCCTTCTTCGTCGCCGTAGTCTGGGTCGTCCGACTCGTCAGACTCGTCGTCCATCGAAGATCGCCATTCTTCCTCTTCACTCTCCTCTACCTGCACCTCCTCTTCGGTGCCATCTTCTCCCATGCGCTCCCCTTCATTGGACTCCGGAGGTGGGATGTTTTCTGCTTGCCCTGCATTCCCCTGCCCGTATTCATCTCCATACATGTTACTCCATCCTGCGTGCCCACTCGTATATCCGGGTACATTTCCCATGTTGCTTGCACCATACGCATTTTCCCCTCCGTCAAAAAACTCGCTGTTGTTTGCACCAACATTCGGGTAATTGTAAAAATTATGCATCGGTTGTTGCCCGAATATCGCATCTGTCCAGCTTCCCGGCTGTGGAACGAATGGATAATTGAATTGTTCGTTATAATTTGTAGACGGTTGTGGAACGTCTGTACCTAAAAAAATTATTTAGCACGTATTAATATTCATTAACATGTAATGGCACCTCCCAAATATTCGAAATTAAGCCCATATAGAAAAGCTTACGGTTCATATCTTTCGGATCTCTATTACCAGTGGTGGAATCGCCCTCGAACCAATTGGAACCGAACCAAGACATTGTTCCGTCTCAAATAATACACCTGTCAGCAATTTGATTCACAAAACTACTTCTAATAACAATAATCTACCAATAACTGTATACATTTGTTATTTTATTATACCAAATATTTTTAATATAACGAAAAATGCTTATAATTACTTTAGCATTTCTAAGTACAAATAACAACAATTTCCATCTAATTAACTACAAACTAAATTAATCACCGTTTAATTTACTAAATCTAAACTTAATTAACCTACAAATTAAATTAAAATGAAAACAGAAAACTTTACTAACAAGTATTAATATTCAAAATGTATACAAGTTATAGTATACATTAATCACCGTAAGATAAAAAACTTGTTTTAAACTTTATAGTATTAAATAAACATTTCTTACCACCGAAGAGGAGGTAAGAAAAGTTATAGTATTAAACTTCAGAAAACACCGTTTAATCTTTTAAACTTTATTTTGTTTATTTGAACAAAGTAAACAAGTATTAAACAGAAAACTTTACACTTCTTAAAACAAAATCTTTATAGTACATTTCAAAACATAAACAAAAATAAACATTTCTTAATTATAAAAATAATTCGACCATAACTTAAGCAATAGAAACTTAGAAACTTACGAGTTATCCAAAATGACACAGGATCCGGGCCTTCAAAGAACCACAATAGCAATTCCAAAAAGCACAAAATGTATTATTTAAATGCAACTTGATTGAAGTTTTTGGAGCAAAGAAAGAGATGAAGTTTCGTTTGTGAATCTAGATCTGAGATGCAACTTGAAGTATATTATTTGAGCTGTCCACCAATAATTGAGCTGTCCACAGCTGTCCACCAATAATTGCGCTTCGATCGGCTATTTACACCTTCGATCGGCCGATCCAACTGCTCAAATGGATGATCGAAGTAAAACAGCTTCGGTCGGCCAATTCCGCTTCGATCGGCCAATTATATCACCGACCGAAGCTCCAATATAGCCGACCGAAGTCTCTTAATTATGTTTAATTACATTAATCAGCTACCTGCCTTCGGTCGGCCTTTTTTGCTTCGATCGGACCGATCGAACCTTCCGACCGAAGGGTTTTTTGTCATTTCGGGTAGAAAAGTTATCTTTTAAGCGGTGGGTGTGAAAAACTTTTTAACAATCCCTGACAGGGTACTGCGGTTTGCATCCCAAAGTGAAAAAGGCTTTAATCACTAATTCACTATATATATGGAGGTGGGGTTGAGGGGTCTCTCAGTTCTCATCACTAGCTGCTTTAAGCAATGCCCAAATGCTACCTTTTTTTTTGCGGACAATACAATTTGAGGAAAAATGGATTCATTGCATCAGGAATTGTATTTGCTCGGCGTCGGCAGCGGTGCTTATTAATGGATCCCCAACTGAGTTCTTCAAATTGCAGAGAGGCCTTCGACAAGGGGATCCGCTCTCACCATATCTATTTGTGTTAGTGGTTGAAATACTCAATCAACTGATTCGCAAGGCGGCATATTTGGGGCTGTTTGAAGGGCTGGAAGCTGGAGGAAACGTGCCGAGGATCACTCATCTCCAATATGCAGATGATACTATACTATTTTGTAAGGGTGATCTTCAACAGGTTATTTTGATTAAACGGATCCTGCGTTGCTTTACTCTATCCACGGGGCTACGGATTAATTATGGTAAGAGCAATATTTATGGGATAAATGTTTCTCATGAGATGGTGCAGTCAGCGGCCTCATTGCTTGGATGTGGAGCGGGAATGTGGCCAATGAAATATTTGGGGATTCCTATCGGGGGGAGAATTAATGGTACGGCAGTTTGGAAACCAGTGTTGGAAAAGGTCGAGAAAAGATTGGAAGGATGGAAAGGGAGAATGTTATCACAAGCGGGTAGAATGTGCTTGATTAAGTCGGTAATGAATAGTCTACCCGTGTATTTCTTATCCATCTTTAAAATTCCAAAAATGGTGGCCGAACGATTGGAGCAAATCAAAAGATGTTTTTTCTGGAACGATTTTGAAGGAAGGAGAAAGCTTCATTTAGTGGGATGGAATCGCATATGTTCACATTTGGAGGACGGAGGACTAAATAATTGGAACATACAAGAATTGAATGCGGCACTACTTCTTAAATGGAGATGGAGGTTTGGAGGAGAGGATGCAATGTGGAAAGACATAATCAGTGCAAAATATTATGGAGGGGAGGTACCATTAATTCCAGAAGCCAAAGGAGGAAATTCGCTTTGGGGAAAAATATGTGCAGGTTGGAACCATCCCCATACAATAAGCTCGAGTGAAAATTTTAAAATTCAAGTGGGAGATGGAGGTAGGACTCGATTCTGGTCAGATGCATGGGTGGAGGGGGGAAGACCGTTAAAGGAAATGTTTCCTAGACTCTTTGCACTCGCTTTGAATAAGTATGGTAAAATTGATGAGTTTGGTAGGTGGATTGGTTTTGTCTGGGAATGGGATATTGGATTACGTAGACCGTTGTTTGATTGGGAGAATGGATTGTGGGATGATATGTTACAAATTATTGGTAGATATAGGTTGAATCGGTACATGAAAGATCAAGTTAGATGGATTAAAGAACCGAATGGGATTTTCTCCATTAAGGCCTGCTGGCCACGCAGTCATGAGGAAACAGTGGTGGAAAGAAAGTGGTTGTGGCCTCGACTGTGGAAAGTTAGATGCCCAATGAAAATAAAGTTGTTCGCTTGGAAGGTTCTTAACGGAGCTATACCTGTCCGTGGAATACTCGCTAATAGAGGGTGTCTCCAAGGAGCAAGCTCAGATTGTCCAGTTTGTGGGGTTGAATCGAGTCCATTGATCACCTTTTCTGTAGGTGTAAGCTGTCCAGGGAATTGTGGTACACAGGTACTGGCTGGTTTGGTGTCAAATGGGGAATACCAGGAAGTGTTCGAAGTCTGTTGGAGTGGTGGATTTATTTCCAACCGAAATCTGGGGCTAAAGACGTCTGGGGTATCACAGGTCTGGCCATTCTATGGACGACATGGCTAAGAAGGAATGCAATAGTTTTCAAGGAGGAACAGGTTGACATTCGACGAGCTGTGGATGAAGTAAAATGGCACATTGGGCTGTGGTGGCAGGTCAGCTCGGGTGTAGATGCGGTCAGTGCTATTGATATTGATACAGATTTTCCAGGAAGCCTGGTCACGCAAGGGAGGGGTCGAAGCAGGGCACCTAGACCTGGTTTGGTATGGATTCGTCCGGGTAAGGGGTGGTGGAAAGTAAACACGGATGGGTCATCTTTGGGTAATCTCGGTCCGGCAGGGGTTGGGGGTGTTATAAGGGATGAAATGGGAGAAGTTATTTTCATTCTAGCGGATAGCATCGGATATAAAGATTCGAATGAAGCGGAGATCACAACATTGAGTAGGGTATGTTCAGCCATAATCAGAGACCAAGGCTTTCCAGTCCCTAAAATCATTTTGGAAAGTGATTCAAAAAACGTAATTTCTTGGTTAAGAGAGCCTAAAGCTATCCCCTGGAAGTTTTCGGAACTCATGGTACCTATACTGGCGCTGCTGAGACATGGAGGAATGGTTCAAGTGCAACATGCTATGAGGGAGTGTAATGAATGCGCAGACTCTTGGGCAAGGAAAGGGGCTATCGGAAATGAGAAGATTGAAAGATGGTTCTGACGGAGTATGCTTCGGGATGCCTAGTCGAATACTGAGGCATGATACAGAAACAATGGGAATCGGATGTAGTGATGGGAGGTGCTTTGATTTCAGGATTTGCGTTCTTTTTTGATTCAGTTGGCCCAGCAGTATTCAGACTATTTGAACGGGTGTTTCTTCATAAGACTGTGTTGATGCCTGGAAGCAACACTCTTATTGTGACCTCGAGTATTACTCTTTGGCTCGTTGAAAGTTGTTCTTGTATGCTGCTGGAAATAATGTGAAGGGTGCAATGGATGTAACATCTGGCCTTGGCTGGGGATGTATCTATTTTTTTAAAAAAAAAAAAAGAAAGAAAAGGAAAAAAAAGAAAAAAGAAGAAAGAAAAAAAAAAGATGAAATGAATGATGAAGGATAGGAATCCAGTTGCAAACCATTTTGCTTTCTTTTGTTTGAATGTGCAGATTGGTGATCTTAAACTGTGGGAGATGTTGCTGGATGTACCAGGCTACTGAACAATGTTGCTTGCTTGACCTGGGGATGAGTGGTGCAAATAGTGTTGGATACTTGGCTCCAGGTTTTCGTGAGATGAAGGGTCCAACAATGGTGCTGCTTTGACAAAAGGATGCAGATGCTTGGCTGTTTCTGAGGATTGTTGTCTCTACTAATGCTGCTCGACTCTTCAAGTTTGCTGATGGTGATCGAATTAGGATGGACAATCTCTTGCAACGAATATTTCAGGCTAACTGACTGATTACCAGGTGTGATCTGAGCTTTAAATCGCATTTGATTGCGTGCACATGTTGGGGTCCCAGAATTTGCTTTAATAGTCATGTCGAGCTTGCCTATTTTCACTTCAGTGCATCGTATATTGGGGCTTTAGGTGTGTTGGTCTATATCTCTTCCACACCCTTTCAAACACTACCTGTTAGCCATTCTTAAGTCTTATTGATAAATATCTATTTGTTTAGTCAGTTCAATGCCTCTCCATGAACAACCAGTCTTCTCCTTATTTTAGCTACACAGCTTCTTTGACCATCGAGTGCTTATGGAAATGCCTTGTTTCGTCACATATAAATCTCTAACATGGCAAACATTGTTTTTTTTGGGAATCTTAGTGAGATGGTGAGGTTCTGAAGAATGTGAGGCTGTGTCCTTATTAGTATGAGACCAGGTGGGTTAAGATTGGTCTTATGCGTGGGATCCAGATCAATAAGGTGTGGTCTTGAGTCGTGTTGCGGATATTTGGTTGTGGGTAACCCTTGTAAAAAAAAAATTGATTATAAATTTCAAAAAAAAAATGTATAGAAATAGAAAAAAGAGAAAAAAAAAAGGAAAAAAAAATGAAGATAACTAAGTATACAAAAGTTTTTCGTTAGATGGGGTGTCGATTCATTGATTAGTGGAAGGGTTTGCCTCAACTAGAAGTTCTTGTTAGAAAGTCTTGAGAATTTTTGAGAGCTTCTGGATTTCTTTATGCTCATGCTAAAGCCTTGGATCTCACTTTGCTTGATGCCCTTTGTGGTAACTCGTCTGGCATCTTATCAAGTATGTTAGCAGGTCTTTTTCTTTCCTATAACTTTTCACCCAGTTCCTTCCCTCTTGGTGTCCCGTCTCCAACTTTCACATTGCCTTTCGGTTTCGATGCATTGGATGTGAAAACTACAGCAGGGGAGACATGATTATTGGGTAAATGTTTGGGATAGTCACTTTGAATCGGCACTTGAGGTTCCTACTGCTTGCTGGGGTTTTCGAAGAAAGGTGCTTGAGCAAGGATTTTGTCTGCTTTGGTTGATTAGTAGTATCGATGCTGCAGTCTCTTGCAGTCTCTTGATACTGGTCTCACGATGAGTGATGTTGTTGAGAAGACTAATGAAGCCGGGTTCCAGTCCATTGGTGTTGAAGCGCTTCAGATGTTGTTGTTAGCCTATTTTGTTGAGTTGATTGTCTTTTGTTTAATTACTTTTCCCTCTACGTTGGCTTTTGGCTCTCCATATCTGGTGTGTTTGTACTTCTACATTTTGGACTTGGATGAATAAAATGCCATTTCTCCAAAAAAAAAAAACTTCTTTTTTTGGTTTTGTAATATTTTGTCCAATTTATTACGCCTGTGTTGATTGATATATTTTTTTATGGTAAACATTGACACCTATGTATCGGCAAATATGTGTGGGAGCCCAAGCCACACAAATTACAAAGGGGGATAAAGGGATGGGGTTGGGGCCGGGTGGGAGTTGAAGGTTGGAAGGCACGGTACATGACCACTTAGGTCAAGTCTCATTCCCATTACAATGTTTATTGTTTAGCTTTAACTCAATTTTATTGTAAATATATAATAAGAGAATATAGTTGAATTGCGTCTTGATAAATTCATCTTATCGCATAGCTTTATTGCAAGTACATAATAAAAACAAGTATTATACTCCATCCCAGCTCAAACGTCCAGTTTCACTTTTTGGCTTTATTCATTGTTTAACTTTGACTCAATATTCTTGTAAGTATATATATTTGAAAAGAATAGTCGAGTTCGGTCTTGTATGTTAGATTCATCTAATTGTATAGTTTTAGAATATATATTTTACATAATTTTTACTTGTATGTATTATGTATTTTGATAAATTATTGATGAAAAAAAATACATTGGATTGTGTGTAGAAATCAAATAGAATATTTTAAATGTGACGGAGGAAGTATTTTTTTTTTAAAATTTTTATAGAAAACAGTTTAACTGTATATGTCAAATAGTTAGAAAGAGGTTGGGGAATTACCCTAATGGTAGGTCCGCCGACTCCCAACCTATAGGTTGGAGTTCGAATCCCCACCCGACCCCATCCATTCCCTTTGTTCCCCTTGTAATTGTTGTGGCATGGGCTCTCACCACCCATTTCTCAGGCTTTTATTGGCTCTAAAAAAAAAGTTAGGAGTATGTATTCAACAAAAAAAAAAAAAAGAAATATAGTACGTAGTATAAAGTGTGTTGCTGAAAACAAATCTAACATAAAGTTTTAACCATGGTAATGTACACGTCGCATAGTTGAAATATATAAGGTGTGTGCCAGCTGAAAGTAAATCTAACGGAAAAAAGGATTATTTAGTCCTTATTCTTTCCAAAATATCCAAATCGGTCCGTTAGTAATTTTTAGCCCCATATAGTCCCCTACGTTTGCTAATTTTTTCCAATTTGGTCCTAATTACGTAATTAGCCTAAGGTCGCTGACGTGCCCGAAGTAAATCTCATTTTACATCCACGGTGGCCAATCTGGAGTCTTCACACATAACACACAAAATTAATAAATGTTTGAAATAAATATTTGAAGGCAGCCATAACATATCACTATAATAAATACCTCTAGGCTCTAGTGGGTCAATTGAACCCTTCTTTACTGGGATGATGGACATAGTTTCTACATGATTCGCACTGTGCCCTCATTGGCGTTACCCAACCATAAAGAAACAACAATCATTAACAACAATAAAATAGGAGTTTTGGTCAACAGCTACCGCAGTGCATTTTCTTTTCGGTCTCGGTAGTTGTTGGTGTTTCACAAGAAAATGAAGACCAATTGTGATACATATGCGTGCAAATGAATTGTTGGTGTTTTTTTATGGGTTGGGTAACCTCAATAAGGAAGGACTCAATGCGAACCAAGTAGAAACTATGTCCATCATCCCAGTGAAAAATGGTTCAATTGACCCGCTAGAGTCATTTTTTAGAGTAGTGATGTGTTATGACAGCCTTCAAACATTTATTAAAATAGTGTGTTATGTGTGGGGACTCCAAATTTGCCACGGTGTATGTAAAATGTGATATACTTCGGTCATATCAGCAACCTCATGCTAATTACATAATTAGGACCGAATTGAAAAAAATTAGCAAACGTAGAGGACTATATGGGGCAAAAAATTAGTAGCGGACTGATTTTGACATTTTGGAAAGAAAAAAGACTAAAAAATTACTCCCTCTGTCCCATTTAAGATGTCTTGTTTCATTTCTGCACACAATCCAATGCATTTTTTCAATAATTAATATCTCAAAATATGTACAACAAAAAATTATGTAAAATATATAGTATAAAACTACATGATTATACAATTCTAACAAGACCCAATACGTCTATTTTTATTCAAATATATACTTGGAATAATGTTGAGTCAAAGTTAAACAATAAACAGTGCCAAAAAATCAAACCATACATCTTGTCTGGGACGGAGGGAGTATTTTTTTCCCTAAATCTAACATAAATCATTGAATTATAAATGACAGTGTTACTTGAATTGTACATTATATATCAAATAACTATCCCAGGTGATTGTGAATTTATTCTAAACCTGCAGGGGAATATTGTTAGAAATAAAGCACGTCTTGTTGCTCAAGGTTTCACCCAGATTGAAGGAATTGATTATGGTGAGACATTTGCCCCAGTTGCTAGGATGGAAGCTGTTTGAATTTTACTAGCCTTTGCTTGTTCAATGGACTTCAAGCTATATCAACTTGATATCAAGACAGCATTTCTCAATGGGAAAATCAAGGAAGAGATCTATGTTGCTCAACCTGCTGGCTTTGAGGATCCATCAAGACGTAATCATGTTTATCGAGTTTTTTTTTTTGAGGAGAAAAATTACTTTTATTCCGTCCAAGATCAAAAGGTTAAAAGCCCATCATACAAAATCTAGGAAAACCATACAAAATCTAGAAAAACCGAGATCCAAAAGTAGGAAAATAAGAAGTTAAAAGAAAGAAAACATCTCGGCCAAAACGTGGCCATAAGCCGACATCTTGGAGCGAAACATCACCAATGGACTAAGAGCCACCATTACGAGAGATTGTGCGCCAACTCGTTACTTAAAAAACCCCCGGAAGACAAATAGCAATTTCAAATGTCGAGACAAGATTGATTTCCAAATATTTACCCAAAGAGCACGTCTTCCCTGCCAATAATTTACATATCCATATGCATCGAAAACTCAAGGCTATGTGGAATATGAGGTCAGGAACAGCAGGAGGAAAAAAGGATGAAAGTATAGAAGGGGGAGAAGGACCAACTGGAAACAACTTGAAGAAATATCTCACGAGTATGAGTGCACAAAGGAAACCAAAAGGATATTGACCGGAAACTTTGTATGAGCACACAAGGACCCCAGAGACTTTCCCTCTCACAGACCTTACTGGCCAGTTCTTTTTGTGAAGACAAACCTCTTACATGACGAAGAGTCAAAACCCCCACTATCAAGTGCTAATGAATTGTATCACTACCCACCGACACTATAACTTCTTTCTTCTTTTTTTTTTTTTTTTTTTTTTTTTTTTTTTTTTGAACCGTTCTCTTCTTTCTTTTTTACAGGTTGACCAAAAGCCAAAAAGCAGCAACATAAAAACTCATATCCGTCCTTATTGTTCAAAATCTCACGCATAAAGCCCAAACATAAGATCACACGATTTGTGTTAATAGGCCTGCCACACATTCGGCAGGCTGTAGTCATCCCTATGCTCAAAGACCGAGGAAGTTAAAATACGGGGAACTGGTGAAGCAGATTTGTGAACAGGCGGTATTATGGGAGAGCAAGGAAAGCACAGCAGGGTTTAAAACAGGAGCTCAAGAGTGTTACTCAAGTAATGTTTGGAGGAAATAGGGGATGGACGAAATCCAATTAATAACCAGTACCCTGGATTCGATGCACTGAATTGGAAAATATAGGCAAGCTCGACATGATAGTTGAAGCAAATACTTGGAAAAAACAGAATGGCCCCAACAGAAATATGCATTAAAGAGACAATGAAACTCTCACCGGGGATTCTTATAGTTAGCTCGACGTTTTTGTTGCAAGGAATTATCAATCCAGTGGCGATCCATCATCAGCAAATTTAATGGCACGAGCAGCACCAGCATAAGCAGCAACTTAGAATATGCGTTGTAAAATTTTCATTGGATAGATCAAGCAGTACCAACACCAGGCATCAATCCTCAGGGCACCAAGCATCGACATCCACCATACGCCTTGGAATGAAAATATTCAGCAGCTCCTATTAAAAACTGGGATTGTCAGCACGGTCTTGAGAGGTAAGAACAGCAGCAAGTGTCTCCTAATAACAGCAGCATTCATAGATCGTCATGTACACCAGCAGAATTCATATGTAGCAATACTCATAGAACTTCAGGTCGCGTGGGAACTCAGCAACCTCAATCCTCATTGATCCCCAGTATGCATCCTATCACTCGCTTTACCTGCATAAATCAAAAACCAAAACAAAAACACAGCAGAACCAGAGACGCAATGTGCCCTCTGCCATAAAGCAAAGAGAAACATCATTGACACTCAACAAGAAAAAGGTGCATCAAAAAAACTGCCCCAAACAACTCATCACCAACTGGGCAATCCCATCTCTACACTCGTTAATTTGGCATCTTCCTGCTACCATCTCTTTCCCAACCAGGTAGTGCAATTCTTACAATTCGAGCCTTTACACATCCCCAAGCTCTACAACCACCCTTCAATCGAAACTTCTCCAGCTGCTCCTCGTTTTGCCCATATATCAGCCAGAACATTCCTTTCCCTTAAGATGTGTTGGACCCTAACAAGACCACCACAATTTAGGATAGCTGAGATAGGAGCCATGTATTTGACAAACCTCCAAGGGGCCTTGCCCGGATCTTCCAGCCATCTAACCACGTTTTGTGAGTCACATTCAAAAATGATCCTCGGAATTGGAAATCCCTGGTCTCTAAGTAACGCTTCGCATACCCTACTCACTGCTGCCACCTCCGCTTCATTAGAATCTTTCACCCCAATGTGGTCCGAGAGTATAAAAATCACCTCTCCATTATCGTTTCTAATAACGCCCCCAACTCCGGCTGGGCCTGGATTTCCAATGGACGATCCGTCAGTGTTAATTTTCCACCAACCGACTTCAGGTCTTTCCCAGACCAAACCCCGACGAACCGCCCCAAACCTTCGACCATGCTGCCTATTAAATAATCCGCTGAGATTATCATTGATGCTTAGTATGTTACCTGAAAAACCTCCACCCTGTGCTTGCCACCACAAAACCACCCTCCACTTTATCTTTTCAGCTGCTGTCTGCCGGTCGAAAACCATCCCTTTAAAAACAACCTCATTGCGCATGTTCCAAATCGTCCAGAGGGTGGCCACTCCTGTCAAAAGCCACACTTCCCTATCTCCTTTCTTATGTTGAAAATCAAACCACCACGCCAGTATTTCAAACACCTTACCCGGGCCTGCCCAAGCTACCCCGAACCATCTCACAGCTTCGTACCATAATTCATTAACCATGATGCACCTACAGAATAAGTGATCGACCGATTCGATATCTCCATTGCAACAGGGACACAATGCATTTGCCATTTGAATGCAGTTCCTATTTGCCAGAAGCTCGCGAACTGGAATCGCTCCATGGAGGATTTTCCAAGCAAGAACCTTAGCTTTCATGGGACATCTTAGTTTCCACAGTTGCTTCCAGATGCATCCTGAAACAGACGCGTTTCCTGGAACATGTCGCAACCTGCAGGAGCGGACAGTGAACTGGCCGTTGCTATCATTCAGCCATCGAACTCGATCATCCAAGAACCTATTCATATGCTGCGTTTGAAGGACCTGCATTAGAGCCTCCCACACATCCTTTTCCCAATCAAACAAAGACCTCCTCAGCTTTATTTCCCAACACCAAAACACCCCATTCCACTTTCCAAATTCACTCACTCTCCCCTCTTTATTTAATGATAGCGCAAATATCCTTGGGAACGTGTCCCGTAGCGCCTGACCTCCATCAACCCAAATATCCGTCCAAAATCTGGCCTTGCCTCCATTTCCGACTTGAACTACAAATTTACTTCCTAATCCACCCTCGCCTGTATCCCACGAGCTACACACCTTGCCCCAAATTGACCTGCCACCCTTAGCTACAGGAATTAGTGGGGAACTACCTCCATAATATTTAGCATTTATGACCTCTTTCCACAGCGATTCTTCCATCCCAAACCGCCATCGCCACTTCAACAACAGAGCCCTGTTGATTTGATCAGTTTGCCAAATGCTCAGTCCACCCCCTTCTTTACTTTCACATATAGCATCCCATCTAACGGTATGTAATTTTCTCGACCCGTCCCACTCGTTCCAGAAAAATCTCCTTTTAAAAGACTCGAGGCGTTCGGCTACTGATCTGGGGACTTTGAAAATGGATAAAAAATAGACGGGGAGGCTGTTCATTACGGATTTAATCAAACAAAGCCTACCTGCTTGGGACAGCATTCTCCCCTTCCAACCCGCCAATCTGCGTTCCACTTTATCCAGGATTGGCTGCCATAATGCTGTTCCCATGCTACGACCTCCAATCGGAATTCCCAGATAAACCATTGGCCAACTCCCAACGCTGCACCCAAGAACACTTGCTGCTTCTGTCAGCAATCCCGGAGAGCAGTTTACCCCCAGTATATTACTCTTCCTAAAATTTATCTTGAGTCCTGTTGCTAAATTTAAACACCTGAAAATTCTCTTAATCAATAATACTTGTAACAAGTCTGCCTCGCAAAACATCACTGTGTCATCTGCATACTGCAAGTGCGAAATAACCGGTCCATTGCTACCAACCCCGAGTCCTCTGAACAAACCTAACTCCACCGCCCGACCAATCAACCTGTTTAGAATCTCAGCCACCAAGACGAAAAGGTAGGGGGAAAGGGGATCACCTTGTCGGAGTCCCTTGTGCATTTTAAAAAATTTTGTAGGTGTGCCATTAATCAACACTGCTGCTTCTGCTGATTTAATGCAGACCTTAATCCACCCTATCCATTTTGACTCAAAGTTCATCGCTTCCAGTACTCCAAAAAGTGCCTCCCACGACACATTGTCGTAGGCCTTTGCGAAGTCCAGTTTCACCACAAAGCCTTGTCTCCCAGAAGCTTGAGTGGAATGAATAACTTCAGCCGCCACTAGTACCCCATCCATGATCTGCCGGCCTTCCACAAATGCCATTTGGGAGCCCCCTACAACTTTGCCGATCACATGCTTTAACCGTCGTGCCAAGACCTTCGCAACAATTTTATATATGTTTATCGAGTTAAGGGAACTTTATATGATCTCAGACAAACTCCAAGAGCTTGGTATGACAGGTTTTCCACTTTCCTCATCAACAACGGATACAAAAGAGGAAATGCAGACAAGACAATGTTTGTGAAACATTAGAACAACGATTTGATTGTTGCACAAGTGTATGTAGACGATATAATTTTTGGAGCAATGTCAGAACGACTCAGAAACAACTTTGTCAAAGCAATGCAGTCCGAGTTTGAGATGAGCATGATAAGAGAACTTACTTACTTTTTGGGATTACAAGTGAAACAACAGGATGATGGAATTTTTCTAAGTCAAGAGAAGTATGCTTTCAATATGCTTAAGAGATTTAGTCTTCATGATAGCAAGGTTGCTAGAACACCGCAAGGACAACAGCAGAAGCTTTCTAAGGATGATTAAGGAAACAATGTAGATCAGAAGCTATATCGAAGTATGATTGGAAGTTTACTCTACTTAACATCAACTCGACCTGATATCTCTTTTAGCACTGGAGTGTGTGCTAGATTTTAATTTAATCCAAAGGAAACACATCTTAAAGAAGTCAAGCGCATTATGAGATACATCAAATGAACTATTGGAATGGGAATATGGTTTTCTAAGAGATCAAGTTTGGATTTGATAGGATATACAGATTCTGATTGGGCAGGATGTTGTGATGACAGAAGATCGACAATTGGAGGCTGTTTTTATCTTGGGAACAATCTAGTTTCATGGTTTTCTAGAAAATAGAACATAGTAGCACTCTCAACAGCTGAAGCTGAATATATAGCAGCTACTTGTTGCTGTTCTCAGTTAATGTGGATGAGGCAAATGCTTGATGATTATGGTGTTAAGAAGAATGATTTCAAGGTGTACAGTGATAATACCAGCGCGATTAACATCTCAAAGAATCTAGTTGTTCACAATCGCAACAAACACATTGATATTAGGTATCATTTCATAAGAGATTTGGTGGAAGACAATGTGTGCAACATTGAATATATCGGGACGTTAGAACAACGTGCTGACACCCTTACAAAAGCATTCGGCGGTGAAAGGTTTGAATCACTTAGATCAATCATGGGCCTTTGCTATTCTTGTTCATTCAATTAAGTCTATCTTATTTATACATGTTTGCACTTGATCTAACTCATGAGAATTTTTAGGCCCAAACACCTTTCCGATAGACTCAAAAGAAACCGTCGTCTACAGAGTAATGATGACTGTAGAACTGACAACCATCATCCCTCACGTCGCACATCAAGGGAAACCGTGACCCTCGTTCTCTCGCCTCTTCGTCTTCACCTTCTTCTCTTTAAATCAGTCTATTTGGGTTTATTTCTTACCACATTTTAGTTTTAAGTTTGATCTCTTACAGATTTTACTTTTCTAAGCTATGGCATCGTCTTCTTCAACCAATCATCCGGAGAAGGTTCCCGAGCCAACTCCAACCACTTCGGAACCTCCTATTACCTAAGAAAATCAAAACCCTACTGAGAATACTACCGAAGAACCTAATGCCACACCCGAAAATGTTTCTCAGGCCACTGAAAATCCCGAAACCCAAATTGCTTCTTTTACAGAAGTCACTAAAAATGCTGAAACTTTGAATGTTTTACCCCCTTCTCCTCCTCAAAGTTCTACTCAAAACCCTTCTCAAAATCCTACTGAAAATCCTCCTGATCCCTCTGGAACTGAAGCTGAAAACGTCAACCTGGAGGATGACATTCTTCCACACAACGAACCGGAGGTTCCTGATCAACCCGAAGTTGAAATAGAGGTTCGGCGACTAGCCTGATGCACCCTGTGAAACCACATTTAAATGAGCTTAAATTGTGCTAAAATATGTCTGATTTGCATGCATGTTACCCTATTTTAATGCTTTTTAGTTTATATTTCATGTGATTTGTAAATATTAATAATCATGGTTAAATTAAGTTTATTTGAGCTCAATTTACCATGTTTCATGCTTTGTAATAAGACTTTGGCATATCTAATACATTGCAATGATGTTTCAGGTATTAAAATGAAGAAATAAAGATGTTCGGAGGACAAAGGATATCAAATTCGGATTTTTCAACACTGGAATGTGCCCAGGATGCGCCGCATGAGCATGGCGGCGCCCAAAAAGACCTTGGAGCGCAACACCAGGCGCCGTCCAACACTTAGGAAAATTTCGGATGAAAAAGCTTCAGGATGCGCTGCACATGCATGGCTGCGCCGGAATCAGCCCCTGAGCGCCACTCTTGGCGCCGCAATCAGAAATTGGGAAAATCGTCAGGATGCGCCACATCTCCTTGGTGGCACCTAAAACGGGTCTCGAGCGCTACATTGCGCGCCACAGTCGCGGTTGGGCAGTTTTCTAACCTCCCGAACTCGGTTTTAAACGCCATTTTTCATCATTTTCATGACCACAAACGCATTTTATCGACGACAAACACTCTGTAAACACTGGAAGATGGGAGAAGAAGGCCAGAAACACAAATCCATGCCGGAGGAATGCATCAAGAACGCTGTTCTGGGCGTGTTCTTCCTATTCTAGGTGTATGCCTTTCTTTTTCTTGCTTTGTAATGTTATTAAATTTGCCTCTAAATGTAATCTGCTATTATGTTTCGAATTTGTAGACGGATTTCTGTAATGTTCGTGTTAGGAGTGATCTAGAACGGGAGTTCAGAATCACTTTTGAAGTATGAACTTATCTTTTTAAAGTAAATTAATTAATCGATGCTTCTGTGTTAAATCTGAATTAATCTGTAATGATGTTAGAATCTGAATTAGGATTACTAATCTGCTGTACAAGTTTGATCGATAATTCTATGTTTCTTTTATTATGATGTGTACAACATTAAAGCTGCTAAATTCTGAATTGATCGATCATTCTGTAATTTCTATTTTTAGAAATCTAGCAACAATCCTAATCTGTCTGCATCTTAAAATTAGCAATAAAATCCAATTTACCATGTTTTATCATTATTTTACCATGTTTATTAGATTATTTACACTATTCTGTATATTTAAATGTTAGAATCTAATCATGTGATTTCTGCTTTGCTAAATCGAGAGATAAAAAGTAGAATCTATATTTTAGTACGAGTATTGGGAATAAATTACATTAAAAGTAGATTCTGACATGTGCACAATGACTTGGGAAATGAAATGTGTGTTTTAATTGTTATAGGAAAATTTGTATGCTTGGGAAAGACTCAAATTTAGGCCTAGAATAATGATTGCTGTAACACCCCGGATTTGGTAACCCAGGCCGGGATGCCACCGCCACATCTCCCTAGCAAGACACGTCAATTCGAGCTTGCTAAAGAGATGCAAGGCTATGGATACTTGAAAGAATTTAAAACATTTTAAATAACGAGTCCGGAATAATAGTATTTAATTTAAAAATACGAGATAGTAATCATTCATGCACACGATAGAGTAAGTAATGCAACAGAAAGTAATCGCGACGAACATGGTCAAAACTCGGGTTTAACAGGCCCGATTAAACAGTGTTAAAAATGCAGGAAATGAAAATGTTCATGAAATGTTTCCCCCAATGCATGAGCATGCATCACTCGACATACTCTGTAAAAGAAAAACAACAACGGGATTATCAGTATAAAAATATACCGAGTAAGTCAATTCCTAACAAGACAATTAAGGGGTTGCATGTGTTTAATTAAAAATAGACATTTCATGCTTCAATGAAAAGTGTTAAAATTCATGATTCAACTCGCAGCGGAAAATCATAATTAATTATACGAGACTAGAATACATAATTTAAAGGCATAATTTAAAAGCGTAATTTAAAAGCGTGATAAATAAATACAGCTTAATTAAATACACACACATGTCTTTTAATATTATCCCGCTAACTAAGAAGAGGACACCACACAAGGGAGATCACTAACGAGGCAATCTCAAATCGTAGGACCACAAACGAGGCAGTCCAAATAAAGGGAGACCACTAACGAGGCAGTCCAAATAAAGGGAGACCACTAACGAGGCAGTCTCAATAATCGTAGAACCACTAACGAGGTAGTTCAAATAAAACACAGCGCGCGAGATCACTAACGAGACAATCTCAGATAGTAGGGAGACCACTAACGAGGCAGTCTCAAAGATAATGGTATGAAGACGGCTCAGCCTAGTGAACGGGATTTTTCGAAAATTTATGTTTGTCGTATAAAAAGATTCGATATCGCATTTCATAGTTCGAGTTTTTTCAAGTTCGAAAAATCTAATTCGCCACCGGTTACGCCTTTTTAATTTAAAAATTCATCTTACAATCAAAAATTCTAAAATTTACCCAGTAGCTTAAAAACACATTTACAAACAACTTTCATGTTTTGAATTTCTCCAAATAAGGTTTCAAAGTTGGTCGAAATTCGATTTTATTACAAGAAGGGTTTTCTACTAGAAAGGCCAATTTCGACACAGTTTAGTCCAACACAGATTAAAAATTCAATTCAAGTCCAATTGATCTGAAATTTTTACAGGTTGTAGAAGACACCTTAATGAACAACTTTCATGTTTTAAGTTTTCGGAAATAATGAGAGTCAAGGGTTCAAAAATCGTCCTCAACACACTGTCAACGCATGGTTTCAAAAATCGGTTCGACACAGTTTTAAAATGCGTCCGTTTTAACATATCAAATGAACTCCAAAATTTATGAAATTTGTATGCATAATCTAGACATAAATATCTAAAACTTTTGTTTACAAATGCAAGTTTGGTTTGGTCTAGAAACGGGTGAAATCAAGCATCAATTTAGACCATTAAATCTGTCAAGGCTTCGAACGTCCGGTTTTTACATAGAAACTTTACGTCGCGATTTGGGGTATCAAATATTTATGGCAATGGCTGAAATTTTGACACAAGGTAGATTATGGCCTTATGAACAAAATCCATGTTGAAAAGTTTTTGGTTTGAATTCCCGAAGATAAGGTTTTAGTCGAATTACTAAAATGGGTCGAAAAGAGGGTTTTTGAAATCCGATTTTAGTTTCGAGTTTAGTTCTTGTATTTTAAACAACAAGAAATCACAAATATTGTAGAGTAAGGTCTTGGCTTACATATTTAGAGAATGAGATCGTTGTAGGGGCTTTTCGAATGTCCTAAGGTCACGACGAACGACCAACTTCTCCGATCTCTTCTTGTTCGCCCCCGACGTGAAATCGTAACAAGGAATAGAGCGTTAGATTTCGAGTTTTTGGGACCTATGGACGAATTAAAAACTATAATACAACTTACCAAAGTCCTACAAGGCAGAGGCTTTGTCCCGATCGTCTCGTCTTTGCCGGAATCCTCGCCGGAAAGTGAACTCGAAAGGTTTTTGGCTTTGAGAGGAAGAATGAGGGAAGAGAACTTGTGTTTTCTGTAAAAATGGGCAAGGGGACGACCCTATCCCATTCTTAAGCCTCTCCAAAGGCTGTGATCGGCTTGCCACCGATAGAGGTCCAATGTTTGGCAAGAAAATCACCATGGAAGGAAAGTTTACACCTCCTGCACCTCTGGCGCGGTGGTGACGCGCACGTATTGCTTTGGCGGCGCGACGTGCGCGCGAGCTCAGCCTTGGACGCGTCACTCTCCTCTCAAGCGGTGGCCGCGCGTGACCGCTCGGAGAGCGCGCGGCGTCCGGTTTGGCCGGTTCGAGCGGTTCGTGTGGTCCGTCGGGTCTTTTCTTCTTTTCTCTGTCGGGTTTCTATCCTCTACGTTTTCGATTCGACTTTTCGGGTCGTTTCTGGATCGAGATTCCTATCTTAAATTTATTATGATCTCGGGTTAATGTTCGTAACACTTCCGTGCAATAATTTATTAAATTACTTTCGACTCCATGGGTTCTCGGACTTTAAATTCTTTCGTTCTTGAATTTAACCAAGTTTCCCGGGTATTACAGTTTACCCCCCCCCCCCCCCTTAAAAATCAACTTCGTCCTCGAAGTTGGGTGTTAGCTTCTTGCGAGTTAAAACTTAGATTATTATGATTCATCATTATTATTATGGTTTGGTATGATTTTGTATGACTGTGCTTAGAATTAAAATTTCTAAGTTGCTTACGTACCCTGTGAAGGGATCAAGCCATTACGTAGTTCAAAACAATTTGAATTTGTTTTTCTTGGGTGTTACATCCTCCTCCCCCCCAAGAATACAGTCATGTCCCCATAACTGTGGTCGGGTCATCTTGGAAGAGGTTCGGGTAACGTTGTTTCATATCGGCTTCCAACTCCCATGTCGTTGTTTCCATCTCGTGGTTTGACCACAGAACCTTGACCATCTTTACAACGTTATTCCTTGTTATTCTTTCCTTGTAGTCGAGTATTTGTACCGGGATTTCTTCGTAGGTTAAATCATCGTCCAATTCTATTACTTCCGGTTGAAGTACATGTGCCGGGTTGGGCGCATACTTCTTCAATTGGGAGACGTGGAACACATTGTGAACAATTGCCAACTGTGGCGGCAATGCTAGCCGATACGCTAGACTTCCCACTCTTTCTAGGATCTCATACGGTCCTATGTATCGGGGGCTCAATTTCCCTCGTTTGCCAAAGCGCATCACACCCATCATTGGTGATACATTCAGCATAACCTTATCGCCAACTTGAAATTCCAAGTCTTGCCGTCTCACATCTGCATAACTCTTTTGCCGGTCCTGAGCGGCTCTCATCTTCCCTTGGATTACCTTGATTTGTTGAGCCATGTCTTCAACAAGTTGTGGTCCAATTACCACTGTCCTATCACTTTCTTCCCAGCTCAATGGACTTCGGCACTTGCGTCCATACAGTGCCTCGAAAGGTGCCATGCCGATGCTAGCATGGTTGCTATTGTTGTAGGAAAACTCGATCAAAGGTAAATGGTCTTCCCAAATTCCTTTAAACTCCAGTACACATGCCCTTAGCATGTCTTCCAACATTTGGATCGTCCTCTCTGTCTGTCCATCCGTCATGGGGTGGAACGTGGTACTCATCTTTATTTGCGTACCGAGAGCTTCTTGCAGTTTTGTCCAAAAATGAGAGACAAATCTACTGTCTCTATCCGCGATGATGTCATGTGGTACTCCATGCTGACGTACCACATTGTCAACATACGCCTTTGCCAGTTGGTCCATTTTCCAAGTGTCCTTCATTGAGATAAAGATGGCAGCTTTCGTCAACCTATCCACGATCACCCAGATTTTATTCATCCCTTTTGGTGACCACGGTAACCCCGAAATGAAATCCATTGAAATTCTATCCCATTTCCAATTCGGGATTTCCAATGGTTGCATTAGCCTTAGGGGTTTTTGGCGTACTGCTTTGATCCTCTGGCAGGTGAGGCGCCACAAACTCGGCCACTTCTCTTTCCATGTTCGACCACCAATAGTTCTTCTTTAAGTGTTTGTACAGCTTGTCGCCCCCGGGATGAACCGAGTAGGGGGTATTATGGCCTTCCTCCATCACTTTTTGCTTCAGTTCAGCGCACTTTCGTGGTATACACCACCTTCCCTTGAAGCGGATGCTTCCGTCCTCATTAATTTTAAAATTCATTGCTTTTCCTTCGGCAATGCTCTTCCTAATTTCTTCCAACTTCTCATCACCCGGTTGGGCGAGTCGTATTTCATCGAATATGTAGGTCCCACTACCATCGCGTTGACGACTTCGTTTACTATGCCAGAATGCACCAACTCTAGACCCAATTTCGCCAAGTCTCTGTACAACTCGGCCGGTATCACGAGTGAATTTGCCACGTGTTGAGTCTTCCGACTTAAGGCATCAGCTACTACGTTGGCTTTTCCTACGTGATAAGCAATCTCTAGGTCATAATCCTTGATCAGCTCCAACCATCTTCTTTGCCTTAAATTCACCTCTTTTTGCGTGAATATATAATTGAGGCTCTTATGGTCGGTGAACATCCGACACTTTCGCCCATAGAGATAATGTCTCCATATTTTTAAGGCGAACACGACTGCGGCCAGTTCTAAGTCGTGTGTCGGGTAGTTCTCCTCGTGTGGTTTTAGTTGACGCGATGAGTTTATGCTATAACCTTTTGATCTTGCATCAGAACGCACCCCAATCCTTCTTTCGAAGCGTCGCTGTACACCTCGAAGTCACCTTTCTCCGATGGTAACGTCAATACCGGCGCTGTGGTAAGTCGTTTCTTCAGATCTTGAAACGCAGACTCACACTCACTCGTCCACTCGTACTTTGCTCCTTTCTTCAGCATTTGAGTTACGGGTCGTGCGATTCTCGAGAAGTCGTTCACGAATCGCCTATAGTATCCTGTCAGTCCAAGGAAACTCCTTATCTCTGTTGGACTCTTCGGCGGTACCCACTCGGTCACTGCCGAGATCTTCGCCGGATCTACTGCCACTCCGTTGGCGGATACTATATGCCCAAGAAATGCCACTTCTTTTAACCAAAAGTCGCATTTGGACGACTTGCCATACAGCTGATTTGTTCGCAAGATCCCTAACACTTTGTGCAAGTGCTCAGATTGTTCTTCCTCACTTTTCGAGTAGATCAGGATGTCATCTATGAACACCACTATGCATTGATCTAATAGTTCTCGAAATATATTGTTCATGAGATTCATGAACATTGCTGGGGCGTTTGTTAGCCCGAATGATAACACCGTGAACTCATAGTGCCCGTAGCGAGTTCTGAACACCGTCTTTGGAATATCCTTCTCGGCGATCCTCAATTGGTGATATCCAGATCGCAGGTCGATCTTTGAGAATACATATGCTCCCTTCAGTTGGTCGAATAAATCCTCGATCCTGGGTAACGGGTACTTGTTCTTGACGGTGACCTGATTAAGTCCTCTATAATCAATGCATAGTCGTAAGCCTCCGTCTTTCTTCTTAACGAATAAGACCGGTGCTCCCCATGGAGACGTGTTCGGCCTTATGTATCCCTTCTCCAACAACTCCTCGAGTTGCTCCTTTAGTTCCTTCATTTCCAGTGGAGCCATGCGGTTAGGAGCTTTTGAGACGGGTTCCGTTCCCGGAATGAGATCTATGGTGAATTCAAGATCTCTCTCAAGTGGCATGCCGGGAACATCTTCAGGAAACACATCCGGGTATTCTCTCACCACCGGAATGTTGTCTACCTTGACTCCTTCAGCCTCAAGTTTATGAATGTAGCATGCATATAACGCGTAACCCTTACGCATTAGGCTACATAACTTGAGGGCGTTAACTATTCTGTTAGACTTCTTAGGGGGCTGAGAGTAAAAGATGACTCTCTTCCCTCTATTCTTTGACAGCGTGATCTTTTGCTTTTGGCATTCGATCACGGCCTTATATCGGGTTAACCAATCCATCCCTAGTATGATGTCAAAGTCTCTAACGTTAAATTCTACCAAGTTCGCGAAGAATTCTACGTTCTTGATCACTATAGGAATTCCGTTGTAACGCTTAGAGCATGCTATTACTTCTCCAGAAGGTAGTTGAATTCCTAAGCTAATCATCTTGCACTTAGGTAGATCTGGTTTAGATATAACCTTAGAAGATATAATCGAACAACTAGCTCCGGAATCAAATAAAACTCTAAGTGGAGTGCTTAAGACATGAAATGTACCTGCCATCAAATCACCCTGTGCGGGTATATTAGCCTGGTTGATCACGTTCAACCTTCCCATTGGCCTCCCTTGATTGGCTGGCTGGTTTTGATTCAGATTTGGATTTTGTTGCTCGTTCGGCGGGCGCTGGTTTTGATTTTGATTTGGTGGGCGCTGGTTCGGATTCTGAGGGGGTCGATATCCCTGATTGTTGCCGTTCCTACCCCCTTGGTTGAATGGCCTATCGGGTCCAGTGACCACATCTTCTCTTTTCGTGATGTTCTCGATTCGGGTTCGACATTCCTCCCTCCGATGGCCAACACGGCCGCACCGAAAACATTCGCCCATCTGAGGGCATCTCCTCACCAGATGTGTCCCGCCACACCTCGGACACGGTGGCACTCGTCCTCGTTGGTTGAAGTTCCGACCATTGTTTTTTTGAAAATTCCTATTCGGGCCTCCCCGAAAGTTGTCCTCACCAGTAGCGCTGCCAGTTCTGTTGTCTCGGTTCCTTTTGTCCGGTCCTTGTGACCCTCGGATGGATTCCCCAACAGCCTTCTTCTTTAGCTGTTTTACTCGTACGACTACTACCGCACGGTCGTAGACAGCTTGCAGGTCCGGATAGCTAACTCCGGTGATCACTTTCCGAATTGAAAAATTCAGTCCCATTTCGAATTTCTGCGCATTCTCCCCATCCATCGGTACAATCCTAGGTGCGAACCTCACCAACTCCTTAAACCGAGCATACTATTCTTGAACAGATTTTTCCCCTTGCTTCAGGGACATAAAGTCTTCGCACAACGCTGCCTTAGCACTCATGGGGTAGAAGCGCTCCCTGAGTAACTCCATAAACTCATTCCATGAGTAAGGTTCGTCGTCTACGTGGAGTTTTCCCTGGGTAGCTTGCCACCAGTCATCGGCCTCACCTCCCAGATAGTACGAAGCCACGTGAACCTTTTCTCCCTCCGGGCATCTTAGCGCATTCAGTAATTTGTCAAAAGTCCTTAACCACTCCTCAAGCTTAGCTGGGTCTTCTTCACCGACATAGTAGGGCGGTCGATAGGGGTTCACCGATGCCAAGTAATTGAGTCTTGCTTCCGGCGGTGGTGCCGCCGCAGCTCTGCCTTGGTCAACGTAAGTGTTGCCAAGTGCGACTAGTAGCTCCTCTATATTTCTCAGCCGTTCATCCGCGGGATTGGGTATCGGGCCTGCTGGGTTTGGTGCTTCGACGTTAGCCGCCGGCTCATCAGGTTGCCTTGGTGCGTCGTGGGTGTAATACCCGAGAATTTTGCAATATAAAATAAATAATAAATAAATAATACATAAATACAATAAATAAACATAGTAAATAAATAAAGAATCATGGGAAATGAGAAAGGGAATTTAGTCCAAAAAAGAGTTAAAGTTAAAGACAATTTAATTAAATACATGATCCCAAGATAACCCAATACAAATGGACTCGTGATTCGGACCCATAAATTAATTAAGATCCACATAAAAATAAAAATAGGAATTTGGAGCCCAATGATTAGCCCGAAAATCGGAGCCCAAGAACATAGGAGGATAGAAGTCCGAAAGAGAGGAGAAAAGGCCCGACGGATCGCACGACCCGGCCCGGACCAAAGTCCGGGCCATGGCCACGCAGTCTCCGTGCGTTGCGGAGGGTTTCCCGCACCGCCACAGCGCCAGCCGCGGCAAACGAACCGTGCGAGATTTTCTTGCCCGATTTCGGATTTTTTGACTTTGGTTGCTCACCCTGCGGCCCAAGACTCTTTGTAACTTACTTGGCCGAACCCTAAGACCCTCGACTCTATAAAAACCCATCCCCTTCGACCCCGGACGATTTTCAAACTCTTCGAAAACCCTACAAGTTTCAAACTCTAAATTCCATGTCGTCGGAGGCACGAAGGCAGCAGAGGGCACGCTCATGGACGAAATTCAGAGGGTTCAAGTCGTGGTTGGTAAGGCCTTGTCGATATTTTCCATTCAAACTCGGAACCGCTTCTAACTTAATCCCTTTCTTGTCTAAAACCCCGATTCGGACGCGTAGAGGGAGAACGAACAATTTCGGAGTACGAACGGAGGACGTGGAGGCCACGACATCAAGCTAGACGAGCCGAAGGATCCAAATTCTATAAGTTAACGCTTACTTGGTTTTGGGTGACTTAAAATGCAATTAAACGTAAGGAGTTAGTCAAATAACACTAAAAATCTGTCAACCTAAAAACCCTACGGCGCAACGATCTCGTATGAATTTTTGGAACCCTTAAAACTGTTCAAACGGAAAAACTTAAAACACAAAAAACATTTCTAAGACACTGATCTAGTTCGTGTAAACTTTCCATAAGTTTTCATCGTGTTTTGATATCTGAAACGACCGAAAACTAATCTATTCTAAATTTAGAACTTGAAATGGTGTCAGATTCTTAGTTCGAACTTGTAGTTGATTTTGATATTAGATCTTGTCCGAATTAGAACTTGAGTTGAACATAAAACTTGTAGATCTATGTCTTGTGCATCTTCCTGTAAATTGTCGTTGAAATTGGTGTTCGTTTGCTATGGTAGAATTCGAATTTTTGAAATTGCTGTTGTAAACCCGGACAGAATAATGTTCTGACAGAAAATCATGTTCATGTGTTGTTTCCTTAACCCGGATCGAAAAAATTAAAACATGAAACTTGTTTGTCTCTGTGTTTTCAAGTTACTGGTAAATTTTCAGAATTTTCGGACTTAAAACGAATTTTTAAATGTTTATGGAGTAAATTGCATTTTATGAAAGTCATATTTTGAGAAACCCGTTGAATTCGTGAAATTGACCTTTAAGGTTTAAACGAATAGAAATTCCTTTGGAATAAAATACATGAAATAAGAGTTTTTGAAAAATCCCTTTGTAACTTGATTAAATAAAATTAGGGGGCGAGTGCTCTGCAGAGTGCCCTCCAAACTATTCACTTCGTGCCTTTATGGACGATGGTGACCCGCGCGAAATATGAGAAACACTGCCAAAATGGCATGAGATATATGGCCTACACTCTCGAGAACGTTCGTATGGATTTTCCGAGGCTCCGGAGTGGTACTGGGTATGGCGGATACGGCTGCGGCCGCCGGACTACCGACTAGACTTCTAGAGATTGCGATGCAATCGTGAAAAACTTGAAATACATGATCTTGTGTAAAGGGAAAAAATAAAATGCTTTATTTATTGCTTCCAATTAAATTGTTTAGTGCTTTATTTAAATTAATTATTGCTTTATTTAAATTATACTAAACGTATGATTGGTTAAAGTCCATGATTAAATTTATGCAATTCATTTAGTTAATTAAATTAAATTGTATACTATCTAGTAGCATGCTTTTATTTAAATTTAATTAATGGCTTTGAAACCCCATAATCATGTTATGTATTAACTTACTCAGCACGTGTGGCTGACCGAAACCATTTCTTTCTTTTTCTTAAAGAGTATGTAGATTATGCATGATCATGAGCATGCATGGGCACTTTTGGGAACATTATTTTTGAATTTTTGCATTAGACTATGACTTGCATGAACGGGCCTGTTTAACCCGTGTTTTGGCCATGTTGGCCCTATTTAAAGTTCCGCTGCAATACTTATACTTAAATATTATTTCCGCTGCACTATTATGATATTATTTTTCGAACTATATTGTATTGGCTGTTTGAATGCGTTTTAAATATTTTAAATACTGCAATACCATAGCCTTGCATCTCTCTAGCTAGCTCGAAGGAATCGTGTCTTGCTAGGGAGGTGTGGCGGTGACATCCCGACCTGGGTTATCAAAAACCGGGGTGTTACAAGTTGGTATCAAAGTCCGGATATTTTTAAATTATTATTTTTAAACCCTCATTATTTTAAACTATTATTTTTAAATCATTATTATTTCTAAACTATTAATAATATTATTGTTTTTAGTGTACACTACTATTTTTAGAAAATCCGTATAATTATTTCCTAGCCCAAGTTATTATTTTTCTTAGCCCAAAAGATTATTTTAAAACCCCAAAATTTTTAAGCCCAATCCCCATATTTTTATTAAAACTTAATTATTATTATTCTTTGGCCCAATATAGAGGTCCAAATCTTACTGCTGTTATTTTAGTCCACCATGGGATGAATTTTTATTTAAAAAACCCATAGAAAAAAAAGTAGTGCATTTATTTTCGGAGGGATCATCATTGCATGTGCATATTGCATTTTCTATACCTTAGATAACCTAGAAGCGGTATGTTCTAACTTAGATCTTTTGTTTGCGCTAGATGGCTAATCAAGACATGAAAAATCTGATGGTCAAAATGATGAACGCTCACTTTGATTCCCAACAAACTATACAACAAATGAAATATCGTATAGCAATTGGAGGCAAATCTGCACCATATGGGAAACTTAAAAGAGGCGGACCACCACCGCATAAACCAGCTCGAAGATCAAATCCAAAACCTCACCACACAATACCTAATTTTAAAGGAACTTGTTGATGCTCATGGGGAGGATTTGAACCACATTTTCGATGACCTACTACCGTCAAGCCCGGAGGAGGAAGACCCGGAGGAGGATCCTGCTACCCTGCCAGAAGGAGCTTAGATTCTTAGGAATTCTACTTCTAGTAAATACTATTTTTGCTAAGTAAATAGTTTCCATTCTTGTACATCCTCTTACTTGTATTAAAAATTTCTTGAGAAATAAAATACAAGTTTATTTATTTATCCGAAAAAAAAAAATTTCGAACCCTAAACCCTAACCCTGTACCCTAAACCCTGACCCCGAACCCAAAAAAAATTGAGGCTCTTTTCGAGCCCAATCGATCGCTATGTGCGCATATACATCTAACGCCCAAACACTGTTACAACTACTTGGCCAAACAATTTATTACATTCTCGTGTCCTAACCTACACCGTTTATAACATAATGGCACCAAGAGGCAGACCAAGAAACCCTCCTACACCACAAACGACCAATGAAGCGCCACCAAACAATACAGAGCCGACTCATCCAGTAGGAGCACAGAACCAAGGTGCACAGGACGCCCCCGCACCGGACAATGTGGGCGATCGTCTTCGGACGATAGAAGAGGTCTTGATTGCGCTTGGGAACGCGCAAGTCAATCAAGGGGAAGCTGCGGCGGTACCTTCGCCCCAAGCTCGCCCCAACTATCTGGCAATGGTGAATCCCTACTAGCCGCCCCACTACGCTGGTGAGGAGGATCCGACAAAATTGGAGGAATGGATCAGGACCTTTGACAAGTTGCTAGGAGCGGTCAAGTGTCCGGAAGGAGAGAAAGTGCACGTCGCCTCATACTACTTAGGAGGCGAAGCGGACGACTGGTGGCAGGCCACCCAAGCGAAACTAACTGAAGACGACGAGCCCTATTCTTGGGCAGAAATGATGTAACTGCTCAGGGATAGATTCTATCCCCTGAGTACCAAAGCAGTGATGTACGAAGAGTTTCCGTCGCTGAAACAAGGAGTGCAGACAGTACAAGAATACTATACGCGGTTCAAGGAGCTGGTGAGGTTCGCGCCAAGACTGGTACCTACAGATGTGGAGAAGGCTCAAAAATTCGAAATGGGACTGAATCTAGCAGTACGTGAGGTGATCGCAGGGGTGCACTACCCCAACCTGCAAGCCGTGTACGATCGCGCAGTGGCAGTGGCGCGAGTACAGCAATTGAAAAGGAGGATGAGTGGGGAGTCCAGCCGGGGTTCCCGAGATAAGAGGAATAGGGATGCGAGGAGTGACAACAACACGGGAAGGAATGAGCTTCGGGGAGGGCCGAATAGGCCACAACAATCAAACAATGGGAGGAGGTTTGATCAGGGAGGTTCAGTGCCGCCCTATCCAAGATGTGGGCGACCCCATCTGGCAAGGGGATGCCCTCAACAGGGCGCATGTTATTGATGTGGTCGGATGGGCCACCTGGTTCGGGAATGCCGGACAAGGATCGAGAACATGACGAAGGGGGAACATTTGGTTACCGGGCCGGAGCAGCCTCAAACCCAAAATGGACGGAACGGCAATAACCAGGGGTATAGACCCCCTCAGAATCAGTACAGACCACCGCAGAATCAGCCGAATCAAAACCAGCGCCCTCCGCAGCATCAGAACCAGAATCAGCAACCAAATCAGCAGCCAAATCCGAATCAGCAGGGCAACCAAGGACGCCTAAACGTGATCAACCAAGCAGACGTGCCTGCGCAGGGAGAAATGATAGCAGGTACATTTCACGTTTTAAATACACCCCTTAAGGTTTTATTTGATTCTGAAGCTAGCTGTTCAATTATAGCATCAAGAGTAGTGCCTGAGTTAGATCTACCTAAGTGCGAGATAATTAGCTTAGGAATTCAATTGCCTTTAGGAGAAGTAGTGGCGTGCTCTAAACGTTATGACGGAATTCCTATAGTGATCAAGAACGTAGAATTTTTCACGAACTTAGTAGAATTTAACTTAAGGGACTTTGACATTATACTAGGGATGGACTGGTTGTCCCGGTATAAAGCGGTGATCGAGTGCCAGAAGCAAAAGATCACCCTGTCAAAAAGTAGGGGAAGGAGAGTTATCTTTTACTCTCAACCCCCTAAGAGGAGCAACAAAATCGTTAGTGCCCCCAAACTGAGTAACTTGATGCGTAAGGGGTATGAGTTGTATGCGTGCTACGTTCACGACCTCGAGGCGGAAGAAAACAAGGTCAACAACATCCCAGTGGTGAGAGAATACCCGGACGTGTTTCCCGAAGATGTTCCGGGCATGCCACCTAACCGAGATCTTGAATTCACCATAGATCTCATTCCGGGAACAAAGCCTGTCTCAAAAGCTCTGTACCGGATGGCGCCATTGGAAATAAAGGAGTTGAAGGAACAACTCGAAGAGCTACTGCAGAAAGGATATATAAGACCGAGTACTTCCCCATGGGGAGCATCGGTTTTATTCGTCAAGAAGAAAGACGGAGGATTACGTCTTTGTATAGATTATCGGGGATTAAATCAAGTGACCATCAAGAATAAGTAACCCCTGTAGAGAATAGAGGATCTGTTTGATCAACTGAAGGGAGCTTCAGTATTCTCGAAGATCGACTTGCAATCTGGGTATCACCAGTTGAGAATCGCCGAGAAGGACATTCCGAAGACGGCGTTTCGAACTCGATATGGCCACTATGAGTTCACAGCGTTATCCTTTGGGTTAACGAATGCTCCAGCGATGTTCATGAACCTCATGAACAACGTGTTTCGAGAATTGTTGGATCAGTGTGTAGTGGTGTTTATCGAAGACATCCTGATCTACTCGAAGAGCGAGGAAGAGCATTTCCAACATTTACATCAAGTGTTAGGGATCTTACGAAGAAATCAACTGTACGGCAAGTTGTCCAAATGCGATTTTTGGTTGAAGGAGGTAGCATTTCTTTGACACATAGTATCCGCTGATGGAGTTTCAGTGGATCCGGCAAAAGTTTCTACCGTGACAGAGTGGGCAGCGCCAAAGAGCCCAACTGGGATAAGGAGTTTTATTGGATTAGCTGGGTATTATAGGCGATTCGTGAAGGACTTTTCAAAAATCGCACGTCCTTTGACCCAACTACTGAAGAAAGGAGTAAAATACAAGTGGACAGATGCGTGTGAGACTGCATTTCAGGAGCTGAAGAAACGAAACACAACCACACCCGTATTGACGTTACCATCAGAGAATGGTGACTTCGAAGTTTACAGTGATGCTTCAAAGGAAGGATTAGGATGTGTTTTAATGCAAGACTTGAAGGTCGTTGCATATGCATAACGCCAACTGAAACCTCACGTGGAAAACTACCGGACACACGACCTAGAGTTGGCAGCGGTCGTTTTTGCTCTAAAGATATGGAGGCACTATCTTCACGGGCGAAAGTGTCGAATGTTCACTAACAACAAGAGCCTGAAATACATATTCACTCAGAAGGAGTTGAACCTGAGACAGCGAAGGTGGTTAGAACTTATCAAGGACTATGACTTGGAAATATCTTACCACGAGGGGAAGGCGAATGTGGTAGTCGATGCCTTGAGTCGGAAAAGCCAACACGTGACAAACTCGTTGGTAATTCCGCCGGCATTGTACATGGATTTGGCGAGATTGGATGTGGAAATTGTGCATCCTGGCACAGTGAGCGAAATGGTCAGCGCAATGGTTGCGGGAACTCCAACTTTTGACGAGATAAGACTCGCCCAACCGGGCGATGTGAAATTGGAGAGAGTAAAGAAGAGTATTGCCGCTGGTAAGGCAATAGGATTTGCTATCTACGAGGATGGAAGCATTCGCTTCAAGGGAAGATGGTGTGTGCCTCAGAAGTGTGTTGAACTGAAACAGTGATTGATGGAAGAAGGGCATAACACGCCATATTCAGTGCATCCCGGAGGTGACAAACTATATAAGGATCTGAAAAAGATCTATTGGTGGCCGGGGATGGAAAAGGAAGTGGCAGATTTTGTGGCGAAATGCCTTACCTGCCAAAGGGTTAAGGCAGTGCGACATAAACCCTTGGGATTGATGCAGCCACTGGAAATCCCAAGTTGGAAGTGGGATAGCATCTCGATGGACTTTGTCTCGGGATTACCACGTTCACCTAAAGGCATGAATAAGATTTGGGTGATTGTGGATAGACTAACGAAGACAACCATATTTATCCCTATGAAGACACGTGGACTATGGACCAATTGGCCCGAGCCTACATCGATAATGTGGTACGACGACATGGCGTGCCACATGACATCATTTCTGACAGAGACAGTAGATTTGTCTCACTTTTGGACGGAATTAAAAAAAGCTCTCGGAACTCAAATCAAAATCAGCACTGCATTCCGCCCGATGACGGATAAACAAACCGAGAGAACGATCCAAACCCTAGAGAACATGCTGAGAGCATGCGTATTGGAGTTCAAGGGAAGTTGGGAAAACCATTTACCCTTAATTGAGTTTTCCTATAAAAATAGCTACCATGCTAGCATTGGCATGGCACCATCCTAGGCGTTGTATGGACGAAGGTGCTGAAGCCCATTGAGTTGGGAAGAAAACGATAAAGCTGTGGTAGTGGGACCACAACTTGTCGAAGATATGGCTCAACAGATAAAGGTGATTCAAGGGTAAATGAAAGCCGCTCAAGACCATGAGAAGGGTTATGCTGATGTAAGACGACAAGACCTAGAATTTCAAGTAGGAGATAGGGTCATGCTAAAGATATCACCCATGAAGGGGGTGATGCGCTTTGGCAAATGAGGAAAGTTGAGTCCTAGGACCTTATGAAATTCTAGAACGAGTTGGAAATTTGGCCTACCGACTGGCTTTACCACCACAATTGGCTCGAGTTCATAATGTATTTCATGTATCTCAACTAAAGAAGTACGTGCCGGACCCGACACATGTACTTCAACCGGAAGTAATTGAACTCGATGATGATTTGACTTATGAAGAAGTCCCAGTGCGCATTCTCGACGTTAAGGAAAGAATAACGAGGAATAAAACCTTCAAGATGGTCAAGGTTCTTTGGTCGAACCATGGAAGTGAAACAGCAACATGGGAATTGGAATCAGATATGTGAGAACGCTACCCGACACTGTTCCAAACCGACACCGACACAGTTATGGGGACATAACTGTAAGCTTAAGGGGGAGAGGATGTCACACCGTGTAATTACCGTGTAATTTCCATGTATTTCTGTCAGAAATAAACAAACAAATTCAAATTGTTTTGAACTACGTCATGGCTTGATCCCTTCACAGGGTAAGTAGGCAGCTTAGAAATTTTAATTTTAAGTTCAGTCACAAAATAGTAAAATAAACGAAAGGACTTTAACTCTTGGCAAGAGAAAAGTCGAAATGCAACTTCGAGGACGAATTTGATTCTTAAGAAGGGTAGACTGTAATACCCGAGAATTTTGCAACATAAAATAAATAATAAATAAATAATAAGTAAATACAATAAATAAACATAGTAAATAAATAAAGAATCATGGAAAATGAGAAAGGGAATTTAATCCAAGGAAGAGTTAAAGTTAAAGATAATTTAATTAAATACATGGTCCCAAGATAACCCAATACAAATGGACTCATGATTCGGACCCATAAAATAATTAAGATCCACATAAAAATAAAAATAGGAATTTGGAGCCCAAAGATTAGCCCGAAAATCGGAGCCCAAGAACATAGGAGGATAGAAGTCCGAAAGAGAGGAGAAAAGGCCCGACGGATCGCACGACTCGGCCCGGACCGAAGTCCAAGCCAAGGCCGCGCGGTCTCCGTGTGTTGCGGAGGGTTTCCCGCACCGCCACCGCGCCAGCCGCGGAAAACGAACCGTGTGAGATTTTCTCGCCCGATTTCAGATTTTTCGACTTCGGTTGCTCACCTTTCGGCCCAAGACTCTTTGTAACTGACTTGGCTGAACCCTAAGACCCTCGACTCTATAAAAACCCATCCCCTTCGACCTCGGACGATTTTCAAACTCTTCGAAAACCATACACGTTTCAATCTCTAAATTCCAAGTCCCCGGAGGCACGAAGGCAGGAGAGGGCACGCTCGTGGACGAAATTCAGAGGGTTCAAGTCGTGGTTGGTAAGGCCTTATCGATATTTTCCATTCAAACTCGGAACCGCTTCTAACTTTGTAATACCCGAGAAATCGACGTCAAGAATTTAAATCCAAAGATTTAAGAATTGGATTTAATTATTAAAACCGAAATAATTCCAAGAGAGCGAAATTAAATATTTCCGGACGATCGTGACTCGGGATAATTCCCACATTATGATTTTTGAAAATAAAAATCATAATATTAAAAAAAGGGAGGCCGAAGCCTGGTGGTCGCGCGGTGGCCGCGCGGGACCGTGCCACCGGCGCGCCGCCCTACAAGGTCGGTGAACCACCGCGTTTCAACGCGATTTTGCCTCATTTTTCGAACCAAAGTGCAATAAATCGAGCCTTGATCCGTGGTTTGGTCTTAGGGGATGTATTGGGACACTCATGGAAGGATTTATGAGAATTTAAAGTCTCCACAAAGTCATTAAAGTGTGGAGTAATGCATAAGAATTTGGTAAGTGCAACCAAGTTGAATGGGGGGATGTTTGGGGGTTGTTAGGCTTCAAATTCGAAGCAAATGACTGTCATAACTCATCCCCATATTCCAATGTATGTTATGGCAGTCAATTGGGCAATAAACACCCCCAATCCAATCCCTTTTCAACCCCAAAAACACCCCACAAAGTTCACCTACGAATTTCAGTTTTCTCATTTGAGTTTAGTGAGTTTTGGGAGTTGTTCTTCAAGGGCAGGGAGTTTGGGCGAGTCTCTAGCCTTCCAAGACGATCATCCATAGGTAAGAAAGGGTTCCATTTGATTTTCTTGGTCTTATAATCGGATTCATGCCCTAAACACTAAGGATCTCTACGAACAATCCAATTATAGGTTCATTCGGGGAAAGCAGGCTGTGTTCGCGGGTGGAGATCACTTTTGGACGATTCAAATCTGAGGATTTTCGATCTCAATCTGTTGAAAACTAAGTTAGTATTGTGCATTTTAAATTTTAGAAGTTTTGGTTGAGGATCCACCGAGTTCTAGTTCAATCTCTTTCCATTGACAAAGCTGTCAACTAGGGTTTCTACTCGTATAGTTTCTGTTCTTTGGAGATTTTCACTTATATTCACACATTTTTGGGAAATCCTTTCTAAACAAAAAATGTTCCTAACATCCTATATCTGCTTCCTGTAAATTTTGAGAATTTTTGAACCTGTTTTGGATATCGAAATCAGATCTGGTATTCTGGAGTAGGGTGCTGTCAGTTTGGTATTCTTATGCAATCAGATTTTGTTGTTCGATTTACTCCTGCCTATGATCGTTTTCCATGGTTAATGTCTTCATGAAACTTGTTCCAATTTGTGTCTAGATCATCTCTGTAAAATTTTATAATTTTTGAAGCATTTTCGAAATTGATATGGATATTTGAATAGACTGTGGTCGGATGGACTGTGGAATTTAAGATCCTTGAAACAGTAGGTTCTGAAATCATTTCTTTTAGGTCACTTAGAGTCCGAATTTGAGGAAGCTTATTTCTAAGTAAAATGTTCATTTGGGTGTGTTCTAGCTCCTGTAAAAATTCCAGAATTTTTTGAAATAATTTGTTATGTTTCCAGATGTGATTTTTGCAACTGCCATAGAGCTATCTTTGTCGATAAAATGTACCTTGCGTATTTTGATGATCTACGAGTCGAATGACACTTGTTTTTGGTAATATATGAAATCTGGAAATGTCTGATATTATGGAATGTTAAAATTATGGATTTTGAAACTTTGTGAAATATGATCGAGTGGGATGCTTTGATTATTTCTTGAGGGTAAGTGCACTTGGTGGAGCTCGTTGGGCCGCCCTCTCTCGTAGCCAAAACGGCAAATATGATTATGTGATTGTAAGAGTCTATACTCCTAGATGTATCCGTATGGGTTATATAGGGCTTCGAAGTGTGTCTGTATAGGGTCACTGCTTTCACTTGCCTTGCAGGTTCGATTCCCCAAGGTGTATGTTTTTCCTGCGGGTTCGATTCCCCAGAATATTGTTGACTCCTATGGGTTCGATTCCCTATGATGTATATTGAGTTCTTGCGGGTTTGATTCCCCAAGGACGGGTGTCCTCGATCATATGGAAACAACGATAAAAGAATGTGTTTGAGCTCTTGCGGGTTTGATTCCCCAATAATGGTTCTTCTCGATCAAAATGAACAATGATAACTTATTTGTGTGGCAAAGCGTAAGAAAATTCGGAAATTATTTTTACCCCTTCTCCCTTTTAATTCAAAATCTTATATTCTGTATACTCTTCTAAAATCTTTTAGAATTCGTTGTGCTATATATTAACTTACTCAGTACCATTGTACTGATAGATACGTTATCATTATTTTTTTTCAGATGATTGAAGTTAAGCGCATGGCATTTACATTTGGGATGGGAATTTCGAAGACTTGTCGCACTTGTTTTAAATTCTTTTAGGAATTCTAAACTCATGTTTGGCCGTGTTTGGCCCTTGGCTTCCGCACTGTTTTAAATTATGCATGTTAGACTTAACTCTGATTTAAAACTTCGGGCACTCTTTGAATGGTTTTAAATATTTTTAAAGTATTGGTACAACTTAGCCTTAGCATCTTCTCAAGTGAGCTCGAAATGGTTCATGTCTTGCTTGGGAAGGTGTGGCGGTGGCATCCCGGCCTGGGTGATCAAATCCGGGGTGTTACAAAGTAGTATCAGAGCCCGGAAAATTTTTAAGGCTATTATTTTTCGGCCCAATATAGAGGCCCAAAATTTTAAATATTATTTTAAAATATTTTTAAGATATTATTTCCATGGAAAGGAATTTTAATTTAAAACCCATGGGAATTATATATCAATTGTTCTGACAAGTCTTGAAAACTGCATAAATATTTTTTTTTTTGGGGGGGGGGGGGGAGATGCATTTGCATACATCCATCATTTTTTTTAAATGCTCCAAAGTATATATATGCAACTCACATGTATTTGATAACGTTCTTAGTTGGTATGTTGCTAGACCTTGGCTTAGAGCTACTAACTTGAATCTAATCTTGCTTTAGCCCTAGAACTTGATCAAGGGTGCTTAGTTTGCACATATCTATTCTCTCCTCTTGCCTTTCCTATCATTTAGATCTTTCTGACTGCTAACGTGCCTTAGATTAGAAACTCATCTTCACGTGCTTGGATAACAGAAAATGACACCTAGGGGAAGACCAAGGAGGGTAGTCCCAAACAGTGGTGATGCTAATGCACCTAACAACAATGACATTCCTCAAAACGTAGGAGGGACGTAGGAGGGCAATTGCCTGCTGTTCCCAACAATATGAATGAGCGTCTAAGGAATGTTGAAGAAGTCCTCGTAGCATTAGGAAATGCCGAGGTGCAACGTGCACAAGCGGGTGTACCACCGCCGGTAGTCCGAGTCAACTACCTAGCATTGGTAAACCCTTACAAACCACCTCATTATGACGGCCAAGAGGACCCGACCAAGTTGGAGAATTGGATCCGAACTTTTGACAAGCTTCTTACTGCCGTCAAATGCCCCGAAAACGAGAAGGTTCGAGTGGCGACCTATTATCTGGATTGAGAGGCGGACGAGTGGTGGCAACATCTCCAAGGAGATTTAGCCGAGGTTGAGAAGGTTTATACTTGGGAAGAATTTAAGGAAGCGTTGAGAGAGAGGTTTTATGCACTGAGCACTAAAGCTGCAAAGTATGAAGAATTTATTAACTTAAGACAAGGAGGAAAAATGGTGCAAGAATACTACACCAAGTTCAAGGAGTTAGTTCGCTTTGCTCCGAGACTTGTGCCAACTGACTCCGACAAGGCCTAGAAGTTCGAGATGGGTCTGAACCTTAGTATCTGATAGATACTAGTTGGAGGGCAATACACTACTCTGCAAGCCGTTTATGACCGAGCAGTGGCAATTGCTCGTGTCTAGCAGCTGAAATGCAAGGATCACGGAGAGTCGACCAACGGCTCGCAAGGATTGGAGAAAAAGAATCGAAACAACAATAATAATAAACTGAGGAAGGACAATGGTCAAGCTAGGATCGATGTACATAAGGAGAATGCGGACAGAGGTTTGAATAACAGAAGAAATGACACACATGGTACATCCATACCGCGATGCCCGCAGTGCCACAAAGCCCATCTGGTGCGCGAGTGCCCCAAGCGTGGAACTTGTTATAGATGTGGTAGGGAAGACCACATGATTAGAGAATGCAATATTTGTGAGGAGATAATCGAGAAGAGGTTGGATCTGCTGAACCCTCCTCACGAGAATCGTCCGACTGGGCCAGATCAGCTCAATAATCAAGGACAGAGGCCACAACAGAATCGCAACCAACAAGGAAACCAAGGGAGAACATAAGGACGAATGAATGTCGTGAATCGAGCTGGGTTGCTAGCTCAAGAAGAGGTGATCGCATGTACGTTTATTGTTTTAGGCGTATCTGTCAAGATTTTATTTGATTCTAGTACAAGTGTTCTTTAATTTCGATCAAGAACTTTACCCGCATTAAATCTATCGGAACCTAGAGCGATCAGCTTTGGAATTCAATTATCATCGGGAAAGATGGTATCATGTTCTAAAAGATATGATGGAATCCCAGTAATAATTAAGAATTTAGAACTCTTTGCGAACTTAGTAGAACTTGACAATAGAAGTTGCTCAATGGTTAAAAGCTAGCAAGAAAATTTATAGGCAGCTATGGGGGCATAACTGCACTCCTAAGGGGGAGAGGATGTGATACCCCGCAGAGAGTTGTCACGCGTCGAGGTAAGAATTTTATTTTTGAGCCTCAATGTTTCTATGCGTGCAAACTACTTGTCTATATTGGTGTTGCTTTCCGAGTGCGACCCAACTTCAAGGACGAAGTTGATTTCTAAGGGGGGTAGACTGTAATACCCGAGAAATCGACGTCAAGAATTTAAATCCAAAGATTTAAGAATTGGATTTAATTATTAAAACCGAAATAATTTCGAAAGAGCGGAATTAAATATTTTCGGACAATCGCGACTCGGGATAATTCCCACATTATGATTTTTGAAAATAAAAATCATAATATTAAAAAAAAAAAAGCAAAGGCCGAAGCCTGGTGGTCGCGCGGTGGCCGCGCGGGAGCGAGCCACCGACGCGCCGCCCTACAGGGGCGGTGAACCACCGCGTTTCAACGCGGTTTTGCCTCATTTTTCGAACCAAAGTGCAATAAATCGAGCCTTGATCCGTGGTTTGGTCTTAGGGGATATATTGGGACACTAATGAAAGGATTTAGGAGGATTTAAAGTCTCCACAAAGTCATTAAAGTGTGGAGTAATGCATAAGAATTGGATAAGTGCAACCAATTTGAATGGGGGATGTTTGGGGGTTGTTAGGCTTCAAATTCGAAGCAAATGACTGCCATAACTCATCCCCACTTTCCAAGGTATGTTATGGCAGTCAATTAAGCAATAAACACCCCCAATCCAATCCCTTCAACCCCAAAAACACCCCACAAAGTTCACCTATGAATTTCAGTTTTCTCATTTGAGTTTAGTGAGTTTTGGGAGTTGTTCTTCAAGGGCAGGGAGTTTGGGTGAGGCTCTAGCCTTCCAAGATGATCATCCATAGGTAAGAAAGGGTTCCATTCGATTTTCTTGGTCTTATAATCAGATTCATGCCCTAAACACTAAGGATCTCTATGAACAATCCAATTATAGGTTCATTCGGGGATAGCAGGCTGTGTTCGCGGGTGGAGATCACTTTTGGACGATTCAAATCTGAGGATTTTCGATCTCAATCTGTTGAAAACTAAGTTAGTATTGTGCATTTCAAATTTTAGAGGTTTTGGTTGAGGATCCACCGAGTTCTAGTTCAATCTCTTTCCATTGACAAAGCTGTCAACTAGGGTTTCTACTCGTATAGTTTCTGTTCTTTGGCAATTTTCACTTAGATTCACATGTTTTTGGGAAATCCTTTCTAAACAAAAAATGTTCCTAACATCCTAAATATGTTTCCTGTAAATTTTTAGAAATTTTGAACATTTTTTGTATATCAAAATCAGATCTGGTATTCTGGAGTAGGGTGCTGTCAGTTTGGTATTCTTATGCAATCAGATTTTGTTGTTCGATTTACTCCTGCCTATGATCGTTTTACGTGGTTAATGTCTTCATGAAACTTGTTCCAATTTGTGTCTAGATTATCTCTGTAAAAGTTTATAATTTTTGGAGCATGTTCGAAATTGATATGGATTTTTGAATAGACTGTGGTCGGATGGACTGTGGAATTTAAGATCCTTGAAACAGTAGGTTCTGAAATTATTTCTTTTAGGTCACTTAGAGTCCGAATTTGAAGAAGCTTATTTCTAAGAAAGATGTTCATTTGGGTGTGTTCTAGCTCCTGTAAAAATTTTAGAATTTTTGGAAATAATTTATTATGTTTCCAGATGTGATTTTTGAAACTGTCATAGAGCTATCTTTGTCGGTAAAACGTACCTTGCGTATTTTGATGATCTACGAGTCGAATGACACTCATTTTTGGTAATATATGAAATCTGGAAATGTATGATATTATGGAATGTTAAAATTGTGGATTTTGAAACTTTGTGAAATATGATCGAGTGGGATGCTTTGATTATTTCTTGAGGGTAAGTGCACTTGGTGGAGCTCGTTGGGCCGCCCCCTCTCGTAGCCAAAACGGTAAATATGATTATGTGATTGTAAGAGTCTATACTCCTAGATGTATCCGTATGGGTTATCTAGGGCTCCGGAGTGTGTCTGTATATGGTCACTGCTTTCACTTGCCTTGCGGGTTCGATTCCCCAAGGTGTATGTTTTTCCTGCGGGTTCGATTCCCCATGATATTGTTGACTCCTATGGGTTCGATTCCCTAGGATGTATATTGAGTTCTTGCGGGTTCGATTCCCCAAGGATGGGTCCTCGATCATATGGAAACAACGGTAAAAGAATGTGTTTGAGCTCTTGCGGGTTTGATTCCCCAAGAATGGTTGTTCTCGATCAAAATGAACAATGATAACTTATTTGTGTGGCAAAGCGTAAGAAACTTCGGAAATTATTTTTACCCATTCTCCCTTTTAATTCAAAATCCTATATACCGTATACTCTTCTAAAATCTTTTAGAATTCGTTGTGCTATATATTAACTTACTCAGTACTGTACTGATAGATACGTTGTCTCTATTTTTTTTCTTCAGATGATTGAAGATTATCGCATGGCATTTACATTTGGGATGAGAATTTTCGAAGACTTGTCGCACTTGTTTAAATTCTTTTACGAATTCTAAACTCATGTTTGGCCGTGTTTGGCCCTTAGTTTCCGCACTGTTTTAAATTATGCACGTTAGACTTTTTTTTTTTTGAGAACAAGATCTTTATTTGTTAAAAATCCAAGTACTCTTACAATCAATACAGCTGGAGCCTTCGTCTGCTCCTACCCTAACGAAAGCTAGGAATCTCAAAACACCTTCATCACCATCCAACCCCCTACACACCAAACTATCAAATTAGAAAGCAAGCAAAGTTCGAATTAACCACTAACTCATTCTAATACCAGACCTCAATTTTGTCTCCTCCTCTAGCACCGCTACGAGCCCACCTATCAGCCATCTCGTTCCTCTCCCGCAGAATATGGGAGATCCTTATCTCACCCCCAAATCTCCATAAGGCCGCGATGGGGGCAGCCAGCTTCGCCAATCTCCATGGCAAGTCTGTTGGGTCTTGTAGCCATCTAACGACGTTCAAGGAATCACACTCAAATATAATTCTTGGGAGGGGAAAGCCTTGATCCCGTATGATAGCCTTACAAACTCGGCTAATGGCCGTGACTTCCGCTTCGGTGGAATCAGTGATACCAATGTAGTCGGACAATATAAATATTACTTTGCCAACATCATCTCATATAACACCACCAACACCCGCCTCGCCTAGATTGCCTATAGACGATCCGTCCGTGTTTACTTTCCACCAACCAACACAAGGCCTCTCCCACACCAACCCCCTTCGATATTCAATCGCTGGCCTGCTTCTCCGCAATTGCAAATTCCTTGGAAAGCTTGCATCCAATCCAGCCAGGTCTCCGCCTTCCCCGTTGTGATCAGCATGCCACCACAAGTTCACTCGCCATCTTAACTCCTCCACTACAGCTTTTAAATCAAATCTGTCTCCTCTAAAAATAACTGCATTTCTAACCTTCCATATAGTCCATAATGTTGCCACCATGACTAGTAACCATGCCCCTTTAGCGCCTTTATCAGGGTTATTCCCACACCACCAATGCATCAACAAATCAATCTTTCCAGGGGATGCCCAAGCAAGACCATACCAACCCACCCCAATGTACCAAATCGATAGAAATACCTTGCATTGACAAAACAAGTGATCTACCGATTCTGCCTCTAAACCACATAAAGGACATATTGCATTCGAAGGCAAAATTATACCTCTTTTGGCCAGATTTTCCCGGACAGCTACAGCACCATTTGCTACTCTCCATGCCAGAATCTTAGCTTTCATGGGGCTCCGAATACCCCACAGCTTCCTCCAGAACAAACTAATTCCCTCCTTCTCTTTCTCAACCTGTCGATGCCAGCATGAGCCAACTGAGTATCTGCCTTTTGAATCATTTGTCCACCTTATTCTGTCCCTTGAATATCTGCACAATGACTGACGCCTAAGTGTTTGCATTAATTGATCCCAAACTTCCTTCTCCCAATCGAAAGGTGCCCGTCTCAGCTAAAGCTCCCAACACCATTCAAAACCACTCCATTGCCCGCAATCTGCAACCATACTATTCTTGTTCCTAGCCAAAGCATAGATTCTAGGAAATAACTCTTTCAAAGTCCTCCCCCCATCTATCCAATTATCCGACCAGAATCTGATATCATTACCATTTCCCACCTGAAAACGAAAGAGACCAGGAGAATTAGATTGTTCTGTCCCCTCCCACACTTTGCATATTTGGCCCCAAGTAGATCTTCCAGGTCGCGGTTCAGGTAGTAGTGGAGATCCTCTACTATAATATTTAGTATCAATAACCACTTTCCATAATGAGTTCTCGGCCCCGAACCTCCATCTCCATTTCAACAATAAGGCCGTGTTTAGCTTATTAGTATCCCATATGCTTAGACCCCCCACGTCCTTGTGTGAACAAATGACATTCCAACTTATCGAATGCATCTTCCTCTCGCCACCCCATTCATTCCATAGAAATCTCCTTTTTATTTTTTCAATCCTGTCCGCCACCACCCTAGGTATTTTGTATATAGAGAGAAAGTAAATCGACAAGCTAGATAATACCGATCGAATGAGACATATTCTCCCGGCTTGTGATAGCAATTTCCCTTTCCATCCATCTAACCTCCTCTCCAATTTGTCCAGGACCGGCTTCCAAATGCTTGTGCCATTGATCCTTCCCCCAATCGGAATCCCCAAATAATTCATTGGCCACTCCCCCATCTTGCATCCAAGTACATCTGCTGCCTCTTTGATCGCCTCATCTGTACAATTGACTCCATACACGCAGCTCTTGCCGAAGTTGATTCGAAGTCCGGTACACAAAGAAAAGCACACCAGGATTCTTTTTATAAGAATAACTTGATTTAGCTCGCCTTCACAGAATAATATCGTATCATCGGCGTACTGAAGATGTGAGATTATTGGACCATTCTCTACAGCTCGCAGTCCATTTAACACCCCTGCTTCTCTCGCCTTCTCCAGGATTCTGTTCAGAATTTCCATCACCAATACAAAAAGGTAAGGGGATAAGGGATCTCCTTGCCTTAAACCTTTTTGCACATTGAAAAAATCTGTCGAAGAGCCGTTTATCAATACCGCTGCTTGAGCCGAGGATATGTATTCTTTTATCCATGCGATCCAGATCTCGTCAAAATTCATTAACTCCATTACCCGAAGTAGAGTCTCCCACGACACATTATCATACGCCTTAGCGAGATCTAGTTTAACCACAAATCCTTTCCGTCCGACTGCCTTAGTAGTATGAATCACTTCTGCAGCCACCAACACACCATCGAGTATTTGCCTACCCTTCACAAAAGCCATCTGTGTGCATCCCACTAGCCCGTCCACCACTTCCTTTAGCCGCCTTGCCAATACTTTAGCCACAATTTTGTATATGCTACCCACTAGAGAGATCGGTCTAAAATCTCCAAACTCGATCGGATTCTCCACCTTTGGTATTAATCTGATAAAAGAACTTCCAGTGCCTCTAGGTAGCGTTTTGTCCTAAGCAAACCTATGAAACACTTCCATAACATCGGCCTTCACCAACTCCCAATACTTCTTATAGAAACCAATATTAAATCCGTCTGGTCCTGGAGCCCTGTTCCCATCACAACTCCAAACTCCCTCCCTCACCTCTTCCTCCGTGAAATCCCTCACCAACCATCTTTTATCCTCTTCCCCCAAACCAGGTAATTCAATGCCTCCCACATCCAATATTTCTCTATGAGTCTTGATGAAAATCTCTTGGTAGTGCCTGAAAGCAGCAACTTTAATAGCTCCAGGGTCCTCCAGTACCTCCCCCTCCACCCTTATGGCCCCTATATAACCCTTCCTCTTGTTGATTGCTGTAACTATATGAAAAAAACGAGAATTATGATCACCCTCCTTAAGCCATCTAATCCTAGATTTTTGCAGCCACCTCCTCTCTTCCGCCAATAAAGCTTGCCTATACTCTAATTTCTTCCCCACCCACCTAACTCTCAAATCCCCCTCTCCCTCACCGCCCTCAAGACTCTTCTCCAACTCGCCAATTTCCGCTTGCAAGCAATTCAGCCTCTTTTCAGTCTCCGAAGCCACGTACCCCTCCCAACTCTTAATCCTGCTCTTTAATGCTTTTAGCCTCCTGAGCAGCCGACATCCCCTACCCTGCCTAGATTCACCCTCCCATTCCTCCCGAACTAAATCCCCAAAACCCCTCATATCCATCCAATAATTGTAAAAGCGAAAAGGTTTCGGACCCCAATCCTTTTCCCCAACCTCAAAGCTAACCGGAAAGTGATCTGATAAAACAGTTTGACACCTCCTCTGAGATACCCCTCCTGGAATGCACAGCCATTCGGGTGAAATCAGAAACCTGTCCAACCTGCTGAGAGCTCTCCCTCCTCTCCCTACCCAAGTGAACTGTCCACCCTCCATTGGTAAATCTACCAATCCCAACACTCGAATGAACTCCCTGAAGTCCCTCACCCCAACTCTCTCACCCTCACTCGCCACTGCATTGAAATCTCCCATGAAACACCATAGTTCGTTATTTGACGTCTCGCACTTCTGCCCAAGCAACCCCCAAAGATCGGCTCTCTCCCTCCTATTGTTCGGAGCATAGACACAAATGATGTTCACCACCCTCCCCACTCCTCTAATACTACCCTTCACCCAAATGAAACAATGTTCCATTACCTGAACCTGAAAAGTACACATGCTATTATCCCACAACAACAGAATCCCCCCTGCATTTCCATTTGCAGGTCTAAAGCAATACTCACAACCGTTAGACCCCCATAATCTACACACTAAGCGATCCTTGATTTCCACCATCTTAGTTTCCTGGAATCCCACCACCGAAGGCCTCAATTTCTTCAACAGCCGCATGACCGCCCTACGTCTAACCCCCCCGTTCAACCCTCTGAGATTGCAAGTAACCATACGCATCAGAATTTTGGCACGCGATAGCTGTCTAAGCACTTACTGCCTGTTACTTAAGACTTCCTTTATCCTCCCTACTGCCTCGCTCCTCCTCACCACACACCTAAGGCCTAATAGTTCCGCAAGGCGTAAAATTTCCTCCACCTCCATGTTATCCACCACTTTCACCCCTTCAATAGTCCGAATTGTTGTATATTGAAGTCGAGCAAAGTCTTCCCCCTCCATTCCCTTCTGACCCAGCCCTTTACCTCGCCCGCGCCACCGATTTACCCCAGCCCCCCTACCCAATCTAGTGACCCTCCCTTTAGCACTCCTTCTACCCCTTATAACTTCTGCCAATGCCATCTCTACTTCCCTCAATTCCGGTGCCAACACCTCTCTAGACCCTTCTGCCTTCTCTAAAGAGCCCTCCTGCAACTCTAAAGGTTCCAGCCCCCCCTCAATCCTCTCCCCCACTCCCTCAGGATGAGCTATATTGATTGATTCCTTCGTGACCGACCCGGCGACCCCTGTAATAGGATCGCTAGTCACTGTTATCCGAGCATCCTCGAGGACTCCGCCTTGCCCTTCTCCCCAGTCAGTCCTCTGAATAGAAGAGTCTGGATCAATTGAGGCCAAAATATTTAAGTCGTCTTGATCCGATAGTCGTAAGTCTCCCTCACCAGATACACATCTTCTGGGCCTCAACGAGTTCTTCCCCTCTTCTGGGTCCCTTTCACTATCTCTTATATTAATTTGACTCGACCCATCAGGCCCATCATAAGGCCCAACTACAAGCCCATCTATATGTAAACTTTCCTTCGAAGCCGCCTTTGCACCTGCCTGGACCGCCCAATCCTCTTCAGCAATTATTAGATTTCCTTGGGGAACGCCAAAGCAGCCCCCATCTCCTACTGAAGTAACTTTCTCAGCCACCCCATTTAACTCAGCTGCCACCTTTTTCGATTCTCCTTCCCCATGCAGCTCAACAACGACCCTTTTCGCTTCCCCAGACTCTGCACTCCTGGACTTCCGACTTAGACCCATTACCGGCGCTTCTTCGTCGGACGACCTATCTGTCTTCAGCTCCTCCATCTCCGCCCTCCTGTCTTCCCATGCATTGTCTGCCTCGACTACAACCTCACAATAGTTTGCCACTAACTTAATCCTTGAAATGCCCTCATCGGTATGAATCTTCATCTCCGAAGGGAATCTGCCTACCTCGTTCAAAGCCACCAGAACTCTAGCTCTATCCAGCCGTATTCTCTCCTTTGTTTCTCTATCAATTGAGATGACCTTGCCCCATCCACTAACTAACTTTTGAAAGTTGTCCTCACTCCACACCGTAAACGGCATGCCAAAAATATAGATCCAGACGAGATACTTTTGTGACAAAATGCCTGAGGTCCACCTCCTTTTCCACTTTATGAATTGTCGATCTCCTCCATCCGAAGTGAACTTATCACGGCTGTCTGAGCTTTTAAATACGATAACCATCAGATGGCCCCCCGCATATATGATATCCTCACACTCAGAAAAGGTCATGTACAACCAATCCTGAAAATTACATAGGGACTCAAGATCTTGAATTTCCACCACCGCCGCCCGATGCATACGATCTACGTCGCTTTGGACTGTTCTTAACCTTACCAGGCCATGGTTACTGTCCATGCTTCTTTCCGACTTCCAATCCCCAACCCCTCTCACCACTTCAGCGAAGGATCTCTCATCACGCCATGCGTCCTGTCCTTTTAGCCGCCTCACAGCATTTACCTTGTCACCTTCAATTGCCCTAGGTAAGTGCCTGAACCCCTTAATCCCACCAGCCAAATCTCGTCGACCCTTATTCCGCCTGCTAGGGATAGCATAGCTAGCCTTCAATGCTCTCCCCATGCAAACCCTCCCGTTCAGTTTTCTGATTGCCCGTGCAGCCAGCTCAGAGTTCTGGAATCTTAGAAACCCAAACTTGAAGGCCCTTTCCGGCCAGCTCCTCTTTGGGAAAAATAGGTCACTCACCCTCACCTCATTGTCTAAAACTTTCAGAATATCCTTACATGTAGCTTCAACTGGAATATTTCCCACGAACACCCCTACCAAACCTCGTCGGCTTACATGTCTACCATCGACAGAGTCCTTACCGGTCGAGTCTCCCGTACACTCATTTTGCCCCCCTCTTGCCCTTTCTCCTCCGGCAGCTATTAGCTCTCTCCCGCTACGCACTCTGACTCCTTCATCCGCCGCTCTCGTATACATCCAACCCACTCTCCGGCTGCCCATTCCGACTATTTGATATATTCCGTAAATAAAATTTTATGCACGTTAGACTTAACTCTGATTTAAAACTTCGGGCACTCTTTGCATGGTTTTAAATATTTTTAAAATATTGGTACAACTTAGCCTTAGCATCTTCTCAAGTGAGCTCGAAATGGTTCGCGTCTTGCTTGGGAAGGTGTGGCGGTGGCATCCCCGCCTGGGTGATCAAATCCGTGGTGTTACAAACTTAATCCCTTTCTTGTCTAAAACCCCGATCCGGACGTGTAGAGGGAGAACGAACGATTTCGGAGTACGAACAGAGGACGTGGAGGCCACGACATCAAGCTAGACAAGCCGAAGGATCCAAATTCTGTAAGTTAACGCTTACTTGGTATTGGGTGACTGAAAATGCAATTAAACGTAAGGAGCTAGTCAAATAACCCTAAAAATCTATCTACCTAAACACCCTACGGCGCAGCGATCTCGTATGAATTTTTGGAACCCTTAAACCTATTCAAACAGAAAAACTTAAAACACGAAAAATATACCTAAGACACTGTTCTAGTTCGTGTAAAATTTCCGTAAGTTTTCATTGTGTTTTGATATCTGAAACAATCGAAAACTAATCTGTTCTAAATTTAGAACTTGAAATGGTGTCAGATTCTTAGTCCGAACTTGTGGTTGATTTTGACATTAGATCTAGGCCGAATTAGAACTTGAGTTGAACATGAAACTTGAAGATCTATGTCTTGTGCATCTTCCTGTAAATTGTCGTTGAAATTGGTGTTCGTTTGCTATGGTAGAATTCGAATTTTTGAAACTGCTGTTGTAAGCCCGGACAGAATAATGTTCTGACAGAAAATCATGTTTATGACTTATTTCCTTAAACCGGATCGAAAAACTTAAAACAAGAAACTTGTTCGTCTTTTTGTTTTCGAGTTATTGGTAAATTTTCAGAATTTTCGGACTTAAAATGAATTTTTAAATGATTATGGAGTAAACAGTGTTTTATGAAAGTCATATTTTGAGAAACCCGTTGAATTTGTGAAATTGGCCTTTAAGGTTTAAACGAGTAGAAATTCCTTTGGAATAAAATACATGAAATAAGAGTTTTTGAAAAATCCCCTTGTAACTTGATTAAATAAAATTAGGGGGCGAGTGCTCTGCAGAGTGCCCTCCTAACTATTCACTTCGTGCCTTTATGGACGATGGTGACCCGCGCGAAATATGAGAAACACTGCCAAAACGGCATGAGATATATGGCCTACACTCTCAAAAACGTCGGTATGGATTTTCCGAGGCTCCGGAGTGGTACTGGGTATGGCGGATACGGCTGCGGCCGCCGGACTACCGGCTAGACTTCTGAGATTGCGATGCAATCGTGAAAAACTTGAAATACATGATCTTGTGTAAAGGGAAAAAATAAAATGCTTTATTTATTGCTTCCAATTAAATTGTTTAGTGCTTTATTTAAATTAATTATTGTTTTATTTAAATTATTCTAAATGTATGATTGGTTAAAGTCCATGATTAAATTTATGCAATTCATTTAGTTAATTAAATTAAATTGTATACTATCTAGTAGCATGCTTTTATTTAAATTTAATTAATGGCTTTGAAACCCCATAATCATGCTATGTGTTAACTTATTCAGCACGTGTGGCTGACCGAAACCATTTCTTTCTTTTTCTTACTGAATATGTAGATTATGCATGATCATGAGCATGCATGGGCACTTTTGGGAAGAACATTATTTTTGAATTTTTGCATTAGACTATGACTTGCATGAACAAGCCCGTTTAACCCGTGTTTATGCCATGTTGGCCCTATTTAAAGTTCCGCTGCAATACTTATATTTAAATATTATTTCCGCTGCACTATTATGATATTATTTTTCGAACTATATTGTATGGGCTGTCTGAATGCGTTTTAAATATTTTAAATACTGCAATACCATAGCCTTGCATCTCTCTAGCAAGCTCGAAGGAATCGTTTCTTGCTAGGGAGGTGTGGCGGTGTCATCACGACCTGGGTTATCAAAAACCGGGGTGTTACAGTGGGTGTTGGGAGTGGTAGGTAAGGTTCTTGGTCGCCCTTTTGGTGCCATTCTGTTACAAACACAAGAGTTTTAGATTCCCTTGTAGAATTATTAGGGAATGATTGTAAAGTGATTTACTAAACAAAGGATGGTATTAACAGGTATCAATCCACTGAAACCTGTTAGTAGAGGTTATTTGGAGGTTAGTGTACTATTTGTTATTGTTGGGAGTTGTTTACTACTTGTTGTCATTGGGAGTTTTTTTTTTACCTGTTCTTTTTTTTTTGAGACCCTTGGCTCTAGGGTTTTCTGGGTTTAGGGTTGAAGGTACCCTTGTTTGATTGTTATCTCTTTATTATATATATATTGTTTATTTATTAGTACTTGTACTTTTGTTTGGTTGAGTCTCTTCAAGGTATTTGTAATAAAGTGTAAAGGATAATTTAAATATATTTATAAAATAATGCTTGTAATTTTATTGCTCAATGGAAAACTTTATTTGGTTACAAGCACTAGAAACGAAAAAAAATAGTAGTGCTGTCAAGAGATACAAATAGTAGTGCATCAATATATATCCTTAAGTCTAGAGGGAATAGGTAGGTGCATCCTCGATGGGATCGTCCTCGTCGCTTGAAACGTCAATGGGTCCAGCAACATTGGGTGCAGGTCCCGGGTTCTGAAGGACCGCTCCATCGGCTTGGTTGGCTCGGTTAGTCAGCTCCCAACCTATGTCCCCTACTTGTTCCTCCAAATCATCACTCTTGTTTTAGAGCTCAGCTACTTGGGCTTGGAGCTGCGTGACTTGATTTTGCAGTTGGGTTATGTTGTGATGGTCTGCCTCCCTAAGATGTCCCAAATGGGCCATGTTACCCTCTAACTGTCCTACTCAAGCCTTGAAATGATTGATATGTTGTTGTGATTCGAGGTAGGCATTCATTAGTTTCATCATCAGATTGATCATGTTCGTGTTTGGTTCGGCCATCTAATGTCAACAAGGTAGGTTAGAGTTAGAACATATTTCAGGCAAGATTAGTATATATATGAATTTAAATCTACATGTAATATGCAATCTCCCCAATAAAATGTAATTTATCCATGGGTTTTTTTAAAAATAAATTTACTTCATGGATAATAATACTTAAAAAGTTGAGCCTCTATACTGGGCCAAAATTTTAATAAATCTTAAGCTTAAAAATATTGGGCTAACTAAAAAGAAATTTTAGGGCTAAAAATTTTTGGGCTCAAATAGTTTTAAATAAATAGTAGGTAGAGTGATTGGGCCAAAAATTTGGGCTCCAAATAATAGTTTAAAAATACTAAGTAAATAATACTAGTTTTTAAAATAATAGGTTAAAAATAATAATACTAACTTTAAAATATTCCGGGCTCTGATACCAACTTGTAACACCCCAGATTTGATAACCCAGGCCGGGATGCCACCGCCACATCTCCCTAGCAAGACACGTCAATTCGAGCTTGCTAAAGAGATGCAAGGCTATGGGTACTTGAAAGAATTTAAAACATTTTAAATAACGAGTCCGGAAAATAGTATTTAATTTAAAAATAAGAGATTGTAATCATTCATGCACGCGATAGAGTAAGTAATGCAGCGGAAAGTAATCGCGACCAATATGGTCAAAACTCGGGTTTAACAGGCCCGATTAAACAGTATTAAAAATGCAGGAAATGAAAATGTTCATGAAATGTATCCCCCAATGCATCACTCGACATACAATGTAAAAGAAAAATAACAACGGGATTATCAGTATAAAAATATACCGAGTAAGTCAATTCGTAACAAGACAATTAAGGGGTTACATGTGTTTAATTAAAAATAGACATTTCATGCTTCAATGAAAAGTGTTAAAATTCATGATTCATCTCGCAACGGAAAAGCATAATTAATTATACGAGACTAGAATACATAATTTAAAGTCATAATTTAAAAGCGTAATTTAAAAGCGTGATAAATAAATACAGCTTAATTAAATACACACACAAGTCTTTTAATATTATCCCGCTAACTAAGAAGAGGACACCACACAAGGGAGATCACTAACGAGGCAATCTCAAGTCGTAGGACCACTAACGAGGCAGTCCAAATAAAGGGAGACCACTAACGAGGCAGTCTCAATAATTGTAGGACCACTAACGAGGCAGTCCAAATAAAGGGTGACCACTAACGAGGCAGTCTTAATAATCGTAGGACCACTAACGAGGCAATCCAAATAAAACACAGCGCGCGAGATCACTAACGAGACAATCTCAGATAGTAGGGAGACCACTAACGAGGCAGTCTCAAAGATAATTGTATGAAGATCGGCTCAGCCTAGTGAACGGGATTTTTTGAAAATTTATGTTTGTCGTATAAAAAGATTCGATATTGCATTTGATAGTTCGAGTTTTCTCAAGTTCGAAAAATCCAATTCGCCACCGATTACGGCTTTTTAATTTAAAAATTCATCTTACAATAAAAAATTCTAAAATTTACCCAGTAGCTTAAAAACACATTTAGGAACAACTTTCATATTTTGAATTTCTCCAAATAAGGTTTCAAAGTTGGTCAAAATTCGATTTTATTACAAGAAGAGTTTTCTACTAGAAAGGCCAATTTCGACACAGTTTAGTCCAACACAGATTAAAAATTCAATTCAAGTCCAATTATCTGAAATTTTTACAGGTTGTAGAGGACACCTTAATGAACAACTTTTGTGTTTTAAGTTTTTGGAAATAATGAGAGTCAAGTGTTCAAAAATCGCCCTCAACACACTGTCAACAAATGGTTTCAAAAATCGGTTCGACGCAGTTTTAAAATGTGTCCGTTTTAACATATCAAATGAACTCCAAAATTTATAAAATTTTGTATACATAATCTAGACATAAATATCTACAACGTTTGTTTACAAATACAAGTTTCGTTCGGTCTAGAATTTGGTGAAAAACATGCATCAAGTTAGACCATTAAATCTGTCAAGGTTTCGAACGTTCAGTTTTTACACAGAAACTTTACATCACGATTTGGGGTATCAAATCTTTATGGAAATGGCTGAAATTTTGACACAAGGTAGATTATGGTCTTATGAACAAAATCTATGTTGAAAAGTTTTTGGTTTGAATTCCCGAAGATAAGGTTTTAGTCGAATTATTGAAATGGGTCGAAAAGAGGGTTTTTAAAATCCGATTTTAGTTTCGAGTTTAGTTCTTGTATTTTAAACAACAAGAAACCACAAAAATTGTAGAGTAAGGTCTTGACTTACATATTTAGAGAATGGGATCGTTGTAGGGGCTTTTCGAATGTCCTAAGGTCACAACGAACGGCCAACTTCTCCGATCTCTTCTTGTTCACCCCCGACGTGGAATTGTAACAAGGAATAGAGTGTTAGATTTCGAGTTTTTGGGACCTATGGACGAATTAAAATCTATACTACAACTTACCAAAGTCCTAGAAGGCAGAGGCTTCGTCCCGATCGTCTTGTCTTTGCCGGAATCCTCGCCGAAAAGTGAACTCGAAGGGTTTTTTGCTTGGAGAGGAAGAATGAGGGAAGAGAACTTGTGTTTTCTGTAAAAATGTGCAAGGGGACGACCCTATCCCATTCTTAAGCCTTTCCTAAGGCTGTGATCGGCTTCCCACCGATGGAGGTCGAATTTTTGGCAAGAAAATCACCATGGAAAGAAAGTTTACACTTCCTGCACCTCTGGCGCGGTGGTGACGCGCACGTATTGCTTTGGCCGCGCGACGTGCGCGCTAGCTCAGCCTTGGACGCGTCATCTCCTCTCGCGCGGTGGCCGCGCGGAGTGCGCGCGGCGTCCGGTTTGGCCGGTTCGAGCGGTTCGTGTGATCCGTCGGGTCTTTTCTTCTTTTCTCTGTCGGGTTTCTATCCTCTACGTTTTCGGTTCGAATTTTAGGGTCGTTTCTGGATCGAGATTCCTATCTTAAATTTATTATGAACTCGGGTTAATGTTCGTAACACTTCCGTGCAATAATTTATTAAATTACTTTCGACTCCACGGGTTCTCGGACTTTAAATTCTTTCGTTCTTGAATTTAACCAAGTTTCCCGGGTATTACAATTGCAGAATGTTAGATAATTTAATTAGCTTCAATGAAATCTGTCTAAGCATAATTTGAATTTTAGGAAATTACTATATTTTTAATCTTTATAAAATAATTAAATTTTAAGAAATTGATCTTTTTAGTCATTGGAAAATACTAAATCAAATATGCAATTCTATTTTATATAAAGATGACAATATTTAAAATATTACAAACATCTCTCATTTATATTTTTATTAAATAAAATTTTAAATTGCTTTAATATTAAATTTAATGTCATTGTTTTTAATATAATCCACCTTGGAATTAAACAAACTCTTTTAAAATATATAAAATATATTTAATTAACTTAAAAAAATTAAAAAATTCTACAGAATGAAATAATATTCTGAATTTCTCGTGGATCGACCCGGTATTCACCGGTTTCTATTACTTGATGACAACCATCCGCTTGTGGTAAAACATGAGTAGTGAAAATCGTTCATCAAGTTTTTGGCGTCGTTGCCGGGGAATTTGTTGTGAACTTTTAATTGTTTTTAGTTTATTAATTAAGATTAATTAAGTTAAATATTAATTTAACTATTACTTACTTTATTTTTATTTTATTTAAAATTGCAGTGCGAAGCAAACAAGCAGAGATAGCTTATAATCCTGAAATTGAACGTACCTTAAGAGCGATTAGATTAGGAAAACGTAGGAGACCAGCTCAGTTGGAAATCTTAATTAATTCATCCTCAGATGAAGAAGACTATCCTCCAACGACTGGAGTTCTGACACTTCAAACTAATCAATTAGTTGCTCAATTCAATAGGTTAAACATGGCAAAAAATAATGAGAATAATAGGGGTAATAATGGAGATAACGATGGTGATGTGGAACATGATGACCAAGCTGAAATGACCATTGAGGAACATTTACAAGGAATTAGTGGAAATCTGCTTAATAAAACTCCAAGCCCAGATGTAGATGCTTTAAGCTTTACTCTTCAGCCAGCACTAATCACAATGGTTCAAGCAATTCAGTATAATGGAGCACCTACTAATGATGCAGTAGAACACATAAGAAACTTCTTGGATTATTGTGACACTGTGAAGATTAATGGTGTTACTAGTGATGAAATTAAGATTGTTCTCATTTTCACTTAGGGATAAAGCTAAAACCTGGTATAATTCACTTCAATTAAGAGATGTTACTACTTGGGACAAAATGTTAGAAGCTTTCTTAGAACAGTTCTTTCCACCATCTAAGGTTTTAGAATTGTAAGAAAAGATTAAAGAATTTATGCAAGATGAGGGTGAAACTTTACTTGATGCATGGGATAGATATAACACCTTATTGGCTAGATGTCCAAATCATGGCTTTGAAGATTGGCAGCAGTTGCACTTCTTTTACAATGGGTTGATTGATCATTGGAGGAACTTGTTGGATGCAGCAGCTGGAGATTCTTTTTTATCTAGAGGACCTTCTAGAGCTAAGGAAATAATAGAGAAAAAGATATCTAACATGAAAAAATTTCATGGTAAGAAAAATGCTAGAAACAAATCAAAAGCAGGGCTATATGAGGTAGAGAAGACAGTTGTATGGATTCTAAGTTAGATGCTTTGATGAGGGAGGTTGCTTCACTTAAGAAAGGTCAAAGTAAGGTTGTGAGATGCGGTATTTGTCATGGACCTCATGAATCATCAGCCTGTCGCCTGCTCGATCAAGGACTTCAAGAGACTATGCAGTGTGAGGGGACTGAGGAGCAAGTAGAAGACGTGAATTACATGGGAAATAGGCAGCAAAATTTCAACCAAAACCGTCCTCAAAATCAGAAATTCTATCCAAATCAAAATTCTCAATTTCAACAAAACACTTACCCACAAAATAATTGTCCACCTTACCCTCAAAACCAAAATCAAAATCAAAATCAAAACTTTAATCAAAACAGAAATCAAAATCAATCCTTTTACTCTAATCAACAGTTTAGGAACTTCCAACCTCAACAACAGCTGCAACAAAAACAAGGGGGAGATGAGGTTAATTTAAAAGAAGAGGTAATAACTAAAATAGGCCACTAGAAGGAGTCATTTCCACTTTTGGGCCACGATATTTTGATTTAGGAAAATAGGCCACTAGAAGGATTTCGGACCTGAATTTAGGCCATTGGGCTGGAATTCGGGCCGCGATGGCCTAAAAGTGGATATGACTACTTCTGGTGGCTTATTTTAGTTTTTTTTCAATTATTTTTTTATTTTATGTAATTAAAATAAATAATACTCATTCTGTGTCATTATTTATGTCATACTTTCTTTTTTTCCTTGTTCCAATATTTTTATTTCATTTTCATTTTAAAAAAAAATTAAATATTAATCGTCAAACCTACTCATCACCTCACATTAATAAATAAATATGTTAAACTTTCAAATTATCTACTACCATTAATAATTCCAGTCCACCCTATAACCACATATCAGTAAATCACAAATAAATAAATAAATTAAAATTGTGGGGTTGAGCACTTACTCCAGTGGTAAGTCCCCCAACTCCAACCTATAGGTTGGGGTTCGAATCCCCACCCGGTCCCCTATCCCTCCCCTTTGTAATTGTGTGGCTTGGGCTACTACCACCCGTTCCTGGCCTTCAATGGCTCATCAAAAAAAAAAAATTAAAATTGTACTTCATTACAATCACATTATATAAATTTTTAAGGTACTTTTTTAACACTATTAATAGAGCGGAGGGAGTAATATAAGAAATAAAATAAATATTAATTCAAATATATTAGTATAAAATAAGTAAAACAAATACATATTCAAATAAATTAGAAAGTAAAAATAAACATGTTTTATTATATGTATCCCAAAATTTTCGGACATGGTATTTTATGTAGGAATAATTAGTATTAAATGTAAGGAATTTTTCGGACAAGGGTATGTTTGGCAATTAATATTTAATTATTTTTAAAATGGAAATGAAATAAAAAAATATTGGAACAAGAAAAAAAAGAAAGTAGGACATAAATAATATCACGGAATGAGTGTTATTTATTTTAATTACATAAAATAAAAAATAATTCAAAAAAACTAAAATAGGCCACCTGAAAGAGTCATTTCTATTTTTAGGCCATCGTGGCCCGAATTCCAGCCCAATGGCCTAAATTCAGGCCCAAAATCCTTCTAATGGCCTATTTCCCCAAATAAAATTATGGTGGCCCAAAAGTGGAAATGACTACTTCTAGTGTCCTATTTTAGTTATTATATCTTTAAAAGAATTAATGAATACAATTGTGTCTCAACAACAAACAATTCAACAATGCAAGCCTCAATGAGAAATCTAGAAGTACAAGTTGGTCAAATTGCTAGGGACACTTCAAATAGACAGCAAGGAACACTACCAAGTATGCCTGACCCTAATCCAAAGGAGCAGTGTAAAGCTATCACTCTTAGGAACAAAAAGGAATTACCTAATCCTTACCCATCCTTAGATGACCCAGAGGTTTCAGCTGATACTGTAGATGATCAGAGTGAGGATACAGCGGAAGAAAGTCAGCAGAAAAATACTGATGAGCCTAAGGAGAGTGAGAGACTTAGTGTTGATAAGGCTAAGGGAAAGTCTACTGTCCCAACTAAGTCATATCAGCCACCTATTCCAAATCCACATCGTCTTAAAAAGGCAAAAGATGACAAAGACTTTGCTAAATTTTTAGAAGTGTTTAAAAATTTAAGAATTGACATTCATTTTTCTGATGCTATAGCACAAATGCCCATATATGCTAAGTTTCTAAAAGAAATTCTTTCAAAAAAGAGGAGTGTAGATGATAAAGAGAAAGTAACACTGACAGGGGAGTGTAGTGCAAGCTTACAAAGAAGGCAGCCTATTAAACAAAAAGATCCAGGGAGTTACACCATTCCGTGCATTATTGGCACTAAAGAATTTAATAAAGCTCTGTGTGACCTTGGCTCTAGTATTAATTTGATGCCTCTACATGTCTTTAGAGAACATGGGGTAGGAGTTGTAAAGCCTACTAGGATGCAGCTACAGATTGCTGATAGATCTATTAGGACCCCTTTAGGCATTGTAGAAGATGTTCCAGTTCAAGTTGAGAGCTTCATTTTCCCTGTTGACTTCGTTGTCCTAGATATGGAGAAAGACATAGATATTCCTCTGATTTTAGGTAGACCATTTCTGCAAACTGGGAGAGCTATGGTTGATATGGATGATGGTAAAATTACACTTAAAGTAGGTAATGAACAAGTGTCGTTTGATATTTCTAAAACAAATAAAACACAACATGCTAGTTCTGATACCTACTCGTGTAATAGAGTGACAGCTATTTATCAGGAGGATGAGGTGATTAAAAGAGAGTTCTTTGCTAGACACGATCCCTATAGGAAATTTGAGCAGTTAGAGGAGAGTTGTGAGGACTTAGCTGGAAGTAAGTGTGAGGGAGGATTACCTTTGCAAGTAGCATGTGCAATAGAAGAGTCTAAGTTAGTCCCATCTGTTGAAAAGCCACATACTTTGACTTTGAAAGAGCTGCCATCACATTTGAGGTATGTTTTTCTTGGTGAGAATGATACTTTGCCTGTTATTGCAAGTAATAAATTAAATGATGATCAATTAAATGCATTAACCAAAGTGTTGAGTAAGCATGTTAGAGCAATAGGTTGGACAATAGCAGATATCAAGGGACTGAGTCCAGCACTGTGTACACATCGGATTTACATGGAGGAAGATGACAAGCCAGTGAGACAGCCCCAAAGAAGATTGAATCCTCATTTACAAGAAGTTGTAAGGGCAGAGGTGATTAAATTACTCGATGCAGGTATTATCTATCCTATCTCTGATAGTCAGTGGGTGAGTCAAGTGCAAGTAGTGCCTAGAAAGGGAGGTATGACTGTCGTTAAAAATGGAAATGGTGAATTAGTACCTACTAGACCTACTACTGGATGGCATGTTTGCATTGATTATAGGAGATTGAATGATAAGACTAGGAAAGATCATTTTCCACTGCCTTTTATTGATCAAATGTTAGAGCGCTTAGCTGGTCATGAATTTTACTGCTTTTTAGATGGCTATTCTGGTTATAATCAAGTTCCAATTGCACCTGAGGATCAAGATAAAAATACATTTACATGTCCCTATGGTACATTTGCATATAGGAGAATGCCATTTGGTTTGTGTAATGCACCAGCTACATTTCAAAGATGCATGATGTCTATATTTTCTGATTTAATTGAGACATGCATTGAAGTATTAATGGATGACTTTTCTGTATTTGGGTCTGACTTTGAAAAATGTTTAATTAATCTCGAAAAAGTATTAATTAGATGTGAAGAGTCAAATTTAGTTCTTAATTGAGAGAAATGTCATTTTATGGTTAATGAAGGCATTGTCTTAGGGCATAGAATTTCTAAAAATGGCATTGAAGTTGATAGAGCTAAAGTAGAAGTGATTGCTAAAATTCCACCACCTAATAATCTTAAAACTTTGAGAAGTTTTCTGGGACATGCTGGATTTTATAGAAGATTTATAAAGGATTTTTCTAAGATTGCACTGCCCTTGTTTAAACTGCTATGTAAAAATGTTGTATTTGATTTTACTGACGAGTGTGTTGAGGCGTTCAATAGGGTCAAGGAAGCATTGGTAACTGCACCAATTATTCAGCCACCGGACTGGAGTTTACCATTTGAGATCATGAGTGATGCAAGTGACTTCGCCGTGGGAGCAGTGTTGGGGCAACGAAAGGATAAAAGGCTACATGTTATTTATTATGCTAGTCAAGCTTTAAATTCTGCACAACGAAATTATGCTACTACTGAAAAAGAATTATTATCTGTTGTGTATGCATGTGAAAAATTTAGACCTTATTTGATTGGCTCTAAGACTGTGGTTTATACTGATCATGCTGCTATTAATTATTTATTTACAAAGAAAGATGTAAAACCTCGGTTAATTCGATGGGTGTTACGGTTACAGGAGTTTGATTTAGATATTAGACATAGAAAAGGTGATGAAAATCCTGTGGCTGATCATCTATCGAGATTGGAACATGAAAAAGGGGAAGAAAAATTAATAAATGATGCATTTCCTGATGAAAATTTGTATTTAATAAATAATACTTCCTCTGATCCATGGTTTGCTGATTTTGTAAATTATTTAGCATGTGGTGTGATTCCTGATCATTTAAAATGGCATATTCAAAAGCAAAAATTTAAAACTGATGCTAAATATTTTATTTAGGATGAGCCTTATTTGTTTAGACTATGTGCAGATCAAATCATAAGGAGATGCATCCCTGATGAGGATTTTGAGAAAGTTTTAAAAGCATGCCACGAAGGATTTGGAGGAGGACATGTTGGGCCTAATAGGACAGCTCATAAGGTACTCGAAGGTGGTTTATATTGGCCTAATATTTAACGTGATGCTAGATGATTTGTGCAAAAATGTGATGTATGTCAAAGGGCTGGTAACATCACTAAAAGAGATGAAATGCCTTTAAAAGGAATAATGCCTGTTGAGTTGTTTGATCGGTGGGGAATTGATTTTATACGTCCATTTCCACCGTCTAATGGTAGATTATATATTCTAATTGCTGTAGAATATGTATCAAAATGGGTAGAAGCTGAAGCATGTGCCTTAAATGATTCTAAACAAGTGATTAAATTTTTGAAAAAGCAAATTTTTACTCGTTTTGGTGTGTCTAAAGCAATCATTAGTGATGGTGGATCTCATTTTGTCAATAGGGATGTTAATCAATTGCTATCTAGATTTCATGTTCATCATAGGATAACAACACCCTATCATGCCCAAGCCAATGGTCAGGTAGAAGTCACTAATCGTGAGATTAAAAAGATTTTGGAAGCAACTGTAGGAAAATCTAGAAAAGATTGGGCTTTTAAGTTAGATGAAGCATTATGGGCTTATAGGACAACGTTTAAAACACCTATAGGTATGACCCCTTTTAAATTAGTTTATGATAAAGCCTGTCACTTGCCTTTTGAACTTGAGTTTAAATCATTATGGGCTACGAAAAAATTGAATTTTGAATTTAAAGAAGCTCAGGAGAAAAGAAAGGTTGATCTTAATGAGTTATAAAAAAATTAGATGTCAGGCATATGATAATGCTTTAATTTACAAGGAAAGAACAAAACTTTATCATGATAAGTTGCTTAGGCCTAAGATGTTTGAGGCTGGTCAATTAGTGTTTTTATATAATTCTAGATTTAAAGTGTTTCCTGGTAAGTTGAAAACAAAGTGGTCAGGGCTTTTTAAGATTGTGAAAGTGTTAGATAATGGTGTAGTTGTATTAAAAGCTGAAGATAAAAGGGAATTCACTGTAAATGGTCAAAGACTTAAACATTATTTTGGAGATGAGTTAAATTCATCGAACGAATTAATGTTAAGCTTTGATTATTTAAATCTGCTTGTTGAAATTAATGCGTTGCATTATAGGCTTTTATTAATGAATTAAAAATATAAAAATCAATAAAAATTATAAAATGAATTAAAAACAAAAATTTTAGATTTCATTGTTTATGTGCTTTGTGTTTTACATGTTAACCATGCTTATGTTCCTTAATTTTTGTTTGAATTGTATTAGCATAATATTTTTATTTATGTTATGTGATTAGTTTAAATTATACCTTAGTTCAACTGTGATTGCTTAGAATTTTAGGTTATCTTAATTGCATGTGTTTGAATAAATTGAGCAAGTCATGTCCAATAAAGTGGAATAAAGTAGCAAAATGTTGAGGAATGGTATAACTGATGCGTGCTTGGTAATTGAGTTTAAATGTGTAAGTTGACTCGGTGAAGAATTGAAGAGGGAAATCTATATGGATTGATTGGGTTTAACTGAGGAGAACAATGACCCGTAAGGATTTAGAGAGGTTGTATATGCTAAGTCTGACCTGCTAATCTTAGGAAGTGAATTAGCCATCGTTTTGTCTGAAATTGAGCTGAAATTGGGGTCTCACAGACTCAGTTTAGGCGCCACACCTTGAGTGCGGCGCCCAAATGAGCATATAGCGCCATTCTGGCGCCAAGAGGATTTGATGTGCAAACCAGGCGCCACACCTTCTTGGTGTTGCCTAAAATCAAGCTCAGGCGCCACACCTTCTTGGTGGCGCCTAAAATCAAGCTCAGGCGCCACAAGATGCGCTAAATACGAACCTGGAAATATTGGAAGTCAGACTATGCGCCACACATGTTTGTGGTGCCTAAAAAGGCTTCTCAGCGCCATATGAGGCGCCATGTCCGAACTTAGGAAATTCTCCAAACAGCCTAGGCGCCGCACCAACTGTGCGGCGCCGAAAACACTACTCGAGCGCCACACTGGCGCCTGACCCGGCGGGTCTGGGCGCCAGACCCGGTTCCCAATCGAGATTTTAATCCCAAAAATCCTTTTCTTCCCTTCATTCCACAATCGACCGAGAGCTCTTTTTCCTCACTTCCCTTCTCGATCAAGCGCTGTAACACCCGAGAAAAACAAATTCAAATTGTTTTGAACTACGTCATGACTTGATCCCTTCACAGGGTACGTAGGCAGCTTGGAACTAAATTCTAAGTTCAATCACAAATTAAATCACAAATTAAATCACAAAATAAATCACAAGATCAATCACAAAGAAGATAGGAGGAATTGGAACTAATTTAACTAGACTAATTAGGGCACGAAAATGTTACGAGCGAGAAGCCCGAACTCGTAACAAATTTAAGGTAAAGATTTCGAACCGGAAACGACCCGAGGAGTCGAGCCAACACGTAGAGGGTAGAAAACCGATAGAAAAAAGAAGAAAAGACCCGACGAACCACGCGGACCGCCGAACCGGCCGGTCCGGCCGGCCTGCGCTCGCCGCGCGGAAGGAGGCAACGCGCCCCAGGACTGGTCCTGCGTGCTCCGCGCGCGCAAAGCTATACGTGCGCGTCACCAGCGCGCCAGAGGTGCAGAAGGTGTAAACTTTCCTTCTATGGCGATTTTCTTGCCAAAAATCCGTCACCTATCGAGGGCAAGCGGATCAAAGCTTTTGGGAAGGCCATAAGATCAGTTTAGGGCGCCCCCTATCCATAGTTTCCAGAAAAACACACTTTATACTCCCTCAATCTCCTCTCCAAGCCAAAATCTCATCGACTCCACTTTCCGGCGAGTATTCCGGCGACGACGAGGCAAACGAGACAAAGCCTCTACCCTCTAGAACCCCGGTAAGTAGTATTACAGTGTTTGAGTCGTCCATAAGTTTTAAAAACTCGAAATCTAACCATCTTCCTTTAGCTACGATTTCACGACGGGGAACGAACAAAAAGCGATCGGAGAAGTTGGCCGTTCGTCGCGACCTTAGGACATCCGGAAATCCTTTACAGCGACCCATTTCTCTAACTAAGTAAGTTAAGACCTTACTCTTCAATTTTTGTGGTTTATTGTCGTTTAAAACTTAAGATCTAGACACGTAACAAAAATCGGTTTTCAAAAACCCTATTTTCGTCCAATTTTATAAACTCGCCTAAAACTCGACCTTCGGGAATTCAAACCAAAAACTTTTCAACATAGATTTTGTTCATAAGACTTTAATCTACCTTGTGTCCAAATTTCAGCCATTGACATAAAGATTTGCTATCCCAAAATGCGCCGTAAACTTTCTATGAGAAAACCGAACGTTTGAATTCTGGACAGATTATTTGACATGACTTGATGCATGTTTTCCACCCGTTTGTAGATCGATTCAACTTTGCATTTCTAAATAAAAGTTATAGATAATTGTGTCTAGATTATGCATATAAAATTTCATGAATTTTTGGAGTTCATTTGTTATGTCAAACGGACGATTTTCAGAAACTGTTCTAAATCAACCTTTGAGTCCGCGCGTATGCAGCGTGTTGTGGTCGACTTTTGAACATCTAAAATTCATTATTTCCAAAATCTTAAAACATGAAAGTTATTCATTAAGGTGTTGTGCGCATCCTGTAAAAATTTCGGACTTTGAAATGAATTTTTAATCGGCGTCGCACGAAACTGTGTCGAAATCAGTTTTTGGACAGAAATCATCTTTTGCAAAGAACTCGAAATTTGACTCACTTCGAAACCTTATTTCCAAAAACTTAAAACATGAAAGTTGTTCGTGTGCGTGTTTTTGAGCTACTGTGAAAATCTTAGAATTTTTGGTGTAAAGATGAATTTTTAATTAAGAAAGGCGTAAACTGCGTCGAATCGGATTTTTCGAACTTGAGAAAACTCGAACTACGAAACGCGATATCGAATATTTTGGTAACATTGAAATACGAACTTTCGAAAAATCCCGTTCACTAGGCTGAGCCGATCTTCATGCTATCATTATCTGTGAGACTGCCTCGTTAGTGGTCTCCTTACTATCTGAGATTGCCTCGTTAGTGATCTCGCGCGCTGTGTTATTTGGATCGCCTCGTTAGTGGTCCTACTATCTTTGAGACTGTCTTGTTAGTGCTCTCCCATTATTTGGACTGCCTCGTTAGTGGTCCTACATTTTGAGATTGCCTCGTTAGTGATCTCCCCGGTATGGTGTCCTCTTCTTAGTTTGCGGGATAAAATATAAAAGACTTGTGTGAGTGTTTATTTATGCTTAAATCTTATTTACCATGTTTTTAAATTATGCTTCTAAATTGCGTTCTTAAATTATGCTTTTAAATTACGCTTTAAATTTTAGTCCTTTAATTATGTATTTTCGTCTTGAATAAATTAATCATGTTCTTCCGCTGCGAATAAAATATGGATTTTTAAACTAATGCATGAAAAGTGTAATCTTTAGTTAAAACGCATGTAACCCCTTAAATTGTTTAGTTAGGGATTAACTTACTCAGTATATTTTTATACGGATAAACCGTTGTCATTTTTCTTTTACAGAGTATGTCGAGTGACGCATGCACATGCACTTGGGGGGAAACATTTATGAACATTTTTACTTTCTGCATCGTACTACTGTTTTACCGGGCCTGTTAAACCCGAGGTTTGGCCGTGTTGGCCGTGGTTACTTTTTCCGCTGCATTTACTCTATTTCGCGCATGATGATTATTACTTCCGTATTTTGAGTTAAGTATTATTAATTTCCGGACTCAATGTTGAAATGTTTTTAAATCTTTTACGTACCCATAAGCTTTGCATTTCCTTAGTGAGCTCGGGAAGCCGTGTCTTGCTAGGGAGATGTGGCTGACATCCCGGCCTGGGTTATCAAATCCGGGGTGTTACAAGCGCCACTCTCCGCCACCACGCGCCACTCCGGTAAACTTTTTCCAAATCTTGTTTCTTCATATCAATTCTCTTCCACATTGTTCAATTTCCACTCCTAAACCCTAGTTTTTGGTGTGTTCAATTAATTTAGGGTTCTTCAACCCTAGTTCTTCCAAATTTGGGGATTCCTCTTCAAAGTGCTTTCAAGCTTCAATTTGGGTAAGAATAGCTATCCTATTTCAATTCTTAGTACATTAGTTTTGGTATTTGTGTTGTTGCTTAAATTTTGGGTTTATTTAGAATGTGGGACTAAAATTGGTTTTATTGTCTAAATCTTAGTCTGAATATGAACAAGATGTTGTAGAACATGGATTGGGTGAATATTGTGAAGTTTTTGGATTACATTTTGAAATTGAAAAATTTATAAATTAAAATCTGAAATTTTCTATTAAAAATAATTAAAATGGCATTTTTGATCATTTATTGGAATAAACAACATTGAACATACTATTTTAATTCTATTGAAAATATAAGTTCCATATCATGTTAAAAATACCATGTTCTTCATAATGTGAGTCAATTGGAGCATATTTTTATAAAAACTCCTTTATTTAATATATTTACCTAAAAGTGGAGTAACTTTTCATTTAGATAAATTACAATGAGTTTAAATATTAATTTAAACCATTAATAATGAAATAGTTTGTCACTTTAGATTTTTTTATATTTTAAAATCTGAAAATTAAATAAAAAGGGAGTTTTTATTAAAAAGAGTTCTTTAACATGAGTATTAAACTATAAAATTAAATTGGTGTTATATTTAAACAAAGTTTAGAACTTATGACTTTTAAAATACAACATTTTGATCATTGAGTTATTTAAATCCCACATTTTGGTTTAAACTTAAGTGTGAGGATGGGAGGTAATGCATATATGTGATACTAACCCAGGGTTTTTGTACAACCAGGTACTGAAATAATGTATAATCCTCCAAAACTTCCTAAGAAATCGGGTTATAGGTATATACCCATGCCCGACGGAAGAATGGAGACTTATGATCCACAGTCACCAGATAGCATTCCTACTCCTATTCCTGACGATAATATATTTGACCATCGCAGACTACGCACAAAAATTTGGGACAGATGGATCACCCACAGGGATTAGGAGGTGGCTCCAAGTCCTTGGGACTTCTTTCCTACATCAGGAAGAGCAAGTCCAAGAGTGCGTCTTCGAGGCACACTGCTGCACCCGCTGATGACCAGCAGGAGGTCACTCAGCTTATCCAGCCCGAGACATCAAACCATTCTCAGGCACCCTCTAGAGCTGCTAGGGGGAAGGCACCTGCTACTAGTTCCACTTCTTCTCGACCTAGGAGAGGAAGATCTGCTGCACTAGCTATTCGGGAGCCTGTTCCTGAGGCTGTGGGTGACGAGGAGTATGGGGTTGAGGTAGAGCAGAAGGAACAAGAGGAGCAGACCACACGGGGGAGGCAGAAACGGTATGATCCCAGGACCTATGTGCCTGATTTGCATTATGTCAGAGAGGGCATCCTTGATGCCACTGTATTCAGGAGTGTTAGGGCCTATGATCTGTACAAGAGATTCCATAAGAAGAGGATTATTCCGGATAGAGGCTTTTCTGAGAAGGATTTGCAGCACCCCCTGCTGAGAGATGCTATTCAGTCCCGAGGCTGGGAGAGGTTTGTGAGACATACCATGGGCTCATTTTCATGGGAGTTGATCCGGCTGTTCCTAGCCAACCCTGTGGAGGATGATTCATGGATATTTGGAGTTACAGTTCCCATCACTCCTCAGCATATTAATCAGGTGTTTGGAATGGTCGATGTGCCCTATGGCAGGGATTTCTGCGAGCCAGTGATGAGAGCTGAGGACAAGGAAGATAACAAGAGGATGGTGTTGATGTCTATGTTTGAGGGACAGGAGGATATTCTTACTTATGGTGATGACCCGAGCAAGTTGGATGGGCCTAGGATGGATGCCCTGTTGTACCAGCTTCTGATGCTGTTTAGGTCTAAGATGAGTCCCTCTACTCACATTTCGGGACCATCTGCTTTGGATCTAAATGTACCTTACTGTATCAAGATGGGGAACCCGATCAACATTGGGGAGCTTATATCACTAGAGCTGAGACAGACACCGGGAGTCTCTAAGAGGTCAGCACTAATGTTCCCTAGCTTGATTTGGATTCTGTGTGCCAAAGTAGGGGTGAACATGGATCAGTTTGAGAGAGACTGGGAGATGAGGCCTCCGATTCCTTTTGGCAAGAATTTCAAGATGCCTGGCATAAGATGCCAACCTATGATGCTCCCCAGACAGTTGCATAGGCAGTCACCACCACCTGCTCCATCACAGGGCAGCCATGAGCATTCTGAGGCTCTTTCTTAGTCCACTCGGGGCACACGAGGTGGTAGAGGTAGAGGCCGTGGTAGAGCGCAGTCTCAGCAGGCTGCAGAGCCCGATTGGGCTAGGACACTGATGATGAACCAGCAGAACCTGCTAAACACTGTACATGAGCATGCTAGACTTGCAGCTCAGAGACCATTTCATGACTGATCAGATGGCCAAGATGGCACGAGCTCAGGCCTATCACCCCGCCCAACTGGAGTACTTTATGTCCCAGAGCTTGGGACAGAGGTACGTTGCCCCTCAGACACCTCCTGAGGATGATGAGGATGATGATGAGGACTATGTGGGGCCCGGTGATGGTGACGAGGAGGGTGATGATGATGGTGATGATGATGCTGCTGGAGACGAGTCTGAGGAGGTGGGAGATAATGATGATGAGAATGATTCTGACTGATGCAGAGATATAGATAGGCTTCTATCTTGATAGATATTATGAATTAGTAAGCCTATGTAAAGTGATGGAGTACGTTTTGTTACATATTAATTAGTTCCATTTGACATTGTACTTGCTCGAACTCGAACTCTATTGCTACCTTTTGCTATTTTAAATATGTCATTTGTGTTATTTAAGTTGTTTTGGTCATATGAAACACTATATAGTCCTTATTTAGTTTATAATGTCATTAGTTGCTTTTAAATTCAATAAAATAACTCTTACCGGTATCATGTTAGATTGAGTCATTTTGAGGTGTTGACTAGATCAGTGGAGTGTATTTGGACATGATTGAGAAGTAAAAGAGGTAGGATTGGTACTGTTGATTGATATGGAGATGTTGGACATCATGGGGACAAACTTAGGAAAAACACATTCTGCCAGAATTTTGCACAGAATGCGCCACACATACTGTGTGGCGCCTAAATTGGCCTTTCAGCGCCACACTGGCGCCTGGAAACTTAGAAAATTTTCAAAGTTTTTCCAGAATGCGCCGCATTCACTATGCGGCGCCTAAAAATGCTCTGGAGCACCACATCTGGCGCCACCGAAATAGGGATTTTCCATGTTTTCAGGATGTGCCGCATCAACTGTGCGGCACCCAAATCCCCCTTCCAGCGCCACTTTCGGCGCCGCGGATTTAATTTTTCTTCAGAATGTGCCACATACACTGTGTGGCGCCTAAATTAGCTTCTGAGCGCCACATAGGTCGCCACTGACGCGAATTTTTGAAAAATCCGCGAATCAAAAGATTCAAATCATATCCAATCGATTTTTAGAGTCCAAAACAACATTATACTAACTCCAAATCATATATTTAGTGTATATTTGGACTTAGATTCAATTAATCACTCCATATCTCAACAAAATCAAGATCACCACTCTTTAAAAGAGAGAAGACCGATCGGTCATTGTCCCATTCTGCCCAATCAGTCCATATTCTTCTCTTATCATCTTAATCAGCTTCCTAAATTCAATTCCATCTTCCTAAACTCCATTATCATGAGACCAAAGAGAAAAATAACCCAAGAAAACAAGAGAACCAATGTCGGGAAGAAACAGAAAGCCAAGGAGCTTCCTCCATCACAACCACTTGTTATTAGAGAACCTAATCCAGAGCCTGCAGCTGTCAATAATGAAGATCAGTTCGTGAATGAATTGTTTGTTGCTGATTCTGAGGAAGTTCCATTCTATTCTGCTCAACAAGAAGAGGATGATCCACAACAGGAAGAAGATGATGCTGAATCTCCAGAAAAAGTTTCACCTGACAGAACCAAACATTCAAGTGGTTCTAAAGTAAAAAGGAGAAGCCATAATAGGAAGGATGATACACCTCCCTTGCAAGAACTAACCAGAGACATCTTCAATCCGGCAACCTTTATAAATCAACAGGCATATTCTTATTATCAAGGGATGGTGGAAAGTTGGATCATCCAAGATAAAGGATTTATCGAAGATGACATGGAGCGGGTTTTGATTCATGACGCCTTGGCAAGTCGAGAATGGATGAAATTCGCTGAGAATCCAGATGGAATATATTCGTGGGAACTTACTAGGCAATTTCTGGCCAATGCTCAATATGGACACTTTGCTTCATGGATTCGGGGAGTGCATGTACCTTATGATTCAGAAACAATCAACCGGCTCTATGGTACTGTGGGTGTCTCTTGCCCGGCTACAAAGAAGAATACCTTCCATGATCCTGTGTATGCTGGAGAAGGAGGAAGGAAGCTAGAAAAGAAGATCCTAAAGGAGATATTTGGAAAACAAAAAAAAAGTTGCTTACATAGAGGGTTTAAATAATGAGCGGGTCGTTGCTACTTCGATGGATGCCCCATTGTATCAAATTTACTTGCTTTATAAGCATAGGGTTTATCCTACTTCACACACTTCCCAGCCTAGTGCAGAGGAGCTGTATTTTGTGTACTGTGTGAAGAATGGACTGCTTATTGATGTTGGTGAGCTGATAGCTGGTGAGTTGGAGACTATGGGATCGGATGCACCAAGATCTACACTTGCTTTCCCTGCCTTTATTTGGGACTTTGTGAGAGAGCTGGAGTGAATTTAGGAGCTTCTGCTCATGACTTGGCAAGGAAACCTCCTATCTCCTTCAAGAGATTCTATCACAAGCCTGGAGTGAGATGTGCAGAGCTAGCTTACCCGACTTCACCGCGTAGTACACCACCCACTCATCATACTGACATACCTAGTACATCTGGTCCTAGTGTAGAGCCTACAGAGGTGGCACTGAATAGGTTGACTTATGAGATTCATCAGCTTATAGCCGAGATGAAGAGGAAGGAGGATAGTACACATGCACAGCTTGCACGACTTTCTTCCAGACTTGAACACTTCATGCCTGAAGAGTTAGGTGATCGATATGTCCCTCCTAATGATCCGAGTTCTAATGATAGGGATGATGATACTAGAGAAGATGAAGCAGCTGATTCGGATGCATCTTTGGAGATTTAGATGTTTAGATAGAGAGGAATGACTTCCTTTTGCTTAATTAAATTAGAATTGGTATATTCATGTTGATTTTGCTTAGATTCATGGTATTTTGCTTTTGGTGAATTTATAAATTTAAATGTTTTATTTAATCTGTCTATATTTATTAAATTGATGCAATTAGTTATTTAAATATTAAAAATCTGAATTAAAAATAAAAATAATTTAAATTTTAATAATATATAAATATAAGTATATATTTATATAATAATAATAATATATAATAATGATAATATTTAAAATCTGAAATATAATATTAAAAATCTGATATTAAATAAATTATGGATGGAATTACTAGTTTGTATTAATTTATAATTTACCATGTGCTCTAATGATTATCTTTTGTATGAGTGAATGCCATATAAATATATTAAGAAGTAGGGATGCCAACAAAGAAGCAAGAGGGGGAACTTCCATGATGATGAAGTAAAATTCTAAAAGTCTAAATACTCCAGGTGTGATCTTTTCATGTTTTATGTTTATCAGTCTGCATGAGGTACTTAGGTATGAGCTTAATTATGTTTTAATATTTTATTATGCTTTGAATAAAATGGTACATGCACAATATGAATATATAAATTATGTTAGATTTAAATTGTATTTTCCCAGTGGTGCTATTATTTAGAGATTATCACATCATTGCCAATCTGGAGAAAATCAAAATAAGTTTAAATGTTCTGCTTAAATCCGATTTTACAACATAATGAGTATTAGGTTTCTTAATTTAAAGTTCTAGACTTTGTTAAATTGTCATGCTAGTTGTTCGAACTTCGGTGACAATTTTATTTACCTTGCAGAAAGCTTCTTGATTAATTAGACTAGTTTATTTGTTATGTGGAAAGTTATCACTATTTACATATGAATATGCTTGTTCCAAGTCTTCTTAAATGCTTAGTTACGAATAAAGTTAGAGTAAAACCCCTATAAAAAGAATGAAATAAAGGGGTGTTAAACAAAAATTTATAAACTCTTGACTATATGACTGGCACGTATTCTTAGACATGAGTAGCTTTTGGAATTCAACCGTCTACAACTTAGCCAAAGTGTCTGGAATAATTGTGAAACCGAGTCATTAATTGAGCATATTTGAAGACATGAATAGAAAAGCATATTTACATTATTCACTCTCCCATTTCGAGTTGCTATGTGTGATTAATCTGTTCTCTGTATTGCAAGCGCTTTGGATATCTGGTTTTGACAACTGATGCATGACAATTTACTTTATTCTAGTACATTAAACTTTGAACTCTTTCAGCTCATTGTGTTATTGAAATCTATGATTTGGCAGAACTATAAAGACTTTATCTTCATTATCTTGATTGGCATGCTGAAGTGTTAATTGATCTCATTGCTCAAGGGACGAGCAATATTTAAGTGTGATGATGTTTATGCACCATGTGAAACCACATTTAAATGAGCTTAAATTGTGCTAAAATATGTCTGATTTACATGCATGTTACCCTATTTTTAATGCTTTTTAGTTTATATTTGATGTGATTTGTAAATATTAATAATCATGGTTAAATTAAGTTTATTTGAGCTCAATTTACCATGTTCCATGCTTTGTGATAAGACTTTGGCAAATCTAATACATTGCAATGATGTTTCAGGCATTAAAATGAAGAAATGAAGATGTTCGGAGGACAAAGGATATCAAATTCGGATTTTTCAACATTGGAATGTGCCCAGGATGCGCCGCATGAGCATGGCGGCGCCCAAAAAAACCTTGGAGCGCCACACCAGGCGCTGTTCCAACACTTAGGAAAATTTCGGATGAAAAAGCTTCAGGATGCGCCGCACGTGCATGGCGGCGCCGGAATCAGCCCCTAAGCGCCACTTTTGGCGCTGCAATCAGAAATTGGGAAAATCGTCAGGATGCGCCGCATCTCCTTGGTGGCGCCTAAAACAGGTCCGAGCGCCACATTGCGCGCCACAGTCGCGGTTGGACAGTTTTATAACCTCCCGAACTCGATTTTAAACGCCATTTTTCGTCATTTTCATTACCACATTCGCATTTTATCGACGAAAATCACTCTGTAAACACTGGAAGATGGGAGAAGAAGGCCAGAAACACAAATCCATGCCGGAGGAATGCATCAAGAACGCTGTTCAGGGCGTGTTCTTCCTATTCTAGGTGTATGCCTTTCTTTTTCTTGCTTTGTAATGTTATCAAATTTGCCTTTAAATGTAATCTGCTATTATGTTTCGAATTTGTAGACGGATTTCTGTAATGTTCGTGTTAGGAGTGATCTAGAACGGGAGTTCATAATCACTTTTGAAGTATGAACTTATCTTTTATGGAAGTAAATTAATTAATCGATGCTTCTGTGTCAAATCTGGATTAATCTGTAATGATGTTAGAATCTGAATTAGGATTACTAATCTGCTGTACAAGTTTGATCGATAATTATATGTTTCTTTTATTCTAATGTGTACAACATTAAAGCTGCTAAATTCTGAATTGATCGATCATTCTGTAATTTCTATTTTTAGTAATCTGGCAACAATCCTAATCTGTCTGCATCTTAAAATTAGCAATAAAATCCAATTTACCATATTTATCATTATTTTACCATGTTTATTAGATTATTTACACTATTCTGCATATTTAAATGTTAGAATCTAATCCTGTGATTTCTGCTTTGCTAAATCGGGAGATAAAAAGTAGAATGTATATTTTAGTACCGGTATTGGGAATAAATTACATTAAAAGTATATTCTGACATGTGCACAATGATTTGGGAAATGAAATGTATCTTTTAATTGCTATAGGAAAATTTGTATGCTTGGGAAAGACTCAAATTTAGGTCTAGAAGAATGATTGCAGAATGTTAGATAATTTAATTAGCTTCCTTGAAATCTGTCTAAGCATAATTTGAATTTTAGGAAATTACTATATTTTTAATTTTTATAAAATAATTAAATTTTAAGAAATTGATCTTTTTAGACATTAGAAAATGTTAAATCAATATGCAATTTCTATTTTATATAAAGATGGCAATATTTAAAACATTACAAACATCTCCCATTTATATTTTTATTAAATAAAATTTTAAATTGCTTTATTATTAAATTTAATGTCATTGTTTTTAATATAATCCACCTTAGAATTAAACAACTCTTTTAAAATATATAAAATATATTTAATAAACTTAAAAACAATTAAAATATTCTCCAGAATGAAATAATATTCTGAATTTCTCGTGGATCGACCCGATATTCACCGGTTTCTATTACTTGATGACAACCATCCGCTTGTGGTAAAATATGAGTAGTGAAAATCATTCATCATAGCCTCAGAAAAAGAAGAAGATATGCTCTTCTACAAGTGAAGTTGGCACAGCGGCCAAACGACCCCAAACGCGCAGGACTCCAGAAAAATCTCAAAAGGATTTAAAATCACAAAAGGCGTTCAATCCAACCTATTTCACTCAAGAGATGATGCAGTTTGGTACTAAAGATCTTGTCAACAGGAAGTTTATTCCAGAAGAAACTTTTGTTCACAACACCTACACCGAAATAGGGTTTGATGAGTTCTTGGAAGAGAGGCATTTACTGAAATGGGCACGAGTTTTCAAGGCGTACTCTCCAACCTTGGTCAGGGAGTTCTACGCTAATCTTCACCCTGAGATTCTGAACAAAAGCTCTCCTTGGTATGGTAAGATATACATTCGTGGCAAGTTCATTTATCTAACCCTTGCTGTTATCAACTCGTTAAAACTTGCTCCTAACGACGACCTCGGAGATCCTCTGGAGTAACGACGACCTCGGAGATCCTCTGGAGTATCTGCCTCACTCCCCTGCTGACATTGCTTATACGATTTCAAATGAGAGTGCATTTGATTTTGGACAACACAAGTGCAGTGCCTCAGATTTGACAATGAAGTTTCATTGTCTCTTTTACTTCTGTCGTGCCAACATTCTACCAACATCCAATGCTTCTCAGCCTTCACTTGAGATGGGTAAACTCTTATTCTGTATCAATTCTGGTATTGAACTAATGAACTTTGGTCTGCTTGTTATGAAGAGAATGTTAGGTTATTCTCGAGATTCGATCACAAAATCTGCAAGTCTACCTTACCCTGGTCTCATAACCCTCTTGTTGCACCACAATGGGATCAAAATAAAGAAGGATGAACTAATCAAGATCAATGTGCACTCTCCTTCTACTGATCTTCGTGACAAACACAATGATTTCAAAGACGGACCACCTTCATTTCTGGCACTAACTTAATAACGTAGTTCCTCTTTGTAATATTTCGTCCATGAAATAAAATCTTTATTTTTCTGTCCACTTAATGTTTAATCCCAAATTGAAGTATAATATTTCTTCATATATCTCGCATTTACTGGATTCAATATTTCTTCTCCATTTTCGTCGACTAATATGTATGCTCCATTCGGTAATTTCGTCCGAACAATAAAAGGCCCCTCCCAATTGGGGCTCCACTTTCCTAATCGGCCATCCTTCTGTTTGGGCGGCCATATAACTTTCCACACTAAATCACCGACTTCAAATCTCTTAACACGAATTCGCTTGTTGTACCAATCGGCCACAATATCTTTATTTTCTGTAAACTTTCAAATGCTTGCACCCGATCGGAATTAACATCCAACAACTCGTATTTCATTGATCGATCGTACTGTTCGGCCGACATCAAATCTGCTTGACTTGTTCTCAAAGTCGGGACTGTTATTTCGGCTGGAAGTACCGCATCCATCCCATATGTCAACCGAAATGGCGTGAATCCCATTGCTGAAGTCTTAGCATTTCGATAAGCCCATAATGCTTTGGATAATTTTTCATGCCACTTCCTCAGTTGATCTTCGATCATCTTCTTTATAATTCCTATCAGTTGCTTGTTGGTGGCCTCTGCCTGCTCATTCCCCTGTGGATAATACGGTGATGAATGCACGATTCTTATCCCGTATTCCTCTGCAAAGGCCTTAACTTTTTCTCCCACAAATACTGTTCCTCTATCTGTTAGAATTGTCTGTGGAATTCCGAATCTGTAAATCAATTGTCTCTTAATAAATTCAATAACTTCTTCTTGAGAAATGCTAACATATGCCTGAGCTTCGGCCCATTTCGTGAAATAGTCTGTTGCGACTAACACGAACTCATGCCTTTTCGATGAAGAAGGATGAATCTTTCCAATAATGTCCATAGCCCATCCTCGAACTGGCCATGGCTTGATCATTATATGTAACTCCTCGGCCGTTAACTTCTGAATCGGCCCATGTTTCTGACATTCACGGCACCCTTTGGCATATTTCTCGCAATCTGTTCCCATTTTCGGCCAATAATATCCTAGCCGAATGATACTCCACTTCATCGACTTTCCTGCCCGATGTGCGCCACATATCCCCTCGTGTACTTCTCCCATTACTCTTTTCACGTCTTCTTCTCCAACACATCTGAGTAGCACTCCATCGATGGCTCGTTTAAAGAGTAATCCTTCTATTATTATGTAGTCCATCGCCTTCCGCTTTTCGGCTGGATTAGCGTCGGATGGATCTTCCAACGTTCGTGCTATCTCTTTTATCCATTCGGCCTTTTCTGTTTCGGCCAAATGTATTTCCACATTCCCTGCTATCGGCATTAGCCGATATCTGGCTGCATGTTGAGCCAATTCATTAGCTAACTCATTCCTTTCCCTTGGGATATATTCGACATATACCTCATCGAATTCTTCCAGTAAGTCGATTGCCTCTTCATACAGTCTGATGAGTTGAGAACTCTTTACCGAAAAGTCTCCAACAATTGTTGAATAACCACTTGTGAATCTCCTTTGATTATAACAGCTTTCACTCCTTCTTCTATCAGTCGTTGTAACCCCGAAATTAATGCTTTGTATTCCGCTTGGTTATTAGTATAGGAGTTCGGTAATTGTACGAAGTATTTGTATATCTTGCCCTCCGGCGTCTGTAGCGTGAACCCTGCCCCAACTCCTGAGGCGGCTTTGGAACCATCAAACATCATCACCCATGGGCGTAGATGCACTATTCCTATTTCGTCTATCACTTTCGGCCGAACATGTTCTTCAATATCGTCTGACATCAAGGTATTGCCTGATCGGCCAAAAAATCGGCTACAATTTGTCCCTTCATAGCCTTGAGTGGTTGATACTTCAAATCATATGCGTTTAACCTCATGGCCCATTTAGCCATTCTTCGGCTACTAACTTGATCATTCATCAAGATTTTGACTATATCAACCGAAGCCACCACTATCACTTGCCTTGGTTGAATATAATATTCTAGCTTCTGGCATGCATGATAAAGACTTAAACATAGTTTATGAATCGGCGAGTACCTTAGCTCTGCATCCCTAAGGATTCAGCTTAGATAATAAATCGCCCGATCCCTTCCTTCATCGTCTTCTTGGGCCAGTAGTGCTCCAATAGACTCTTCGGCCGCTGCTATATATAGCTTCAATGGTCGGCCCAAAATCGGGGGGACCAAAACTGGTGGATTTATTAAAGCCTGTTTCAGTTGCTCAAAGGCTTCCTGTTGATCGACTCCCCATTTGAATTCTTCTTCTTTCTTCAACGTCAGTAAATCGGTTAATGGTTTCGACTTCCCAGCCGCATTTGCCAAGAATCGTCTCAGGAAACCGATCTGTCCAAGGAATTTTTGCGAACTTTTCTTATCGTGTGGAGGCCTAGCTTCCTGGATGGCCTTGGTTTTATTTGCATCAACTTCAATGCCTTTGTTATGTATAAAGAACCCCAGAAAATTCTCTGCTTGCAGTCCAAAAGCGCATTTGGCTGGATTCATTTTGACTCCGTGTAACCTCATTCTCGCAAATACTCTTCATAAATCATCCAAATGGCTTTCCACATTTCTGGATCGGACCGTGACGTCGTCGATATAGACCTCTACACAGTCTCCTATCACATCATGACAAACATAATTCATGGCCCTCTGATATGTGGCTCCTGCATTCTTCAACCCGAATGGCATCACTACCCATTCATAGATCCCAGTAGCTCCAGGGCATCTGAATGGCGTTTTATGGACATCTTCTTCGGCCATAAAGATTTGGTTGTATCCTGAATACCCGTCCATAAAGGATAACATTCCCTGTTTTGCGGCCGAATCAATTAACAAATCGACAATAGGCATCATGTATTCATCTTTGGGAGTGGCTATATTAAGATTTCTAAAATCAATACAGACTCTCAATTTCCCATTTTTCTTTATTACAGGAACAATATTTGACAACCACTCTACATACTTAGCTGGCTTAACAAATCCGGCCGCTAACAACTTTTCTATTTCTTCTTTTATTTTTGGAACAATTTCGGGCGCTGCCCTCCTGGCCGGCTGTTTATGCAGCCTAAACCCTTCTTTAATTGGCAATCTATGCTCTACAATCGATCTTTCCAATCCTGGCATCTCTGTATAATCCCATGCGAAACAATCTTTGAACTCTACTAACACCTCCTTGAATCGGCTCGTCGTCTGCTGATCTAAATTCGCACTCAATGGGACCTCTCTTGGGTGCTCATCTGTACCAATATTGACCATTTTCAAGGGATCTTGAGCTTTGAAATCTGGTGTTCGTTTTGGAATAGCATCCATGAGTTCACTCCAATTCGCTTTTTCTCCCGATGATTCGAATTCGGTCAATTCGACCATTCCCTTAGTTTCTCCGTTCATCATTTACTTTCTTCATCGTTTGGCCGTACATCGGCCTGATATCTGACTTCGAAACCCAAATCTATCCAGTCGCATTCGACGACCTGCGGGTATCGTTCCCCTACCACTGCTAGGAATGGTGGTATGGGCTCTTCGTACAACACCGCATCAATTTGTGCTGACTGGAAACGGAGGCTGATCACCATCCACTTCTTCGACTGTGCCATCCTTTTTCCAGAACCATATCTTCTGATGAAGCATCGATGGCAAACATCTAGCTATATGAATCCAGCATCGGCCTAATAGGGCCGCATACGGAACCTCTTCATCCACTACAAAGAACATAGTCGGAATCGAGATTGTTCCAACCGTTACATCCACTAAAATACATCCTTCGGCCACCGTTTGAGCTCCCACAAAACTTAACACTTTCATTCTTGTGGGCAACAAATCATCCTTCGAACGGCCTATCTTCGTCAGTGTGGATAATGGCATAATATTGACGGTTGCTCCGCCATCAATAAACATTCTCCTGAGAGGTCTCCCGTTGACCCAACCCTATACATACAAAGGCCTCACATGCTGAGACATCTTTGCAGTCGGAGGTAAAATCGTGCTTGGCTGAGCTTCGGGGATGAACGCTTGATACCCTTCTTCCTCAACTTTCTCTGCTTCGGCCTCAGGCCGAAGTGCTTCTAGTTTGGCGAAACAGAAGTCGACAATGGGTTCATCGCCGAAGTATTCTCCCTCCTTTTGAAGAAAACCACTGCTGGTTCCGAATCGGACCAATAATCCTCCTCGGTTGTTGTGGTCATTCCTATCATATTAGCACTAGACCCGAAATCAAACTTGAACTGCCCGATTGAAAGTGTGTCACTATTCGGGACGATGCTTGTTTTCGGCTTCCATTCCCTAGTTCGGACTGGTCTAGGCTTCCATTCCTCTTTTACTTTTGGCTGTTCGTTATCGGTTTTCGGCTGCATTATTTTCGGCCGAAATTCAGTTTTTTTTTCAGCCGATCTTGTCCTTCTTTCGGCTTCCTTTCTTCTTTCCCTTCGGCTGATTTTAATCGAGCCGTAAACACCATATTGAGGATCCTTCCTTCAGATGAAGAACATTCGTCCGGGAAATCCTCTTCCATATGCATCATTTCGTACTCTTCCTGCTCAAATGCGCCGGCTGCTTTAAGCCGCTGCATTTTTCGTTTGAAAGTACGATACGATCCCTTTCCTTTCGGAGTCTTTTTCTCCCCTGCCCTCTAGGCTGAGTTCTTAAATCGGCGTTGGCCGAAATGCCTTTTCTCTGGGGAATTCTGAATCCATCGGCCTACCTGAGTATTTGCTGGTGGCCTTTTGAGTTTCTTCATTTCTGGAGAGACAACATCTTCGGGAACTGTGATCTGAATCACAGTCTTTCCATTCCGCTTGTCGGCTGTCAACTTCATCTCTGAATCCAACCATTGGTTATGATTTTCAACGTTGGTTTTTCACTCTCATATCCGAATTCTACCTTCTGATGTTTGTCCGATTGCTTAATCCATTCCTTAACCTCATAATTCCCCAATCGGTCAAAAACATCCGAAATCTTCTCTTTCCCCTTCGGAGATCCTAATCGTCTCCACACTCCTGCCATCTTCTGAGCCGATGGCTGATTTCCTAGCCGATCGTGAACAGAGCTTTTACTAGTCGATGGTTGGTCGCCCAAACGATCGTGTACAGACTTGTTTTGGTCGGGGTGAACCATTACCATGTTTGCGACAGGAAACAGATTCTTATCAATTGCCATGAGTCTGTCTGGGAATTTCAATTTCCCATCGTCCACATGCTTCTAGATCAGCTTTCTGAAATGTCCACAAACTGCTGTAGAGTGTGTAGCCGATCCGTGAAATCTACACCACCCGGTTTGCAGTTGCTCTTTGGTTGGCTGTGGGTGATTTCCTTTGAATTCCAATAATCCGTTCTTCTGGCAATAATCAAATATTTCATCCATCTGGGATAGATCAAAAGAATAGAATCTCTGAGATTCGTCCCTGACTTCTCCCTCTTTCTCCTTGCCTCTGACTGGCCAAAGAGCAGGACATGTCATGGGCTTCTTTATTACCAATTCGGCCCTTGCTACTTCCGCTAAAGCAGAAATATCATCTGTATTATACTCTTCCTCAATTTCACAGCTATCCAGAGATTCTGCAAATGATGCGGCCGACTGGATAGGTTGTGATCTGCCACTTTGACTTCGGCTTGATTTGAAAGCCGCTTGTTCCGCTAAATAAGTCTCCATTCTTATTGCCTCGGCCGTTAATTCGGCCACAGTCCTTGGTCTTGTGACCATCAATCTGTCCTTGATAGCGAACTTCAAATTCTGCTTCAAGATTTGAATATATTCATGCTCCGGCAACATTGTCTTCATTTGAGCTTTAACGGCATTAAATCTCTCTATGAACTCTGTGACTGATTCCGCCGCTTTCTGTTTGGTTGATGTTAAATCAACCACTGATACCTCAGGACTGGTATTATAGAATCGGTCATAGAATAACCGCTCCATTTCGGCCCAAGTGTTAACCGATCCTGCTGGCAAATTAATATACCACTCAAATGCTGGACCAGTTAGCGATAATCTGAACAATATCAGCTTATGGAAGTCATTTTGTGCAATTCTGGTGCATTGAGTTGTATATCGGCCAATATGTTCTATCGTAGATCGGCCGACCTCTCCAGAGAAAGTATTAAAATCTGGAACCTTCACTCCACTAGGCAGTGGATACTGCTCTTCGATATACTCGGGGTAAGGCTTCCTATACATCGGCCTGTTCTCCTGGCCGATGAGATTTCCAAACTGAGTACGATCTCAGCAATCAATTCCCTGTCAACCAGTTGTAGCGGATTCGGCTGCTGTGGTAAGTATTGTTGTTGAACCACTGGAGCAGGCGGTTGCACTACTAGTTGAGACGGTTGATTCTGCTGCTGATCGTGCCTTTGTTGCGGAGGGACGAAAGGCCGTGGTCCTTGCCCTCCTAGCGGCCGATAGGCCTGCTGTTGGAAGTTGTGAGGATTTTGCATCACAGGTGGTGGATTTTGCGCCATCTGTACATTCTGCGTTCCCATCGGATACATGTTCCTCGTTAATTCGGCTCTAAACATAGCTGGCATCGCTGCCAGGATATTGCCTTCTATCTGCCGAACCGAATTAGTAACCGACGCTTCTACCATAAATTGGAAATGATCACGGAACCGCGGGGTTAGATCGTCGTGTGGAAACTCCTGATTGTGGAAGTTTGATGGTCCAGGGAACCCTGGGGGGAATTCACCTGGTTCTGCTGTGCGTTCTTCCTGGATCGGCGGCAAATCAGTCCTTGCCGCCGTGTTAACTGCTGGAGTTTCCTGTTCGAATGCCATTTCTAGTCCCACTGGGCGTGCCACTGTTTGGCTGGTGATGAGCCAAGGACCTTTTTCTCCTCAAAGGAGTCTATCGGAAAAGGATCAAACCGATTACAGGTCCGGATTAACAATAATGTGCCCAAACTTGACTGAATATTCTCTGAATTTCTAATGGCAAATGGAGAATCTACTAGTTGTTAAAAAACAACGGCGAATTCACCGGAAAAGTGGAACCAAACTACCAGTTGTTGAGAAACAACGGTGGACTTGGAAAGTAACCGCTACAGGCTAAGCTAGAGTCTAGGAAAACTGTAAAGGAAAGCTGTAAAGAAAGCAGTAAAGATACAAATAATTAAATTTGATAAAGGAATTCGGGGGTTGGATTGATCTCTCTTGACTCTGTGCAAGGCATCCCCTATTTATAGCCGGAGCTTGGTAACCGCTCCTCCGGCCCATTCTCTTGGGCCGATTTTCGTCTTCCTCTAATCGGCTGGTTTGGCTTTATTTCGGCCGAAATCTCTTCCCTCTGAAATCTTCCTCCATTCGGGCTTCTTTATCTGTTTTGGATCGTTCTCTTTTAGTTTCTCGGCCCAATCAATTTTAAGCCCAACTCTTTTTAGAAATCCTTCTTGGCCCATATTGTATGGCCCAATTATCCTTTCGCGGCCTACTACTTCTTGTGGCCCCAACAGGATCGTAGAATGGAATTTAGATCCTAAGTTCCTACTAACAAAAAAAAGCATAACTTAGAATATTATTAGGTAAATGAAGCAATAAAGCACTATAAACAGTCGAAAATAAAATTCAATACCGGTTTTATGAAAAACATAAGATTATGATAGCATATTTCAAAATTTAGTAGGATCCGATCGTATAGGATCGTAAGACTTTACAATTAAGATCGGGATTTTACAATTAAGATCGAAATCAAGATCGAGATACTACTTAATTTAAGATCCTACATAAATCTGGATCGTTTTTAAGAAGTGAGATCGTAAAGTCGTAAGATCTTAAGATCAAGATCTTAATAACTATGCTTTTAAAACGATCAAAAAGGGGGAAAAACATTCATTTTAAAAGCACAGAGCTAGTATTAAATTTGACAGGAAAATCCCCCGTAGGTATCATATGATATTCTTTTTCCATAACTTGGTATTTTATAGATTTTCATTGTTTGGTACCGATTTTGGGGAAAGAAAGATTTTTACTATTTTCTAAATATTCTAAGAAACATTTTTGTAGTACTCCTATTTTCTTATCTATCTGCTCATATACAAATATCCCACATAAAGCGATAAACTAAACAGGTTTAACTATAATCAATCAAATAATTCATATATCCGCACATGTAACAACAATACATACTTTTAATTTATAGTGTTAAAAGAACAATCTCCATTAATAATCTTGAACACAAGCATAATAAAACTGTCTAGCATATCAACTTACAAAGATTTAAATTTCTTACCATTATCTCAATATTAATAAATTATTACTTCATCATCATTTTTTTCACAAGGTGTAACAATATTTTAGTTTGGAAAAAAAACAAAAAAGAAGAAGAAGAAGAATAAATACCAAAATACCCACGGTTTGCCCCCGTGAACTCACCCCACCATATTTCCCAATACAATAACGGAATAACCAAAAACAACACACAAATGATAGATCCCCGAAGTACCACAAAGACATTAGCAAAAATCATGGGTATTTTCTAACAATCTAAAAAAATGAAATTAATACATAATAATGAACAAAAAGACAATTTCAGACAAGCAAAAAAAAAAAAAAAATCTTATTAAATTTACTAATTGTGGAGAGGATCTGGCGAGCTGGGTATTGTTCTTTCATAATTAAGAACAGTGCTACCATTAACATCATAATCGGAAATCGTTCTTGCATCCAAATAGTCTGCCTTCGGCGGGAGACTCGTCACGGTTCCTGTCCTGATTGCTTCGATTAATTCGGTTGATGTAATGGAGAGCGATAAGATTATCAGCAGCACTGCCGGGAACGGCGCTCTTTTTCCGCCGGTGAACCGCATCGCCGCCGCGCCCGCATAAAGCTAAGGGGTTTTCCCTCTTGATTTTCCGGTAGGCGGTGTTGGACTTTTTCTGGCGATGGGGTGTTTTGGTTTGTGGTCTAATTGAAATTTCAATGAGACAACAATAATGGGTTTATGTGAGGGGCAAAGAAGCGAAGGGAACATAGATCAAACTGCCAGTGCTTAGTTTGTCAGGTTGCTAGGTTTATTTGGATTTTTGTGGGATATTGTTGGGGGTTCCTGGGACTGCTATAGTGTAGGTGGATCTGAACCGTTGGTTCTTGTGGTGTTCGGGAAATGGAGGGTGTACATGGACGTCGTGTTGGAGTCCATGGAGTGTTGAATGTGTGAGAACATGTGGGACACCTTAAGCCAGAGTTTGACCAGGATTGCGACAAGTGGACCAGTTACCAAATACGTAATTGCTAGCACAAATGCAAAAAAGAGTAATTTTTTTTTCTTACCCATCCCGCCGACCTCCAACCTATAAGTTCGGGATTTCATCTCCCAGTCCCCTATTCCTCTCCGTCATTCGTCTAATCATATAATTTTAGAATATATATTTTGCATAATATTTATTTGTACATATTTTAAGATATTAGCGGTTAAAAAGATACATTAAATTGTGTGTCCGGGTCAAGCAGGATATGTTTATTGGGGAAGAGGGAGTATTGTTTTATCGGTGGGATTTACCTCACAATTTTTATTTGCTACTACATTATAAAGAAAAAAAATTGTCTCTCAATGCATGTTTGATGGAACACAATCATTGATTAGTCCAATAGTTATTGGCGTTGAATATGTGTTTGTTTCGGTGGAAACAAGACCGAACCAAAGACTTTTTTCTCTTAAAGGGAAGCTGTTGGAAAATGATCAAACCGGCTAAGGGTCCAAATACGATAATGCGCCAAACTTGACAAAAATTGATCCAAATTGAATGATAAAATCGTGCAATAAATTACAATATCAATCAACCAAAGAATTTACCGGTTACTAAGGAGCAACGACTAATTGCTTGACAAAGTTATCAAAAATTTATCAACTGCTAAGGAGCAACGACTGACTCGATGATACAACTATCATAATCTAGCTACAACTAGGAAAGCGATAAAAAAAAACCTGTAAGTGAAAGCAATAAAGGAAATTAGTAAAAGGAAAGCAATAAAATTCTAAAGATAAATTTGGTAGAATAACAATTGTATTGTTGGATTGGTCTCCTCTCTTTTTTGCCAATATTCTCTATTTATAGATGTTGTTGAATAACCGCACCTATAACCTTTTTCAGGGCTGATCAGTGTTTCTGGATCTTCGATCGAATTCGCCTCAACGTTCTTCAGCCAAACCTTGTTTTTCTCTTTCCTCGTCTGAATGACGCCCCCTTCGGCTCTGCCGTTTTGGGCACAGAACATTCTTGCCTTTGTCCTATCCCAAAATAGCCTCTGCCCGCTGACATAACCCAACTTTGGCTTTACTTGGCCCATTTAACCGGATGGCCCCAACAGATGCCCTCCTTGCTTGGGTCCATCTTCAGTCTGAAGTGGCCCAAGTAATCAAATCTAGGTTATGGTTCGGCGCAGATCTTTCTTAATGTCGTTTCCGAGATATCTGGTCATCGTTGTATTTATTCCTCGTATCCCGTGGACTGTGTTGTCATCACTACGCCGTCTTTTCAACTCACTCTCTTACGCCATCTCGTTGAATTCCAGCTTTTTCCTCTTCTTAGTCATTCATGTCTTTGCCCATCCTTCTGAAAGATTCCTTCCTTCTTCCTGCACTCCTTAACTCGAATTCGACAATGGCGCAAAGAGTTATTGCTTCTTCCTCTTCCAGGATCTTGAATATAGAAGAGACCTTCGCTGATCAAACAACCATACGCATCACAGGAAAAGGTTTCACCACCCTAGGCCACCTGGCGATCCCGGAAGATGTCGACGCGTGCACCACGGGGGTTTTTGATAAGAAAACCATCCCTCAGTTTGAAAAATGATTATCTTGCAAACTCTTCATCTGCACGTTAACCGCCTGGCTGACCATGACTTCTTAATACGTAGACTAGCATTAACACGTCCAGCCTCATTGTCAGAAATCTTGGTCGAAAGCGGGCATTAATCAGCTCGTCGCTTTGACTACCAGTCTATTCAAGCACTGTTGTGCTTCTGAATTCCCTGTGAATTGTTTTTACTTTCCATGGGGTATGATGACTTCCACCATCCAAGATGTCAAGCTCCTCCTTGGTTTCCCCTCTCTAGGAGACAACCTAGGGGTCTCTGATCGCCCCAAGCCGAATTGAAATAACATCGGATTCCTTTCCAAGAACACTTACAACAATCGGATCACCCATCATCAAAGCGACCCAGAATCGGCTGCCCTTCATGACCATGAACCCCATGTCTTCTTGATGTACTAGCTAAGTCAATACTTCTGGTGCACCCCAGCCAAGTCGGTGATCTTGGAAATTTATCCCTTGGCTTGTGAAATTCTGCATGGCACTCACATGCACCTGGCCGACTTCTTCCTGGCTCACCTCTATGTAGGCATGTCGGCCCCAGTTGCTGGTTGGGAGAGTGATCACCCGGATAAGTCCAGGGGCTCCATCTGGTTCCTCCACCTATGGCTCGTCTGGAACTTTCACGAGATTTCGGCACTTAACGCCCAAGAACTTGCCACTGTGCCCCCCTCACCAGCTAGTCTGCTCAGAATCTCTCTTCCAGACATGTCCGTTTTTCAGTGGATCTACTACATAAATCGAACAACTACTCATGCCTTGTCCAGAATACATACCGTCAAGTCAACTGGAATTGGATCTTGGCCATCAGCTCTTCCCCTTATGGCCAACTTTTACCGAAGGCTTCAACTCAAGTCTGGAATAAATGCATCGTTCCTCATCAAATCTTTTATGGATCATCCGCCATATTCAATAGACCATCCCTTCCGAAGTGTACAACCCCCATCTAGTCAGCCGTCAATTCGGCTTTGCCCAGGATTTAGTCATGGCTTATCAAAATGACCCAGGTCGGTATGACAAGGATCGGGATCTGTCTTACAGTAGAAGACATAGTAAGACTTGGGCTATTCGTATTCGTGACTTTGAAGTTCGCACCTTCAACATTCACCCCTAGTAAAGCGACAGATCGCTTCAATGATTGGTGGGAGAATATATCCCGCGTCCATTTCAGTGCCGATCTAGATACACACTTGAAAGCTCATGGCCTTCCTCCGGCTATAATATTTTCCATCGTAGAATCTGCGCCTGACACCCCGAATAAGGGAAAAAGAGGCAAATCTCCGGCCCCTCATTTCCAATCAAGTAAGCTTTCCTGTTTCATACATTTAAACCTCTCACTGTCATTATACTCCCTTTAACTCTTATCCTCCTTTGGATAAAATCGAAGAGAAGCAGTTCGGCTCCTGTTACCCGTAAGTCTACCTCGTATACTCCTGCTCCCCACTCTTAAAACCATCCAATGCACCTGATCAGGTACATATATATATTTTTTTCTTGTTCTATCAATTATTCCCTGATTGGTTTACTGATCTTCGTCTATCTGAAACCGCTTCCGACGATCTTGACGAGACTTCTTTCGGACCTCACTCGTCGCAAATTCGTCAGACCTCCATGCCATTGGTAGAGTTAGACTCTCCTACTCGTTCGGCCGAGGCCGAAGAGATGAACCCGCATCCCGCTGAGGGGAAATACATTGAAGTCGTTACTCCTTCTTTCTTGACTCAGACTATTCTAATAGATGAGGCTCATATTGGCTCCATCCCTGCCCATCCATTCTTCTCGCCAATCAGTTTGTCTAGGATCATCCGGAAGCCGAACTTCTGCAAAAACCCTTGACTTCGTCTGGAGCTCATACTGCCATTCACTCTTCCCTTCCCACCATTGTTGGTCACGAAGAAGGAGTGCAACCATCATCGACCTATCCTTCGAAGCAAGAAGGGGCTTCATCCGCCGCGTTAGTGCCTTCATCATCTTTCCCAGACAGGGAATCTCTGGACGATTTCTTCTCTCCTCTTCCACCAGTTCGCCCGCCTGGTCATTCGTTTCACTTAAGAGATTGTTTGGGAAGGCTGTACAACTTGGTCACGCGTCAGTCAGACGTTGCGTTTGTTTATCCAAAGCCTATCCTTATGCTTATATCTCATCTCAAACAGCTTTTTTCTAAAGAAATTTCTTCTCTGAATTTGGAAGCTGCTCTTCAAACTATCTGCCGACTTACCATGTCTCTAGAGCTAGAGCTTCCCTCTATTTTACCCACCCTAAATAGACTCGCAGCTGAGCAGGGTGATATTTCGACTCATCAAGCAGAATTCCATCGGTACACAATCGAATACCAAAAACATATGAACAAATTATCTCAAATGGGCGAGCTTAAGCATCAATATTCGGAAGATCTTTCTATAGTTCAGTCACAAATTGTTGAGCTTCAACGCAAGGAGAAGTACCTCCAATTGACTTTGGCCGAAAGTGATAAAAATTTAGAAAATCTGAAGCGTACCATCAAGCAACTTCGAAGATCGGCTGAGGACCTTGAGGCGAAGCTTTCCGATCTTCATAGAGAAATGAAACATATTTCCGTGAGGATGAATTACACGGATCTTGTACTGGGTAGTTTCCAGAGTAAATGGGCTGAAAATCAAGAATTAATGGAGCAATTTGATCTTACCATTGCCGCTTTGGCGCCCCTTTACTGGTTCCTGCTAATCCAATTCATCAAACCACCCCTCCCACCGATATCACTGATGACGCTTCGAATGAGGAGACTGATGACGCTTCGAATGAGGAGACTGACATTGGCCCTTGTACTGCAGCAGCTCTAGCGCCCGTTAAGGCTACCACATGTATTTATCGACCCTCATCTGTTATTCCTCAGTTCATCTTTACAAATCTTACTTCTTTCATTCCTCTTTTAGGTACTTCATCAACTTCTTCATGATTCGACCAGGAATACATCAACCTCCCAGCCAAACAGCATCGATGTCTCAGCCGAAGCACAGAATCAAACATCGGAAGAGCGCCAAGCAACTTTTGCTCCCGCACCGCTCCTAGTCTGCCATTCGATCCTAGGATTGATGCTCTTCAAGGTTTAGATGAAGACATTCACTTCGATAATAGTGAAGATTGATGCGCTTGTTCGTGTAGGGTCTGAATTTTGTAATATATTGTTTGACGTCTGGATTTTTATGTATTGTGTGATGTCGGCTGACCTTTCTGATTTTTTTATTCGGGTGATTTAACCATTTTTACTGCTTTTATCTCTTCTTAATGGCCCTGTCTTCGATAAAGATATGTATTTTCATATCCCCTTTGTTTGTTTGAATTTGTCTCTTAGCCTGCGACGTATATCCCGTCAGAGCCCCACGATCTTCGGGGCACTTTATGGTAGTCAAATATTTGCTGCAGCCTTTTCGGGAATCATGAAATGGCTTTCCATTAATAGCATTCATTACTATGCATTTTTCCAATCGTTATTTAATTCTATTCTCGTTTCTTAAGGCTTCCTTTGCTTATAAATACTGAGGCCTTCACTAACCCTAATATCATATTATTCCAACTCTGACCTCTTCATGCCCTCCATGCTTAATTGCTCCTGTCTAAACATGAGCCTCGTCCCCACAAATCTTATTGCCTTTCTATTAATCCCAGAGCCTCCAAGGCATGCACAAACCATCCTCTGCGAAGGATTTCCAAGCGTGATACAAAAAACACTTGCTCGTGGGGCACGAACTCAACTAATGCCTCATGGTCATGCGAGAGAGGAACTTGAAGGGACTATACTTATGAAGATACTGACGGTTATATTCAATGGGGAACCTTTCTCTAAATATTGATATGACTCGTTAGATCTAATGTTATGGAGGATTCATTGTTCTCTACGTGAATTCTATAGTATTTCTCCCCCCCCCCCCCCAACCTTGGTTATCTCAATTTGGTCATCCTTAGACCAATTGAGGATTGAGTTTCTATCGCGGGGGATGCATTTGGCTTATATCCGCTTGCCCCAATAGACAAACCTGGTGGTGGCGGGGAATCGGCATGGGTCCTTCGGGTAACTGGTCTTGGGCCCCTGATGCGGCTTCGGCCAAAATGGCTAGGCGGCGTAGCGCGTGAGAGATCCTGAGTATAATCCTCCAGGTCCTTTCTTAGGACCTTTTCCTTGTACACGCCGTCATAGCGTAGTATGTTTTCCTTGTATATTTTTGCTTGTTTAATACAACTGGCCGTTTTCGGCCGAACTGATGTAATCTTGTACCTTTTCTTTCGTCTGAATAAAAAGATTTACTTTTCTGCTAATCCCAAACTGATGCATAGCATTTCTTTAAATATCATGCATTTACTGGATTCGTCATTTGATCTCCATCTTCGTTAATCAAAATTTATGCTCCATTTGATAATTTCGTCTGAATGATACAAGGCCCTTCCAAATTAAGGCTCCATTTACCAAGTTGGCCATCCTTCTGCTGAGGTGGCCATATGACCTTCCAAACCAAGTCACCAACTTCAAAACGATTAACTCTAATTCTCTTGTTATCCCAATCGGCAACAACAACTTTATTCTTCTGCAAATTCTTAAATGCCTTAACCCGATCGGTATTAACATCTAATAATTCGTCCTTCATCGCTTGCTCGTACTGTTCGGCCAAAAACTGATCCGCCTTACTCGTCCTTAGAGCAGGCACCCTTATTTTGGCTGGCAATACTGCATCCATCCTATACGTCAGCCGAAATGAAGTCAACCCAGTGGATCAAGTCTTAGCATTTCTGTAAGCCCACAATGCTTCTGATAATTTTTCATGCCACTTCTTCGGCTGATCTTCGATCATCTTCTTGATGATCCCCATGAGTTGCTTATTGGTGGCCTCGGCCTTCCCATTTCCTTTGGGGGTAATATGGAGATAAATAGGTTATCTTGATACCATATTCCCCAGCAAAGGCCTTCACTTTATCTCCCATAAAAACAGTACCACGATCATATAGTATCGTTTATGGGATTCCGAACCGATGTATCAACTGTCTCTTGATGAATTCAATCAATTCTTCCTGCGAAATATTAACATAGGCTTGAGCCTCGGCCCACTTCGTGAAGTAGTCCATAGCAACCAAGATGTACTCATGTCTCTTGGAGAAAGGAGGGTGAATCTTTCCAATGATATCCATGGCCCTATCTCGGAATGGCTACGGCTTTATCATAATATGCAACTCTTCGGACGACAATTCTTGATCAGCCCATGTTTCTGACAATTGCGACAACCTTTTGCATACCTTTCACAATCGATTTCCATATTCGGCCAATAATACCCTAATCGAATGGTGCTCCACTTCATCGACTTTCCAGCTCGATGAGCACCACAAATCCCTTCATGGACTTCTCCCATCACTCGTTTTGCGTCCTCCACTCCGATACATCGGAGCAACAAGCCATCAATTCCTCTCTTGAAAAGCAAACCTCCGATTATGACATAATCCAGTGCTTCGCATCTTTCTTTTATTGTAGCTTCCGCAGGGTTCTCCAAAACCTTTATGATTTTCTTTAACCATTTGGCCTCCTGTTTTTTGGCCGAACATACTTCTAGCTTTCCTGCGTCTGGAATCAACTTGTACCTGGCAGCGTGTTGAGCTAATTCGTTGGCTATTTCATTATCTTTCCTCAGGATATACTCAATATGTACCTCATCAAACTTGGCAAATAAACTGACTGCTTCTTCATACAACTCTATCAGCTATAAGGCTTTTACAGAAAAATCCGCAAGTAATTGTTGGATGACCACTTGGGAATCTCCCTTAATAATCACAGCTTTGACTTCTTCTGATATTAATTGTTGTAATCCAGATATCAATGCCTTGGACTCGGCCTGAGTATTCGTGTAGACCATTGGCAACTGAGATAATATTTAAGCACCTTGCCCTCCGGGGTATGTAGAATAAACCCAGCTCCAGCTCCTATGGCTGCCTTTGACCCATCGAACATTAAAAATTTACGGTTGAATAAAGACAATCCCTTTCTTTACTTTCCTTAACGACCGAAGTTCCTCTAACTTATCTTCTGCTATGGAAAGCAGTGGATGATCTGATAAGAAATCGGCCACTACCTGCCCCTTCTTGGATCTCAGTGGTTGATACTTCAAATCGTACGCATTTAACTTCATAGCCCATTTGGCCATCCTTCGACTACTAACTGGGTCGTTCATCACAATCTTCACTATATCAACCAAAGCTACCACAATGACTTCTCGTGGTTGAATATAGTATTCTAACTTTTGGCATGCATAATATAAGCTTAAGCATAACCTGTGGATCAGTGAATACCTCAGTTCGGCTTCTTTAAGAATTCGGCTAAGATAGTATATTGTCCGATCTCTTCCATTCTCATCTTCTTGGGCCAATAATGCCCCTATTGATTCCTCGGCTGCTGCCATGTATAGCTTCGAAGGTCGGCCGAGAATCGGAGGAACCAAGATGGGAGGATTCATTAATCCATTTTTCAGCTACTCGAATGCCTTCTATTGATCAGGTACCCCCATCTAAACACTTCCCGCTTCTTTAACTTCAACAGATTCGTTAGTGGCTTCCCTTTTCCAGCCGCATTGGCCATGAACCTCCTGAGGAAGCCCACTTGTCCCAGAACTTTTGTAGCTCTTCATATCATGGGGAGGTCTTGCTTCCTGAATAGCTTTGGTCTTGTTCGCGTCGACCTCAATTCCTTTTTTATGCACCAAGAATCCTAGAAAGTTTCCTGCTTGAACTCCAAATGCGCATTTGGCCGGATTCATCGTTACTCCATGTAATCTCATTCTTAGGAAAAGCCAGTTTAGATCGGCTAAATGAACTTCCACATCCTTGGCAGACCATGACATCGTCAATGTAAACTTTTACATAATCCCCAATAAGGTCATGGAAATGTAATTCATGGCTCGTTGATATGTTGCCCCCAGTATCTTCAGTCCGAATGACATAACCACCCATTCGTATATTCCAATTGCTCGCGGACATTTGAACGTTGTCTTGTGTATGTCTTTTTCGGCCATAAAAATTTGATTGTACCTCGAATATCCGTCCATGAAAGATAACATCCCCGGCCTTGCGTCTGAATCAATTAACAAATCAACGACAGGCGTCATATATTCATCTTCGCGAGCTGCTATATTACGATTCCGAAAATCAATACAAAATCTGATCTTTCCATTTTTCTTTATCGCAGATACAATGTTAGACAACCATTCTACATGCTTAGCAGGCCTTACAAACCCGGCCGCTAACAATTTCTCTATTTCTTATTTGATTTTCTGTATAATCTTTGGAGCTACCCTCCTGGCTGGTTGCTTATGTGGTCTGAAATCTGCCTTGATAGGTTGCCTAAGCTCCACAATTGATCGCTCCAAACTTGGCATTTATGTATAGTTCCAGGCGAAACAATCTCTGAACTCTATTAATATCTCCTTAAATTGGTCGACCATACGTTGGTCCAAATTTGCACTGACTGGTATCTTCCTTGGTTCTTCTTTTGTTCCCACGTTGATCATCTTCAAGGGATCTTGTGATTTGAAATCGGGAGTATGCCTCGGGATAGAATCCAATAGCTCACTCCACTTCTCCATTTGTTCTGTCGACCCAAGTTCGGCTGACTCGGGTTCAGTTGGACCTTTGCTTCCGAGACCGATCATTTTAATTTATCCGGGAATGGCTGTCGATCGGCCTGAAACTTTACCTCAAACCCGAGGTCTGTCTAATCACACTCTACCACTTCAAGGTATCGATCCCCCACGATTCCAGAAAAGGTTGTATAGGTTCTTCATACAATATCACATCAATTCTGCCAGCCGAATTGACGGGAAAAGGAGGCTCATTTATGTCCACTTCTTCTACAAAGCCATCATGCTTGCAGAACCATAACTTCTGGTAAAGAGTTGACGGCAAACACCTAGCACTGTGGATCCAACATCGACCCACTAAGGCCATGTAAGGCACCTCCGCATCCGCCACAAAGAACATAGTAGGGATTGTGACTGATCCGACAGTCACGTCTACTAACACACATCCTTCGGCCGCTGTTTGTGCCCTCATAAAGCTCAAAACCTTCATCCTAGTGGGGAGTAAGTGTTCTTTCGTTCGACCGATTTTTTCCAAGGTAGACAACATCATTATGTTCACCGTTGCACCTCAGTCTATGAACATCCTTCTCATTGGCCGGTCATTAATCCATCATTTGACGTATAACGGCCTCACATGCTGAGAATGGCCGTAGTAGGCTGTAAAGCGGTACCTTCTGAGCATTTAGGAGGAATGAACGATATCCTTCGTCCCAGATGTTCTCCTTGTCAGTTGATGGCCAATCTTGCTCTTTCTTAGGTTGATCCCCCAATTTGTCATGAATAGATCTCTTATTCTTATTCGGCTGAATCATTACCATATTAGCCGTAGGAAAAGGGTTCTTATCAATAGCTATTAGTCTGTCAGGGAACTTGAGCTTCCCATCATTGATATGCTGTTGAATCATCTTTCTGAAATGCCTACATACTGCCGTGGTATGTGTTTGAGATGAATGAAGCTTACACCATCCTGCCATCAATTGTTCTGGGGTCGGTTGGGGATGGTTTCCATTGAATTCAAACAACCCATTCTCGAAGGTGTAAAATCTTTGAGGATCATCTTTGGATTGATCCTCCTTTGCTTTTCCCTTAGCTGATTTAAGAGCTGGGCAAGCTGCCGGCTTCTTGATCACCAACTCTGCCCTGGCCACATCAGCTATAGAAGGCACTTCCTCCATGTTGAATTCTGCTTTGTTCTCTTAGTTATCTGAGGATTCAGCAAATAACGCGACAAACTGAAATGGTTGTGATCTGGAACTATTATTTCAGCTTGACTTAAAAGCCGCTTGTTCTACTAAATGTGTCTCCATCGGAATGGCTGTTGAAGCCAGTTCAGGTATGGTTCTCAGCCGAGTCACCATTAGCCGATCCTTGATCACATGCTTCAGGTTGTGTTTCAAGATCATAATATACTCCTGCTCTGGTAGCTGCGTCTTAACCTAAGCCTTGACAACATAGAATCTTTCCAGAAACTCGGTGACGGTTTCTCATGCTTTTTTGCTTTGTATGTGCCACGTCTACCATGGGCACGTCTGGGCTTGCATTGTAGAACCTATCATGGAGTAGCCTCTCCATTTCTGCCTAAGTAGCAACTGAACCGGGTGGCAAAATGTACCACTCGAAAGCTAGCCCTGTTAATGACAAACTGAATAGTTGCAATTTATGAAAATTGTTTTCGGCGATCCTTGTACATTGAGCTATAAATCGACCAATATGCTCAATAGTCGAATTCCCCAATTCGCCTGAAAAGGTGCTAAAATCTGGAACGTTGACTCTGGAAAGTGGATATTGTTCTTCTATATAATCTGGGAATGGTCTTCGATACATCGGCCTACCTCCTGCCCGATGAGGTTCCCAAACTGAGTCGGAATTATTTCTGCTATGAGCTCTCTATCACCCAACTATTGATTCTGCGGCTGGGGTGCGGCCTGGATAGGAACAGAAGGCTGCTGCACCGCCGGAACTGGTGGTGCCTGAAAAAGCTGCTGCTCGTATAATAGCCTGGCTTGGGGCAGCCCTCCAGGACGTGGTCCTTGTCCTCCGACTGGACAGAATGGCTGTGGGGGGGGGGGGGGGTAATTTGGTTGAATGAACGGTTGGTTATGAGCCCCCACAAGCGGAATTTGAGCTATCGGTGGCAGTTGCTGAGATCCAATCGGTTGCTAATTGCGAGCTAACTCCGCTCTAAACATGGCTGGCATTGCCGCTAAGATGTTCCCTTTGATCTGCCTATCCCGCGTCATAGCCGCTATTTTGATCATAAACAGAATTTGATCACGGACATGCGTCATTAAGTCTTCCTGGCCAAACTCCTGGCCGTTACCACCTGGCAGCGGAAGTCCTGGTGGATAATTCCCAGAATTTGCCGATTTTTCTTCATATATAGGCGGAAAATTCCTCGCCGCTGTGTTGATTGCTGGAGTCGCTTCAGGATTGATTGCCATGTCTGATTTTATTCCCACTAGGCGTGCCATTGTTGGTTTCGGTGGAAACAAGATCGAACCAATGACCTTTTTTCTCTTCAAGGGAAGCTGTCGTAAAAAGGATCAAACCGGCTAATGGTTCAATGATAAAATCATGCAATCAATTGCAATATCAATCAACCAAAGAATTTACTGCTTACTGAGGAGCAACGGCTAATTCCTTCACAGAGCTATCGAAAATCTAGCAGCTACTAAAGAGCAACGGCTGACTCGATGATACAACTATAGTAATCTAGTTACAACTAGGAAAGCGATAAAGAAAGTTGCAAATGAAAGCAATAAAGGAAAGTAGTAAAATGAAAGCAATAAAATTCTAAAGATACATTGGCAGAATAATAGTAGTATTGTTGGATTGTCTCCTCTATTTTCTGCCAATATGCTCTATTTATAAAAGCTGTTGAATAAACACCTAGAATCATTTTCAGGGCCGATCAGTGTTTCTGGATCTTCGGCGGAACCTTGTTTTTCTCTTTCCCCGTCTGAATGACGCCCCTTTCGGCTCTGCCGTATTAGTCCCAGAACGTTCTTACCTTCGTCCTAGCCCAAAATAGCCTCTGCCCGCTAACATAGCCCAACTTTGGCTTTACGTAGCCCATTTACCCGGATGGCCCCAACAGATGCCCTCCTTGCTTAGGTCCATCTTCAGTCTGAAGTGGCCCAAGTAATCAAATCTAGGTAGACTATACTATATAAACTAGAAGTTATGATTGATACTTAGCCAGACTATTAAAAACTAATCTTGTGGTAGACTGTACTACAAAAATGGCATTGTATTGCAATGGAATCGAATAGTGAAAAATGACCCAAACGCTTGATCGAGGATAACTAGCACAACCATAAGTAAACAATATATTTTTCTCCCCCTTTCTGATTTGGTATTCTATTTTATTCAAGATATTAATTCGGATAGGGAATGTTGACCTCATATGGTGCTCTCTATAGGGCTGTCTAATCGTTCTGGGAGGCCCCATTCTAATAAAGATTTTGGGCCCTTTCAACATATTTAATAAATTATTATAACAATTTAAAGTTCTTTAAAAAAACAGACACTATGATAAAAAAAAAAAAACCAGAAAGGTTCAGGTAACCCGTCGGTAACCTGTAGGGTCAGGTAACCCGTCGTGTAATCGGGTATCGAGCGCGGGCAGTGTAGACATAATCGGGTAATGGGTAGCGTATTACCCAAAACCAAAATAAATCATATCGGATGCGGACAGGGTACGAATTTATTACGCGGTCTGATTACCTGAATAATTATATATTTATTTTTAAATATATATTTTTTATATATTTACGTATTTATTTATTTATATATATTTATATATGTTCGAATCCGTTACTGCTTGAGAATTGGCAGGAAAATAGATTTATGATGAATTTTCTACTGATTTAAGAATAGTCTATTGCTTAAGAAGTTTTCTTTTAAATATTCTTTTAAAGTTTGCTTTCAATGCATTACATGAAGGTTTTATTTATTTTTTTATGGTAAAAAATAAGTTTTTTCTTTATTAAAGTTGGATTGGATAGAGTCGGTTAACCATCTAATATTTTGAAGATTTCGGGTATTACCCGAATCCTACCCAAAATTTAATTTTAGGGTAATAGGGTAGGGTAAAGGTATGGTAATTATATTTCGGGTATTAAGTGGGGGTGGTCTACACATACCCTACCCTACACGGCTACATCCCTATGCAGGTTCTTATGGTCGGGGTCCTATTCCTTGGATTGTCATTTGAGCCGGGTTTGACCAATGCTATTGGGCCTTTTTTTGTATTGGGCCTGCTTGGCTATAGTTTTAGCCTTTTAATATATATATTTTTTTAAGTGTTAACAAATAGTCTTTCATTTTTTAGCAATAATGGGCTGGGGTTTAGTCTTTTTGCTAAAACACGTGGATAAAAATTCTCCAAATTAAGAGCATATTCATAACTGCTCCATAACTCTTCATTTGTTAATTGCCATTTTTGGCGTGCTCAACATTCATCCTTATCCCTTCTCGGTAATGACCAAATCGTGTCCTTTTTAGAGGAAATCTTTAAGGATCCTTGGATTTGACTGCTTACTGCATTTGGATTAACGTCATTTCATTGCGGTATTCATTCCCTTTTGTTATAAATATTAAGGGATGCTGGATCGACAGATTCTTGCATTGTGGTTATGCTATTGATAACCATTATGACGAGATTTGGCATATCTCACAGTCGTTATGACGAGACTTGGCAAATCTCAAGTGTGCTTATGCTTTCGTAGGTAGGGGTCCTTCCTTTGACATGCTTTCGAGCTATGGATGCCATAGTCGAAAGAACAATGACCCTGAGCATACTATGTGCATTCGAGTTATGTTCCCTGGGCCATACCCGCTAGATGGTGGTTCGATCATCTGGGATGCCACATCATTATCCACTGATTTATGTGTTGAGCCAGGGCGGGGGCACTGTGGCATTTCCTCTGTACCATTACGGGATAGTGTACCCTCTTGAAGAGGTATGCCAGCCATGGTATTTAGGTTGCACGCCGGGCATCTCATCTGCATTTTGGTAGATAGACACGTATGTCATAACCTATCATGCATCGCGCATTATTCCTATGTGTTGCATTGCATATTGTGATTGAAGTACCGGTATGAAACTATATGTGTTTAATTTTTGTATTTATATGATGTCCTTACATATTATTACTAACTGTTATTGTATGCCTCCAAATATCTAACTAATTCTATTCCTTACTCAGTACTTTGTATTGACACGTTGCTTTGCTTTTCTTTTTATAGATACTCACAAGGACGACGCAGGGCATGATGAGGGGTTTGGGGAAGAGTGAACCAAGAGGGCCATGAGTCCTATTATGTTATGGTTTCCTACTATATTTTCCTACTGATGACTATGTCTATTTCTTGGGTTGTGAACTCCTATAGTTTGTACCATGTGCAAGACGAATCTTGTGTGATGATGTAGTAACATGCCTATCTGTTATGTTTGACTTTATTAATTAGTATGTAAATACTTGACTTATGCCCAATGTTGACTTGTAATATGTAATATGTGGGGGCTGGATCAAGTGTGTTGAATTCTGTCATGTCTGTCAGATTTGTTATTGTATTAAGTTATGTTATGTTATGTTACATGGCCTGTAGCCCGGATATGTTCATAAATGTTATTATTTCCATTTCTATTACTTTCATGCTTTTGTTATGAGTTCTAAATACCCTACTTCATATCACGGATCCTAAGTTAGTTGGCCTACAATTTAGGTGAAATTGTATGACAGTGATGTCACGTAAATGTTTTGAATTTTCAAGTCGTTACCTTTCGATGTAACATTAACTCCTAGTCTTGCCTTCAGGCCCACAATAGGGCATCATTGCTGTCATGTTATAGAGGGTTTAACTAGTCAGAAGAGCCACCTCGGCTCAGGAGCATGATAGTGCTCACCGGCACTCCATTCCTTTGTGCTACTGTATAGTAAGGAACCACCGATTGATTATTCGAGTGTCTTTGCCAACTGTAACCGACCGTATTTACGTTTTCATACTTATAATGCACTTGAATTATATTTCTCCTACCTGTGCCAAGGTACGCGAGTTCACTTATCATCAAATTAATTGCTGACCCATGTGTATTTACAGGATATTAGGTAAATGGCTAGTGATTGATTTGCATTTTATGGGAGAAAGTTATATTTTGAGCATCAAGCTCTAAATATTTTCCTAATTGTATTATTTGCCTAGTGAGCCTTGTACATTCTGCTTACCATACTTAGCTCTGATGTATTACGTTTCTCTTCAATGAACAGGCCTGGTGCTTATGGGGAGTAGACTGAGCGACTGTTCTGGTCCCCAGTTATGTTGGGGCCCACTTTTTTCTTTAATAAACTATATATTAAATTTAAATAAATAAAAATAGTTTTAAATTACTTAAAAATAATTTGTTAATAAATTTTAGTTTGGGTAATCTTCAATCTTCCAAAAAATTATCAATTCAAGTTCTATAAGTTAAATCTATTGTTCTTTATTGTAAGAAAATTAATTTTTGCAAATTAAAGTTTTCTTATACGATTCAAATCCATCAGAAATTTATTTTGTACAAGAAAAATGGATTTTTGTGACAAAATATTTTTCTACGTAACTCAAATTCGTTGGATTTTTGTGACAAATTTTCTACGTAACTCAAATCGTTGGAACTCAATCAGCAGAAGTACTGTATTTTGTAAAGAATTTTTAATAATTTGCCTCAGTCGCAAAAAACAATTTTTTTTTTCCAGGGCTAAGGGCCTAATTCTAATTTTTGCTCAGGGCCTCCAATAGTTTAACACGGCCCTGTTAATGAATAACTGAGTGTTGCCCACACATTGCCCGAATTTTAGTCTTAACACGTGGTCACGATCTGCAAGTTGTGACCTTTATGGCATGTGTGGTGGTAGCACAACGCAGGTTCATGCAAGAGCGATTAGGATACTTTTAAAAGCTTGCAATAATGAAAACTTTTCACTGCATAAATTCAGTGCAGCTGGGATCATATACATTTTTGCATTGTTGTTAGGATTGCGCGTTAGAGCCTTATTATTAGATGAGTTAGACTTGAAGCTACATCTCTTAGATGATTTCTCCGTCCGACCACAATCTTTCCGGTATTCTTGAGACTGTTCACAACTCATGGATAAGCTGCAAGAACTGATGACCAGTAGGGCATCTTTACGTATTCAGGTCGATGACGTCACTGAGGAGCTAGCCTTAGCCCTAGCCCGTGTTAACGGTGTACAGGGAGAGGGAGGCTAGAATTCGACTCCACAAATGACTTAATCGACTAGAAGATCGATGCCGGGCCATTATTGGCCCAATGGATTGTTAACAAATCTTATGTCTGTTATTTCTCTTTATCAATTTAATTGTGCACTGTGTATGATTTTTGTCATTACTAACTTGTGTATTTAAAATCTATGCTGGAACAATCGGTGGAATTGGCACTTGAGGTAACAGATCTCGCTAAATTGCACATAACATTTGCTATCCAATATTTTTAAGATAGCAGATTGATTTTTAGTGCTCAATTGGTAATATACACCTCAAAATAGTAGAGTATGTGGTCAAGTATACTAACAATCAACATGCTCATGAATGTAATGTCTTCCAAACAATCTCATTACCAAAAGGTAAAATATATCAAAATATCACTACAAGAAAAATCGCCTGCGGCGATCGAAAATGCGATCGGTGAAACCAAGACACGGGTCATCTTTGAGCCCACCGACCGCACGACCGACCGAATTTGTCGGTCGGTGATCTCTTGGTAGGCCGTCGGGTGGCGACTAGGCAAAGCGTGGTCGGCGGCTTCGGCGACCTACTTTCCGACCACGTTCTGGTCGGTCGGTGCCACCGACCGACAACACCGACCGCATATGAGGTCGGTGCAATCTTTTCCTAGGAGGTCCGGATTTAGGCCATCGACCGTCCCAGCCACCGCGATGTCGGTCGACAGCCGGTTTTCCCACTTAGGGCCGGTTCGCCTACCGACCGGTGCACCGACCGCACGTGCGGTCAGTGAGCTTCAGATATCAGCAACAGAATGACTGTTTTGTACAGCCATCCTTGCGAAAAAAAAAACCTTCTATAATAAAATCCATTCCAACATCAAACCATCACACTAACTTGAAGAGTACATATATACATCATACTAGATCATACAACGTCACCAAAAACCACTCCAATGCATAACAAGTCCAAATAAGTAAAACCACTCCAAACCAAAACACTAATCAAAATCCAAGCAACAACATACTACAAAGTGCGAAACAGAAATCCCCGACACCACCAAATAAGTAAACATGCATAAAGGTCAGCCAACAACCATATCACCTCCACTGGTGCCGCCTCCAAGATCATCATCCCCATCCCCACGGTCTGGGGATCGAGGCCTCCTAACTCCCAGTACTCTCTCCATCTGCTGAGCCATAGTCATCTATGTCTAGGACAGCCGCTCAACTCTTTCCATGTAAGCCTCAAACTGCTGCTGAAATTGCTCATGGGTCACAAACTGTGAACTTGATGGTGGGGGAGTGGAATCGGCATTGCCACTGGGCCTAAAGAACTTTACCATCGAGCCTAGGCCATACACTGCGTTGCTTCTGTCATGTCTGCCAGCGATATTGTAGAAGATGTTATTGGGATCGAAGGTCGGGGCAATCTTGGGGTCCTGGCTTAAGGTTTCGGCCATTGCGGTGTACTTCTCCTGTATTTGAATATGGAGAGTCAATAACAATGGACAATTTAACTCAACAAAATTGGTTAAGGATAAATGTGACATATTTAACGCTAATAAATTCTTATTAACGATATTTACCTGAACCCGCTGTGATCGATCCACTATCCAGTTGTCCTTTTGATGTTTTCGCGTGTGTGTATGCTCGTGTAGCTCATGTAGATGGACAGGCCTATTCTGTTCAGCTGTCTGCAAAAGTTAGAACCGTCTACAATGTAAGAACAGTCCTTATATGGAACTATAGAATAAAAAAAAAATACATGGTTAAATCATACCAATTTTTCCTTGGTGGTCCGAAATGTCTTAGGTCCTGCAGTGTGCATGGGAATGGCTGGTGCATCCTCCTGTCCTCGGCGCCGGTTCAGTTTGCCCCTTTTTGATTTATCCTTAAATGCCTGTGAAGCCCATATACGCGCCCAATTCTATGCAACCAGCTCGTCAGTTGGCATCGATTTTTTCTTACTCCTGATGTCCATCATGTAATCCTTGTATCTGATATTTTCGAAAGGTCATATAAATTATTCGTATGACTTACAATCATAACTCTATGATATTTTATAATATACCACGCAATATTCTTCTTCTCCCACTCCTTCCAGAACGCTAATGCATGCTCGGGTGCCCAACGAACAACTTTCCGCAGTTTATGTTTGTTCAGGATATGTATTACTTAGAATATTACATAACTAGCTAGAAGTCAATTAACACTTGCATCATACTTGGAACTCTCCCCAATAGAAGTCCTTCGTTGCTTGGGATACTTTACCCCAACTGATCCCATTCATATCTGCTTGCATGGGGTATATGTCAGAATTCTTCCTAACCAGTGCATTCTCGAACTAAATCCTGGAAACAACCACATTTGTTCAAAGTAGATATTTAATTAGAATATAATGCAGCCAGCAATAACTATGTAGACATATAGTGAAAGCAAAGGTTATAACTCCAAAAAATAGTTGACTTACACCCCATCGTCCTTCGGTGCAATCAGCACCCTCTCGCGACCAAGCTGATCTGGCTGAACAACCGGAGGAGCCTCTTGTGCAGACCCCACCGATCCTAACAAGACAACATAAAGTAATTTTTATTAATGAACGAGAGGAAACAATATATAATATAGATTGTACCTGGAATACGAGGGGGAGGTGTCTCTGGAACGACAGTGGAAGTGTCAGGGTATGAACTGGTTGCTCCTTCGAGCCGGATGTAGCAACTGTGTTCAAGACATCATTAATGGAAAGAAAAGGTTAATAGAAATCAAAATACCTGTAAGAACATGTCATGACTTATAACTGTTTTATTTTTTTATTGAAATACCTGCAACCTGGCGTCTAAATGCCTCCTAGGCCCGCCTACAAGCTTCCGCGAGATGGGAACCAGTGAAGATATGTCGTGGACGGCCTCTTTGGGACCCTGAGCTCGAAGACGAGCCACCTCCACGGTCAGACATCTGTAAAGTTTAAAAGAATTTAGAATACACAATGAATTTCGAAATAAAATGTAAATGCTATCATTTTGTACAAGCTATAACAAGTTCATCACATTTCAAGCTTCGAAATCATCGTTCGAAGTCTCCTGTGAAGGAATATCCGGATTAGTCTCATCTGAAGTAGAACCAGTGTCTATCGAGGATTCAGTACTGCTATGCTCATCCTGCTGAAGATCAACATATTGGACCACGTCGTCTGTTAGCCGCTCGTGTCTGGACGTGATATTTGTAGTTTCGAGACCAAGTTGTTCTGGAACATCAACTTGGAAGGCATCAGATTCTTCCCCGGGTTTCACGGTTATTACACCTCTAGGTTTGACATTATACACAACCAACCACTCATTCCTACTCGCATTTGGTCTCGTGGCGGGGAACGATACATAGCACACCTGTTCCGCTTGAATAGCAAATATGAAAGGTTCGTAGACATTCAAAGACTTTGAGCGGTTGATTTCTACAAGCTTGTAGTTTGTATGAGTTCGCGTTCCAATCCCTTCACACGGGTCAAATCATCTACATTTGAAGAATGCAGTTCGCTTGATAGGCAGCGCATGATACTCTACGACTATAATCTCTTCGATAATATCATAGTAGTCCCCATACTCGGATGATGTTATACAAACACCACTGTTATAAGTCGATCTATACCTGCCATGGGACTCTGTGTGAAATTTCATCCTATTCATAAAGTACATAGGATATGATGTACAAATAGAAAGTGGGCCTGTGCTACGTGATGCATACATGGATTTTCAGGTGGATTATCCATAAGATAGGACTCAAACCACCCTGGAAAACCGACCGATATAGCCCCCAAATTTCCGGCTCACTTATTCGAGGACGTTCTTTTGCAGTTGCTCTGAGAATTTCCTATATTAAATAACGGTCTTGATTAATATCCAAACATTATTAAGTATTGAAAACATGCTTGATTCTTTAAAGAACTTACTTTAAATACTGCTCGATCTCTTTGCAATTTAAAATGAGGTATTTGTGTACGGCTTTCAACTCTTGTTCGGACAACCGCCTCTTCTTTGACTTTCCTTGTGCACGCCCCGCATGTTTGAATACAGTAGGAAGGCTTTCGTTATAAGGAATGGTGCCACTATCATTATTCCTAGGCACATTTCTCTCTCGGGTGAAAACATGCTTATCAAAGTAATGAGAACATAAAATTGAGGCCTCCGGACCATATATGAGTTGCAAATACTACCCTCAACATATGCCTTGTTGCACACAGTTCTCTTCAATCGATTCAAGTACCTGTAAGAGATTATTTAACGCAATTCTTCGTATAAGTAATGGAAACTAATGTTTAATATCAACGGTAAAGACATAATAATATTAAAATTTCACCTTTCTTAGGGGTACATCCATCTGAACTGAATGGGACCAGCAAGACTAGCTTCGTACGGTAGGTGGACACGTAGATGTTCCATACAGTCAAAGAAGGCAGGTGGGAAGATAGACTCCAATTTACATAAAACAATTGGAATGTCTATCGCCAACCTCTCTACATCCGCAACATTAATTGTCTTCACAGTCAAGGTCCGAAAAACATTGCTCAATTCTGTTATTGGTTCCCACACACTCTTTGGAAGTAGCTCCCGCCATCCAACTGGTAGAAGATGTTGTCAGAATATATGGCAGTCATGGCTCTTCATGCAAAACATTCTATGTTTGTTCATGTCTATGCATCTGCCCAGGTTTGATACACAACCATCAGGAAATTTTAACCCTGCAACCCATTTTAAGAATATATCTCGCTTCTCCTTGTCCATTGTATTCACTGCTTTTGGATATCTGCCCGTACGAGTATCTCTATGCAATTCAGGCCTATTACACAAGGTCACAATGTCCTCGCGTGCCTTAGCATTATCCTTTGTCTTCCCCTGAATGTCCATGACAGTGTTGAAAACATTTTCAAACACATTCTTCTCAATGTGCATGACATCAAAATTGTGACGTAACAAAATTGTTTTTCAATACGGTAGATCCAAGAAAATACTCCTTTTTTTCCCACCCACACGTCTTACTAATTAATATATTGTCCATTTATGCTCTTAATTCTGTGACACGACATAGGCCAAGCTTTTCTATTTCTTCCAACACTTCTTCGCCGCTCTTATACCTTGGTGGCAAACCGTGTTCCTCGCGATCCTTCTTGAATTTAGACTTATCAACTCGAAAGGGATGATCTGAAGGAAGGAACCTCCTGTGAGTATTAAACCACGATTATTTGCCACCCTTTTTCAGCCTTGTAGATTATGTTTCTTCCATACATATTGGGTATGCAGTCTTTCCATACGTGCTCCAACCTGACAACATAGCATATGCCGGGAAGTCTCCAATAGTCCACATTAAGACCGCCTTCATCTGAAAGTTTTATTTTGAAAATCTGTTGTATGTTGTGACCCCAACATCGCACAACTCCAATAGCTCGGCTATTAAGGGCTGTAGGTAGACATCGATCCCTGGTTGGGACTTGACTTCCCGGGAATAATGCATGTCAGGAACATATATTCATCCTTCATACACATGTCGGGAGGGAGATTGTAAGGTGTTAAAATTACTGGCCAACATGAGTATTGAGAGCCCGACTGACCGAACGCTTGGAAACCATCCGTACATAAGCCTAATCGGACATTCCGTCCCTCAGCACAAATTATGGATGAATTGTGTCAAAATACTTCCATGCCTTCGAATCACATGGATGACACATCTCCCCAGACGACCCATGTGTATGTCTGATATGCCAAGACATGGGCTCCGCCGTTGCCTTCGATGCATACAACCTTTTTAATCTATTTTTAAGTGGGAAATAGAACATGTACTTCCGTCCAATTCGTGAATTAGAATTCATTTTCCTGTACCGAGGCTCGTCACAAGACTTACATCTATCTAATACCGCCTCTTCGCGCCAAAACAACATGCACCCCTTCACACAACAGTCGATTTTCTGAACAGGCAACCCCAATCCCTCAAGTAGTTTCTTTGCCTCGTAAAAGTTCTTAATCATAGCATTATCATTAGGGAGTGTATCAAGGATGAGTTGGCATAAGGTATCGAAGCACCTTTCCGGTAAATTGTGCTCGACTTTGATATTTAACAACCTTGCAACTGTTGATAGCTGGGTCATTTTCTTACAGCCCGCCACAAGTCTTTGTCTGCGTCCTCTAACATACTGTAGAAAAACTTCTCTTGGGCATTGGGTTCCTCGGGTTGCCTCGGTTCATCATCCGGAGTGCCTGGAATTGTTTCGGGAATACCAAATCCCATTCCTTCGCACACAATTTGAATGTAATCATTTTCAGGAGCACCCGCAGATGAAGCGCCAGCATCGGTATCGTAGTACCGACTAAATTGGTGTGGCTCTCCGTGACCCGTCCACCTTTCGTAGTTGGGGACAAATCCAAAACATTGTAGATGATACTTGTAACACCTCGATTTTTGGTTACCCAGGTCGGGATGTCACCGCCACACCTCCCTAGTAAGACACGGTTTCTCCGAGCTTACTAAAGAGATGCAAGGCTAGGTATTGCAGTATTTAAAACATTTAAATCATTCAAAATAGCCCATACAATATAATTCGGAAATAATAATAATATCATAGCGCAGCGGAAATAATTGTTTAGTATAGTATCGCAGCGGAAAATATAAATAGGGCCGACATGGCCAAAACACGGGTTAAACAGGCCCGTTCATGATATAGTCTAAAGTACGAATTAAAAAGCAAAATAATGTTTTCCTAAAATCCCATGCATGAATCGTGCTCACACATGCTCATTCCACATATTCTGTAAGAAAAGGAATAAAAATGGTTTGGATCAGCACAACTTGCTGAGTAAGTTAACACATGCATGATCGTAGGGTTTAAAAGCCATTAATTTTAATAATTTAATAAAAGCATGATAATAACATAATATTCAATTTAATCTAACCAATAGCATAATTTATTTCAGGGCTCTGTTTAACAACACATTTCGCATGACTTAGAATCATAGCCATAATTTAAATAAAGCATTTAAATAATTTAATTGGGCAACAAACATAATTTAATTCAATTTAATTTAATTTAATATCCCCATTACATCCCAGATTCAGTATTTCAAAGTTTCACGATCGCATCGCGATATCAACAAGTTTAGCCGGTAGCCCGGCGGCCGCAACCGTATCAGCCATACCCAGTACCACTCCGGAGCCTCGGGAAACCCATGTGGATATTCTCGAGAGTGTAGGCTCTATATTTCGCCGTTTTGGCAATATCATATCTCAAGTTTAGCGCGCGGGGTCACCATCGTCCATTAAGGCACGGAGTGAATCGTTAGGGGGCACCCTGCAGAGCACTCACCCCTAATTTTAATTTATCAAGTTTGTAAGGGAATTTAATTTTAAAAATCTGACCTCAATTTGTTCTATTCAAAAATCATATTTCATCTCATTTCAACCCTAAAGGTTAATTCCATGTTTCAACAAGATTTCAAGATTTGATTTTCGGTAAACTACAGTTTACTCTAAAATTCGTCTAAAATCAGGTTTAATTCCAAAAATTATGAAATTTCAAGACTGACTTTGAAACGTCGAGATCTACAACTTTCATGTTTTAACTTTTTCAATCCAAGACACCTAAACAGGTCAAAAACACCAATTTTCGCTGAAGTACAATTCTGTCCGAATTTAATGTATCACAGTTTAAAGATTTCGAATTCTACCATAGCTATTCAACACCAAATTTGATGAAATTTTACGGAGATCATCTTAAGACAATTATCCACAACTTTCATGTTCGGCCAAAGATCTAAATCGTTTTGGAACCTATGTCAAAAACATGATCAAGATCCGAACTAAGTTCTGTCAAGAATTTCAAGATCTAGATTCAAGCAGTTCGGTTTCGGTTGGTTTTCGCCTATCAAATCGTCTCTAAAAATTCTCAAAAATTTACAGTAGATAGATCTAAGCCATAGGGACGTTTTTTGTGTTTTAAGTTTTTTCGTTTGAAGTCGTTTTAAGGTTCGGAAAAATTCATCAAAACTGTTGCGTCGGTAGAAAACATAAGTTGGCAGATTTACGAGTTCTTGTTAAATCTTTTAGTTTCGAACGTTTTAAAACCTCCCAAAACCATGTAAGAGTTAACTTACTGATTTGTGAACGTCCGGGATGTCTATTTCGGAGGCGTGGCTTCCAGATCACCGTTTCTCCTCTCCGTTCGTCGGGTTCTACGTTCTAGATCTAATTCAAGGTGTAAAGAGGAAAGAGACGGGGTTAGAATCCGTTTTCGGATTGAAACTAAGAAGAATCTGATGGACTAGAACTTACCACACGTCGGAGATCCTTTGATTTTCGTCCAAAGCTGCTGCCTTGGTGTTCGATGCCTTCGTAGACTCCGGGATTTCGACTTGTGTGTGTAGAGAGTAACGTAGGGTTTTGAAAAAGAGTTTAGGCTTCCGAGGGGGTTTATTTATAGATGTCTAGGTCCTAGGGCATCCAAAATCTGACCCTAAGGGTCTTGAGTCGAGAGACGTTCAACCGAAAGTCGAAAAATCCGCGTTCGGGCGAGAGATTCACGCAACGGGCGAATCTGTCGTGTGGCGCGGGGTTGGCGCGCCTTTTCCCATGTTAGCGCGCGGCCAGCGCGCGGCTAGCGCCTGGACTCCGGTCCGGGCGGGTCGTGCGATCCGTCGTGCTTTTCCGCCTCTCTTTCGGGTTTCTATCCCTCTATGCTCCCGGATTCCAATTTCCGGACTCTCTTCGGGTTCATATTTCGTGTCGTTATTTCTTTCGGATCAAATGTTACGTTTTGGCTCGAATTCTCGAGTTCATTTATATCGGGTACACGGGAACCCGATAATTGATTAAATCACCCTTTTACTTTACTTAATTTCTTTTGTTTAAATTAATCTCCTTAATTAATTTCATTTCCCATTTCGTCTGTATTTATTTCTTCTATGTTCATTTATTTATTATATTTGTTTATTTATTTATTTATTATATTTATTTATTTATTTATTGTATTTATTTATTTATTTATGTTGTAAAATTCTCGGGTATTACAGTCTACCCTCCTTAAGAATCAACTTCGTCCTCGAAGTTGTGTTTCGGCTTTTCTCGTGCTAAGGTCTTTTGTTTATTTTATTATTTCGTGACTGAACTTAGAATTAAGACTTCTAAGCTGCCTACATACTCGGTAAAGGGATCAAGCCATAACGTAGTTCAAAAGTTTACAAAGATGCACGAAAAATAGGTGGTATGACATCCTCTCCCCCTTAAGATTGCAGTTATGTCCCCATAACTGTGTCGGTATCGGTTTGGAACAATGTCGGGTATCGTTCTCTCATGTCGGATTCTACTTCCCAAGTTGCCGTCTCACTTTCGTGGTTTGACCAAAGAACCTTGATCATTTTGACGGTTTTGTTCCTCGTTACTCGTTCCTTATTGTCGAGAATACGCACTGGGACTTCTTCATAAGTCAAATCTTCATCGAGCTCAATTATCTCCGGTTGAAGTACATGTGTCGGGTCCGGCACATACTTCTTTAGTTGTGAGACATGGAAGACATTATGAACTCGATCTAATTGTGGCGGTAAAGCCAATCCGTAAGCTAGAGTTCCGACTCGTTCTAGAATTTCGTAAGGTCCTATATATCGATGACTTAACTTTTCTCGTTTGCCAAAGCGCATCACCCCCTTCATGGGTGATATTTTTAGCATGACCCTATCTCCCACTTGAAATTCTAGGTCTCGTCGTCTCACGTCGGCGTAACTCTTTTGACGGTCTTGTGCAGCTTTCATTTTTCCTTGAATCACTTTGATTTGTTGAGCCATGTCTTCGATAAGTTGTGGTCCCACAACCACGGACTTATCGTTTTCTTCCCAGCTCAACGGGCTTCGGCACTTTCGTCCATACAACGCTTTGAAAGGTGCCATGCCGATGCTAGCACGGTAGCTGTTATTATAGGAGAACTCAATTAAGGGTAAATGAGATTCCCAATTCCCTTTGAATTCCAACACACATGCTCTCAGCATTCTTCTAGTGTTTGGATTGTCCTCTCGGTTTGTCCATCCGTCATCGGGTGGAATGCGATGCTCATTTTTGATTTGAGTATCGAGAGCTTTTTGTAACTTCGTCCAAAAATGAGAGACAAATCTACTGTCTCTATCGGAAATGATATCATGTGGTACCCCATGTCGTCGTACCACATTATCAATGTAGGCTCGGGCCAATTGGTCCATAGTCCACGTGTCTTTCATTGGGATAAATATGGCTGTCTTCGTTAGCCTATCCACAATCACCAAAATCTTGTTCATGCCTTTAGGTGATCGGGGTAATCCCGAGACAAAGTCCATCGAGATGCTATCCCATTTCCAACTTGGAATCTCTAGTGGTTGCATCAGTCCTAAGGGTTTATGTCGCACTGCCTTAACCTTTTGGCAGGTGAGACAATTCGCCACGAAGTTTGCCACTTCCTTCTTCATTCCCGGCCACCAATAGATCTTCTTCAGATCTTTGTATAGCTTATCTCCTCCGGGATGTACGGAATATGGCGTGTTGTGCCCTTCCTCCATCAACCTTTGCTTCAACTCGGCACATTTAAGGGGCACACACCATCTCCCTTTGAAACGAATGCTTCCATCCTCATGGACAGCAAATCCTATTGCCTTTCCTTCGGCAATATACCCCTTTATCTTCTCGAGTTTCGCATCGCCCCGTTGGGCGAGCTTAATCTCGTCCAATATTGGAGTTTCTACGACCATGGCATTGATCGTTTCACTCACTGTGCCAGGATGCACAAGTTCTAACTTCAATCTTGCTAACTCCATGTACAATGCCGGCGGAATTACCAACGAGTTTGTCACGTGTTGGGTTTTCCGACTTAGGGCATCGGCTACCACATTCGCCTTCCCCTCGTGGTATGCTATCTCTAAATCATAGTCTTTAATAAGTTCCAACCACCTTCGCTGTCTCAAATTCAACTCCTTCTGAGTGAATATATATTTCAAGCTCTTGTGGTCGGTGAACATTCGACACTTCCACCCATAAAGATAATGTCTCCATATCTTTAGAGCGAAAATGACCGCTGCCAACTCCAGGTCATGTGTCGGATAGTTCTCCTCGTGAGGTTTTAATTGGCGTGATGCATACGCTACGACTCTCGAGTCTTGCATCAAGACACAACCTAAACCTTCCTTCGAAGCATCACTGTAAACTTCGAAGTCACCATTCTCTGATGGTAGTGTTAATACGGGTGTGGTTGTGAGTCGTTTCTTCAGCTCTTGAAACGCTGTCTCACAAGCCTCTGTCCACACGTATTTTACTCCCTTCTTAAGTAGCTGGGTCAAAGTTCGTGCGATTTTAGAAAAATCCTTCACGAACCGTCGATAGTACCCGGCTAATCCAAGGAAACTCCTTATCTCAGTTTGGCTCTTGGGAGTTGCCCACTCAGTTACGGCAGAGACTTTTGCCGGATCCACTGAAACTCCATCAGCGGATACTATATGTCCAAGAAATGCTACCTCCTTCAACCAAAAATCGCATTTGGACAGTTTTCCGTATAGCTGATTCTTTCGCAAGGTCCCTAACACTTGGTGCAAGTGCTGGGCATGCTCTTCCTCGCTCTTTGAGTAGATCAGAATGTCGTCGATGAACACTACGACGCACTGATCTAACAATTCTCCGAACACGTTGTTCATGAGATTCATGAACATGGCCGGAGCATTTGTTAGCCCGAAGGATAACACTGTGAACTCGTAATGGCCATATCGCGTTCGAAACGCCGTCTTCGGAATGTCCTTCTCGGCGATCCTCAATTGATGATACCCAGATCGTAAGTCGATCTTCGAGAATACTGAAGCTCCCTTCAGTTGATCAAACAGATCCTCTATTCTCGGTAGGGGGTATTTATTCTTGATGGTCACTTGGTTTCATCCTCGGTAATCTATGCAAAGACGTAGTCCTCCGTCTTTCTTCTTGACAAATAAAACCGGTGCTCCCTAAGGGGACGTACTCGGTCTTATGTAACCTTTTCCTAATAGTTCCTTGAGTTGTTCCTTTAACTCTTTCATTTCCAGTGGTGCCATTCGGTACGGAGCCTTTGAGACAGGCTCTGTCCCCGGAATGAGATCTATAGTGAATTCAAGATCTCTCTCAGGTGGCATGCCCGGAACGTCCTCAGGGAACACGTCCGGGTATTCTCTTACCACTGGTATGCTATCAACCTTGTTCTCTTCCGCCTCATGGTTGTGCACATGGCACGCATATAGTTCATACCCCTTACGCATCAAGTTAGTTTAAGTGCGCTAACGATTTTGTTACTCTTCTTAGGGGGCTGAGAGTAAAAGATAACTCTCTTTCCCCTACTTTTTGACAATGTGATCTTTTGCTTTTGGCATTCGATCACCGCCTTATACTGGGATAACCAATCCATCCCCAGTATGATGTCAAAGTCTCTTAAGTTAAATTCTACTAAGTTCGCGAAGAATTCTACGTTCTTTATCACTATAGGAATTCCGTTATATCGTTTAGAGCAAGATACTACTTCTCCAGAAGGCAATTGAATTCCTAAGCTAATTCTCTCGCACTTAGGTAGATCTAACTCAGGCACTATCTTTGATGCTATAATTGAGCAACTAGCTCCAGAATCAAACAGAATTCTAATGGGCGTATTCAAAACATAAAATGTACCTGCCATCACTTCTCCTTGCGCAGGCACGTCCGCTTGATTCACCACGTTAAGTCTCCCCATAGGGCGTCCCTGATTGCCCTGCTGATTTGCATTCGGCTGCTGATTTTGTTGTTGGTTTTGATTCTGAGGGGGCGGAGGTCGTTGGTTCTGGTTCTGGTTCTGCGGCCTATTTTGAGGGGGTCTGTACCCCTGGTTATTCCCGTTTCGCCCGTTTTGATTTTGAGGCTGTTCTTGCCCCGTGACCAAATCGTCCCTTTTCGTTATGTTCTCGACCCTGGTTCGGCAATCCCGTCGAACGTGACCCATTCGACCACATCGGAAACAGGCGCCTTGTTGCGGGCATCCCCTTGCCAGATGGGGTCATCCACATCTCAGGCAAGGCGGTACCGGATCTTCTTGGTTGAACCTCCTCCCAGTGTTGTTTTGTTGGGGCCTATTCGACCCTCTGCGCAGTTCGTTCCTTCCAGTGTTGTTCTCGTTTCTTGTGTCTCGGCTTCTCTTGTCTTGGGGACCCCTGCTGGACTCCCCACTCACCCTTCTCTTCAGCTGCTGCACACGTGCTACCGCCACATCGCGGTCATACACAACTTGCAAATCGGGGTAGTGTACCCCCGCGATCACCTCGCGAACGGACAGGTTCAGTCCCATCTCGAACTTCTGTGCCTTTTCCGCATCAGTAGGTACTAGCCTTGGTGCGAACCTCACCAGCTCCTTGAAGCATGTGTAGTATTCCTGCACCGTTTGGCCTCCTTGCTTCAGCGACAGGAACTCTTCGTACATGGCAGCTTTAGTACTCAAGGGATAGAATCGATCCCTGAGTAGTTCCATCATCTCCATCCACGAGTAGGGCTCGTCATCTTCAGTCAGTTTGGCTTGCGTCGCCTGCCACCAGTCGTCAGCTTCGCCTCCCAAGTAGTATGAGGCGACATGCACTCTTTCTCCTTCCGGACATTTAACTGCTCCCAGCAGCTTGTCGAAGGTCCGGATCCACTCTTCCAGTTTAGCTGGATTCTCCTCACCAGCGTAGTGGGGTGGCTGGTAGGGATTCACCACTGCCAGATAGTTAGGGCGAGCCTGGGGCGGAGGTACCGCCGCAGCTTGACCCTGGTTGACTTGCGCGTTTCTGAGCGCAATCAACACTTCCACTATCGTCCTAAGACGATCGCCCACATTGTTCGGTGCGGGGGCATCCTGCGCACCTTGGGGTTGTTCCTCTACAGGTTGGTCCGGTTCCGTGACATTTGGAGGTATTTCGGGTACGTGGTTTGAGAAGCGGGTTAAGTTCTTCCTCTTCCTCTCCCTCTGGATGCCATTCTGGTACAAATAGGGTGGATTAGGCCTTGTGAATTTAACATATAGTCTAAGCAATTTCTATAAATGTATATGTGTTTTGTAATTTAGCACGTGGTGCTCGATCGAACTAAGAAGCGTCGTACGCTTCGGGGTTTTATTTTAATTTGTTCTTTTATTTTAATTTCGATTTTTTTTCGATTTATTATAAATAAATCGGGCATTTTATTTCCTTAAACGAGATTTTTGTACAAAAGTAGAAATATTTTCCTAGCAAAATAGTATCTAACAATAGAATCTCTAGCGTCTCATGACGTCCTCCGGTGGGGTAGCAGGATCTTCCTCCGGATCTTCCTCCTCCGAACTCGGCGGCAGTAGCTCGTCAAAGATAGTGTTCAAGTCTTGCCCGTGGGCATCGATGTATTCCTTTAGTATTAAGTTTTGTGTAGTGAGGGTTTGGACTTGGCGTTCGAGTTGGTTTATGCGGTGATGATCCGCCTCTCTCAAGTTGCCCATGTGATGTAAATTGGCCTCCAATTGAGCCATACGGTACTTCATTTGCTCTAGGGTTTGGTGGGAATCAAGATGAACGCTCATCATCATGACCATCAACTGCATCATGTCTTGACTAGCCATCTAGCGCAAGCAAGAGATCTAAGTTAATATTCGCCAAGATTCTAAGTTCAATTCGCCGAGATTCTAAGTTTAAGTTTTGCCAAGATTCTAAGTTCAATTCGCCGAGATTCTAAGTTCAAGTTTTGCCAAGATTCTAAGTTCAATTCGCCAAGATTCTAAGTTCAAGTTTTGCCAAGATTCTAAGTTCATAGGAGAGATGCAATATGCAAATGCAAATGATGATCCCCCCCAAAAAATAATTTAATGCACTTTATATATATATATATATATTTTTTTCTATGGGTTTTAAAATAAAAATTTTCCATGGAAATAGTACCTTAAAATTTAAAATAATAGTCAAAATATTAATAATAGTTTAAAAATAATAGTGGTTTAAAAATAATAATAATTTAAAAATATACTTTTAAAAATAGCCGGGCTCTGATACCAACTTGTAACACCCCGATTTTTGGTCACCCAGGTCGGGATGTCACCGCCACACCTCCCTAGTAAGACACGGTTTCTCCGAGCTTACTAAAGAGATGCAAAGCTAGGTATTGCAGTATTTAAAACATTTAAATCATTCAAAATAGCCCATACAATATAATTCGGAAATAACAATAATATCATAGCGCAGCGGAAATAATTGTTTTAGTATAGTATCGCAGCGGAAAATATAAATAGGGCCGACATGGACAAAACACGGGTTAAACAGGCCCGTTCATGATATAGACTAAAGTACGAATTAAAAAGCAAAATAATGTTTTCCCAAAATCCCATGCATGAATCGTGCTCACACATGCTCATTCCACATATTCTGTAAGAAAAGGAATAAAAATGGTTTGGGTCAGCACAACTTGCTGAGTAAGTTAACACATGCATAATCGTAGGGTTTAAAAGCCATTAATTTTAATAATTTAATAAAAGCATGATAATAACATAATATTCAATTTAATCTAACCAATAGCATAATTTATTTCAGGGCTCTGTTTAACAACACATTTCGCATGACTTAGAATCATAGCCATAATTTAAATAAAATATTTAAATAATTTAATTGGGCAACAAACATAATTTAATTCAATTTAATTTAATTTAATATCCCCATTACATCCCAGATTCGGTATTTCAAAGTTTCACGATAGCATCGCGATATCAACAAGTTTAGCCGGTAGCCCGGCGGCCGCAACCGTATCAGTCATACCCAGTACCACTCCGGAGCCTCGGGAAACCCATGTGGATATTCTCGAGAGTGTAGGCTCTATATTTCGCCGTTTTGGCAATATCATATCTCAAGTTTAGCGCGCGGGGTCACCATCGTCCATTAAGGCACGGAGTGAATCGTTAGGGGGCACCCTGCAGAGCACTCACCCCTAATTTTAATTTATCAAGTTTGTAAGGGGATTTAATTTTAAAAATCTGACCTCAATTTGTTCTATTCAAAAATCATATTTCATCTCATTTCAACCCTAAAGGTTAATTCCATGTTTCAACAAGATTTCAAGATTTGATTTCCGGTAAACCACAGTTTACTCTAAAATTCGTCTAAAATCAGGTTTAATTCCAAAAATTATGAAATTTCATGACTGACTCAGAAACGTCGAGATCTACAACTTTCGTGTTTTAACTTTTTCAATTCGAGACACCTAAACAGGTCAAAAACACCAATTTTCGCTGAAGTACAATTCTGTCCGAATTTAATGTATCACAGTTTAAAGATTTCGAATTCTACCATAGCTATTCAACTCCAAATTTTATGAAGTTTTACAGAGATCCTCTTAAGACAATTATCCACGACTTTCATGTTTGGCCAAAGATCTAAATCGGTATGGAACCTATGTCAAAAACATGATCAAGATCCGACCTAAGTTCTGTCAAGAATTTCAAGATCTAGATTCAAGCAGTTCGGTTTCGGTTGGTTTTCGCCAATCAAATCGTCTCTAAAAATTCTCAAAACTTTACAGTAGATAGATCTAAGCCTTAGGGACGTTTTTCGTGTTTTAAGTTTTTCCGTTTGACGTAGTTTTAAGGTTCGGAAAAATTCATCAATACTGTTGCGTCGGTAGAAAACATAAGTTGGCAGATTTACGAGTTCTTGTTAAATCTTTTAGTTTCGAACGTTTTAAAACCTCCCAAAATCATGTAAGAGTTAACTTACTGATTTGTGAACGTCCGGGATGTCTATTTCGGAGGCGTGGCTTCCAGATCACCGTTTCTCCTCTCCGTTCGTCGGGTTCTACGTTCTAGATCTAATTCAAGGTGTAAAGAGGAAAGAGACGGGGTTAGAATCCGTTTTCGGATTGAAACTAAGACGAATCTGATGGACTAGAACTTACCACACGTCGGAGATCCTTTGATTTTCGTCCAAAGCTGCTGCCTTGGTGTTCGATGCCTTCGTAGACTCCGGGATTTCGACTTGTGTGTGTAGAGAGTAACGTAGGGTTTTGAAAAAGAGTTTAGGCTTCCGAGGGGGTTTATTTATAGATGTCTAGGTCCTAGGGCGTCCAAAATCTGACCCTAAGGGTCTTGAGTCGAGAGACGTTCAACCGAAATTCGAAAAATCCGCGTTCGGGCGAGAGATTCACGCAACGGGCGAATCTGTCGTGTGGCGCGGGGTTGGCGCGCCTTTTCCCATGTTAGCGCGCGGCCAGCGCGCGGCTAGCGCCTGGACTCCGGTCCGGGCGGGTCGTGCGATCCGTCGTGCTTTTCCGCCTCTCTTTCGGGTTTCTATCCCTCTATGCTCCCGGATTCCAATTTCCGGACTCTCTTCGGGTTCCTATTTCGTGTCGTTATTTCTTTCGGATCAAATGTTACGTTTTGGCTCGAATTCTCGAGTTCATTTATATCGGGTACACGGGAACCCGATAATTGATTAAATCACCCTTTTACTTTACTTAATTTCTTTTGTTTAAATTAATCTCCTTAATTAATTTTATTTCCCATTTCGTCTATATTTATTTCTTCTATGTTCATTTATTTATTATATTTGTTTATTTATTCATTTATTATATTTATTTATTTATTTATTGTATTTATTTATTTATTTATTTATGTTGTAAAATTCTCGGGTATTACAATACTTGATGTCATCATCAGGTAGATAAGTTTTATTCCTACACTTACTACATGGACACCTTAATTTTTCCTGGGTCCTATCGACGTGTGGGTTTTGATGAGACATACGCAAGAACAATTCGACTCCACTAATAAATTCGGATGTGAGTACTCCAGTTTCACAACGGGAGCGGTACATCCAACTACGGTCCATCACCTACCAATATGGCAATAGGGCACTGAAGGGAACTGATTTTCATCAATACATCTAATACACACTACATAAACTTCAACACTACATCTAATACATCATTCAAAACCATTCTCTTTAGTGATCAAATTTTACAAAAAAATTCGGTTGCCATCCTCTTTAATGAACAAATTTTACACACCATTATTAAACTAGAACAAATTCGGTTACCATTCTTTAATTCGATTGCAATACCACATTCAAAAAAGTATTAAAAATTCCAAATTCCACACTCCACTATTAAACTAGAACAACACATAAACTCCAAATCATATATAACATTGAGTACAACATCCAAAATGAATAATTCAAATTCAATACTACATACGAAACCACACAAAACCATTCTACATCCAAAAGTTCAACTCCTTTACGCCAATTTCAACAAATAATAATAAATAAACTTCAAAATGACATAACTTTCTCATACAAACTCCAAATTTATCATATCATATATGAAAATTCATCTATTCGACGAGAGATCGTGATTATGTGCCCAAAACATATGAAATCCAAAAATTCAGTTTGTAATGTGTAAAAAACATGTGCTTCCAGTTTTTTTTCCCCCAAATTTTTGATTTTTCACAACTTTTGCTAAGGAACACACGAAATATCATATATATTCCTATTTCAAATTAATTGTCCTTATACATTTTAGGCTATAAAAATAGTGCCAATAATATTCAAAGAACAAGGAAATGCAATACTGAAAACACCATAATGTGAGAAAAAAAATCACACAAACGAATGAAAATTGTAAGAGCATAAACATAAGAATCGATTGCCTCAATCGAGTGCTCGAAAGGGAAGGATGGTACGGCATTGGAGGAGCAAGCGGCAGTCCAGCGGTAGTTTGGGCAGAAGGTAGGCGGCAGTCCTTGTGGGCGCGCGGGGATGGCTGTGAAGGGCGGTGGTCGATTCGGAGGGTGGCGGCAATGGTTGGTCTCTGTTGCAGCGGCAGTGGAGGCGGTGGTCGGAGGTGGCTCGGACGCTCGAAAGGGATGGTGGGCACGGTGACAGAGGAGGCGGCGGACGGATGGTGGCTCGAATCGATAATCAGGTCGGCGCTCGAATGGAGGGGCCGATGGTCGCCAGCGGTGGCCGTGTGGGTGGTGGTCGGCGCATGGGGGTAAAAACGGAAGGAGTAAAACGGAGGTGGTAAATGGTGAAAATAGCGAGAGGCGCCTGTTTACACGATTTGGGGCCAAATAATAGCCCTAGGCCACTGACCGCATACGCGGTCGGTGCAGCGGTCGGTCCCACCGACCACTATAAATGTGGTCGGTGGTCAGATCGTTTCTGAGCAGGGGGCCCGATGACGGCTCATTTCCACCGACCGATCGTGCTCGGGTCGGTGGAGTGGTCGGTCGAGGTGACCCGTACAGTGTCGGTCGTTGGGTTCGGTTGATGGAAGCGATTTTTCTTGTAGTGTATGGAGCAGTTGGATTGAAAGTCACCCCCTAATTCTAGCAAATTATGTTTTCAATCCCAATTTTAAAAATATTTTAGCCGCATTTCAAAGCATTTTCTTCCTTACACAAATGATTAAATGCTTAAATTAAGCGAGGAGTGGTTAAGGTACAGAGGAATATAATTGTAATGTTAAAAGTAGTGAACTGGTTTTAAGTAACATGTATGAGAGTACTAACCGAGAATCTTGCTACGACATTTGTTTTTGTTGTAGACAGGATACTTTTCGATCTTTCTGCTAAAATTCACTGAAGTATTGATGGTATTAATGTCAACTTGAAAAAGAATAATGTTAGAGTAAAATTCTTGATGACTTTAAGATGATTGTATTTAAATAGAAGTAATATTCTTTGGCTGAGTTTGAAATCTAAAAAATACTACAAATAGTTAATATTGATATTTCTCATTATAAATGCTAAGCTGTGTTTGATTTCAAATGCTACTGTTTTTAGATTTTGAAAGACTTAAAACAATAATATAAATAAGTAAATGTTTTATATTCTAACTGCTAAATTCTAAATGTTGCCCCCCCCCCCCCCCCAACTTTATGATTTTCAAACTCCTCTAAACTCTAGGTGCGTTTGGTATAGTGAAAGTAATTGCAGAAAATTAATAGAAGAGAATGAGAATTGGGTAAGATAATAGGAACTGATTCTCCTGTTTGGTAAAACAGAGAATTCAACAAGGATATTCATCTATCATCCATCAAATTATGTTATGTGTGCATCACTTGAGGGAATACCATCATATATGAGCTTTGTGGCATCACAACTGCATATGCAAACCGTCTGCACAAAAGGCGTACCCTTTCTGGTTTGGTATAATTCTTCTAGTCTCCTTTGGTGATTTCTAATATGGTCTGATTAGTTGTGATCTAGTTTTAATTTTTTTTTAAAAAAAGAGGGGTCTAAAAATTAAGTCATTCTATCAATGAATAGCGGTGAAAATAACTACTAATTATTTTTCATTGGTTTCTCTAGATATTTCAACCCAAGCTCATGCCCTCACAAGTTTCCAATTTGTAGTTGACACAAGCGAAAAAATTTCTCTCTCTGGATGGAACCCTCTGGGAGTTCCCTCCTCCCCCCTACCTCAAGCAACACTTCTCCGAGCAGCACGAACGGAACCCCGGACAACCCCTAGGCTTCTAGTTTGCGGCCCCCAGGTGGTCTCCATCCGGGATAAGGTTCTCGCCGGCAGAGACGCCATCCCAAAACCTCTCATCGACGACCCAAGGAATGAGAAACTGATCACGTTGGATTTCGTGGACGGGGACAGATTGAAACCCCGAATCACGATTGACCCCCAACTTCATGAGCGCATGTGCAAGCCCTATGAGGACGCTGTCATCATCTTAGTTTTGGGGAAAAGAGTTGGATAGGATCACCAAACTGTGGAAGGTCCAGTGCCGCATCCATATGGTGGATATGGGAGCAGGTTACTACTTGGTCAAGTTCGACAGTGAAGGTGATCGTACAAAGGTGCTTAAGGAAGGGCCATGGACGGTTTTCGGAAGCTACCTTACCCTTTGCCCCTGGAAACCAAACTTTATCACAGATGTCGAAAAACCTAAGAAGACCGTCGTGATGATTTCCAGGGCTTTGCTTCAAGTTCTTCGACGAGCTGCTCCTCACCAGGATGGCAGCAGGCTTAGGGACCCCCGTTCTTGTCGATGCCATGACAAAAGGAGTGAACCGTGGGAGATACGCAAGGGTTTGCGTTGAGATAGATCTTAATCTTCCTTTGGTCTCAAGCATCTTGATGGGAAATCGGTGGCATAAGGTGGCATACGAAGGACTGGATCTGCTATGCTCAAAATGCCATAGATAAAGGCACTCAAGCACCGGCTGTTTAAACACACCGGTGATCATCGAGTTGAATAATCCGTCTACCATGCACACTGGGGAAAAATAGCCCTCTGAGCAAAAGGTTGGGAACAGACAGGAACAGGGGGAACAAGGTTTTGACTTTGCTATAACGGGTGATGAAGATAAATCTGGGGAAGCAAAATTGGAGGATGGACAGAATGGATACTCCAACATGGAAAGTGATGAGACAGAATCAGACACACATGAAGAATCTCAGACTTTTAGCACAATAGAGGCTGGTCACGAGATACCATCTATTGGCAATGAAGTTGTGCAGGAACCCCTTTCCAGCTTAAAAAAGAAGGCCCCGGACCAGCCTGATGGAAGCGGTGGGATCAAGGTGGTTAAGAGGCATCCAAGTGGGCCAAGGAAAGTGTTTGGACATGCCCTTAACAATAACGGGCCACAGAAGTATGGATGACAAGAAAATAGACCTCCTAATAAAACCAAGGGACTGGGGCGACAAAAACTGGAGCACAGGAATAATAAAAGCCCGATGGGGATAAAGCCCAAAATCCCGAAGGTAACAGGACAGTTACCTAAGCCCATTGTGAAGGACACGCGTGGGCCTATAACCCAGAAGAGGGCTCGTCTTGCCCAGACTCCAGAAGAGGAACAGAACAAGCAGAAGCTCGAAACGCTGGTCTCGGAATCGCAGAAGTCGGAGAGGGATCCTAACGATGGAGTGGCGTCCGAGGGCTCTCCGCCATGCAATCCTAAAAAAGGTGTGGGTCTATACCCATTGTAAATACGCTCCTCCAAAAATTCGTTTTCTTATGTTTATGGAAATCAAAATACAAAAATTTTGGTCTAGAATGTCGGAGGCTTCAATAATAAGGTTACTAGAAGGTGTTTTCTGGAAAATGTTAGGGTATCCAACCCATACATTGTAGCTATCCTTGAACCCCAAGTTAAATACGGGCAGGCATCTGATTTCCTAGCGAAAGCTGGGTTTGTTCTTATATCTCTGCAAGAGAATTTAGGAAGGCCAGGGGGGATTTGGATTCTCTCTAGAACCGGCATCGGAATTGAGGTCCAGGCAACGGTATCCCACAATCGATGCATTACCATGAGATTGGCCCAAGGAGATTTGGCCTGGCATCTATCTATTTTGTATGCCTCGCCAAAATTTGAAGAAAGAACGGAAACCTGGGAGCATATACGGAGTCTGGGCACGGGGATGAATCGCGCCTGGGCTTTACTTGGTGATTGGAACCAAATCATATCGCCCACCGAGGTTAAAGGTGGCCTTTTCAACATTCAAAAAGCGGAGGAGCTGAACAATTTACTTCATGAGAGTGGGCTTTCCACGATCAACATCTCTAGAAGTACATTCACTTGGTCCCGTCCTATGGAGGAGGGACACCGGATTTTTAAAAGGCTGGACAGGGGGGGTGGTTAACGAGGATTGGATAACTCTATTTCCTGTTGGATACGTACAAGTATTGCCGAGGATGGGCTCGGACCACGCCCCTTTGGTTCTTCATTGCAGCGGCAAACTCTCACGGCCAACCAATAGAGCCTTCCGATGAGAAGCATCTTGGGCCGAGGATGACAGATACGAAGATGTAGTTGAGAATGCTTGGACTACAGGGACGATGGACAAAAACTTGAAAAGGATTCAGAAGGCCTCCATAGATTTCAGTAGATCCAACTCAGGGAAACTTCACTGGCGGAAGACTAAAAATTGAAAAACGGCTGGAGGGGATCGCGTGCACTTTGGAAAATGTTGATTCTGTGAGATTGTTGCAACTGGAACAAGAGCTCCTCCAAGAATACAAACTCATCTTACATGAAGAGTAACTCCATTGGTACCAAAGGGCGAGGGACAAATGGGTCAAGTTTGGAGACCGTAACATCGCTTATTTTCATGCTAGAGCCAAGTTTAACAGACACAGAAGTCGTATCAATGGGACACACCTTCCCACGGGCGAGTGGTGCGAGGAAGACAAGGTGATGGAGCAGGAGGCTAGGAAATTCTATCAGGATTTGTATGAACCCCCCCCCCCCCCCCCCCCCAAAACCCGGTCAAGTACAGCAGGACAGGCTGATACTGCTTACCCCAACAATACCCACCTAGCCAAGATTCCTAAGGAAGACAAAGATAACCTCAGTAAGCCCATCTTGGAGTCTGAAGTTGAAGAGGTGGTCTCTAGCATCAACACACTCTCATCCCCAGGACCGGACGACATCTCTCGACTCTTCTATAAAAGATTTTGGAAAATTTTTGGTCCGTCCACCCGAAGTTTGTTCAGCAGGGCCTTTCTACAGGAAAATTCTCGGCATGCATAGCAAAGGCTCACCTTATACCAACGGTCTCCGTCCCTCTGCATTTTAAACAGCACCGGCCCGTCACCCTGTGCAATGTCAATTACAAGATCCTCACAAAGGTTTTGGTTAACCGAATTAAGCCTCATCTCTCGGTAACCATCTCCCACCATCAGTCAGTGTTTCTCCCCGAAAGGGAAACAATTGACAACGCCGCTACGCTTCAAGAAGTCATGGGAATCATCTCTGGTAAGAAGACGGGACCCCGCGGGGTGGTTATGAAAATTGACATCGAAAAAGCTTACGACAATGTGAGATGGGACTTCCTTTACCAATGCCTTCAAGAGCTGGACTACCCGGGGAACCTGATACGCCTCATCATGTACTGTGTACGATCTCCTACGTACTCGGTCCTCTGGAATGGAAATTTTCTAATTGAGTTTAAGCCGGGAAAGGGCCTTCGCTAGGGGGACCCCTCTCACTTTCCTTTTCTGATCGTAATGGAAAAATTATCCCTCATGATCCAAGATCAGGTGAATTTGGGAAACTGGAAACCCATACACACCAACAGGGGCATGAGACTCTCACATTTAGTCTTCGCTGACGACCTTATCCTAGGGTCCTTGGTGGATAGGAATAGTATCAGAAGTTTGGTTGAAACACTCCAGAGGTTCGCCTCAAGTTCTGGTCTTAAATTAAACCAATCCAAATCCTCTATATTCATTCCCCATTACATAAAGCAGGGGGATAGGTTATGGATCAAAGAGAGTATCCAGATGGAGGAAACCACACGGTTTGATTCTTACCTGGGATTTCCCTTGATTACCGGAAGGAAAAGGAAAAGTGACTACAATTTTATCCTGGAGAGAATGGACACTTGGATGGAAGGTTGGGCTTACAAGCTTCTGAACAAGGCTGGTCGGCTCACCCTCGCTCTGGCTATCCTATCCGCCATACCTTACTACTTAATGCAGCTCCACGGGATCCCTGAAGGCATTTGCGACTTGATTGATAGGCGAGTTAGCCGCTGCATCTGGAAGGACAATAAAGGGAAAGGTCTTCACCTTATAAAATGGGAAACAGTCGCCACCCCCAAGCGGTCTGAGGGTTTGGGGCTGAAACGTGCTAGGCTTATGAATATCAGTCTCCTTGGCAAACTGGTATGGGGGATTCTCCACTCTCCAACCAAGCCGTGGGTGGAAATGGTTAAGGGGGATTTCTTTCCTAACCCTCTATCCCCGCGGACTACTTGGAATAAAAATTCTAATATCCTCAAGATGGTCAGTAAAATTCTCCCATGGATCCAGGAAGGGTTTAAACTCTGGCTGGGGAATGGGCATTCCTCAATATGGTACTCCTATTGGTGGCAAGGGAAACACCTGGGGTTCGAAATTCCATATGTGGCGATTCAAGACTCTCAACTCCGGTTATGTGATATTATTTCGGATGGTCAATGGGATCTGGAGAAGCTGCCCCCATCCCCGAGGACATACTCAAACTTTGGCCACAGATCCCCCACCAACCCTCCATCACAGCTGTCTCGACACTTGGATCTGGAGGAACTCCCCCGATGGCAAATATTCAGTCAAGACAGCGTACGACCTATTGAGCCGAAATGGTAGCCCTGACCGAAATTGGAAATGGCTATGGAAGCCATATATACTTGAAAAAATCGGGTTTCTCCTCTGGCTAATCAGCCATGACGCTTTACCGGTTAATTGGCTGAGATTTAGGAGAAACCTTGCGCCATCCCCACTGTGCACTCTTTGTGGAGTTGAGGTGGAAGACTGGAGCCATTGCCTTTTTCTCTGTCCAGGGTGAATCAGGTCTGGAAAAGCTGGACATACCTGGCGATTGCAGCCAAGTCCCCAAACACCTCATAGGAAATTTCCTTAAGGGGCTTCTGGACGCATACGGAACTCGCATGGCGGCAGCTACTTGGGTCATTTGGCTGGAAAAGAATGCCAAGGTTTTTGGGGGCAATCCAAAACAGCCTGGGTACTCAAGAGGGAGATCATGACCACTACTGAGGACATGGAGAAAGTTAGGTATAAGATTCCCAATAGCAGGCAGGCCAGGCTCATGACAGTATGGAACCACATTCGATGTAAAGCGCCCATCCTTAACGTGGAAGGTAGCTCCAGAGGCAACCCAGGTAAGGAGGGCTTTGGTTTCGTCATCAGAAGTGAAGATGGGGAATGGCAGGGCGGAGGCTGTGGGTTTATTGGGGAGGAATCTAGCCTATATGTGGAGTTGGCGGGACTTGCTTATGGACTGGAGTTTGTCATAAAGAAGGGGCTGAAATGGATCAACTGTTACACGGACTCAGTGCTTGCCATCAATCTCTTGGGATGCCGTGATCCCTGTCACCCTTAGGCCACATTCATTCTAAGAATCAAGAAGGCGAGAGAGAAAATGGAGGAATGTCTGATTCATCACGTGTGGAGAGAAGGTAAGTCTCCGACATTTTGGCTAGACACGGCGCTACTTTGGAAAGCTTCTACACTACATGGGCCTTTCCCCCTGACTTCATCATGGACACACTCATGACGCCGCTTCTGCTCGGACATCAGGGGCTTCTGCTCCTTGACATTGCGTCTTTCATCCTGCCCCTGGCTTAGTTTAGTGCTGATTCTATTTTTAGTTTTTTCCTGTTCTTTTCCTTTTCTCCTTGTATCGTTTTTATCAGGCCTAGGCTAATCCAAAAAAAAAAAAAAAAAAGTGAGCTCATGCCCTCACGCAAAGGGAGGCAACAAATTACCTTACCGAAGACACAACTACAGTGGTAGTCTTACCCAAAAACTACAGTGGTAGAGGCTTCGATAAGGATAACGCTGCTGGGTTTAGTTGGGCCGGGCCTCATCATATATATACAGCGTGCCATCACCGTGGGCCTCGGCTGTTCAACAGGCAAGAATGTACCCACCATTATTTTTGTTTAGACGTATGAATTATACCTCTATTCTGAATTAATGATTAATTTATGGTACATTGCTTAGAATTAATTATTTACTATAAGCAACATGTGTTTAATACTCGTACTCATGAAGGTATAAAGATGCTAATTGGATCCTCAATTTTTTTTTTAATAGATACAATCGACTAGTGGATTTTTATTTCATTAAGATGTGGTGCATTGGTTTGGAAATAACCAAGAGAAGCTATTATTGTCATACTCTCATACGATTTCGAGCTTTATTTGTTAGCTTCTAAATTGAATAATTCAAAAGCCGCTTTGTTAAGCCAAGTAATTAAAAACTTCTTGGCAAATATACGTTTGGGAGGGTTGGGGACTTACTCTAGTGGTTAAGTCCTCCAACTCCCAACTTATAGGTTGGGATTCGAATCCCCACCCGGCCCCCTATCCCTCCCCTTTGTAATTTGTGGGGTATGTACTTCCACCACCACTTTCCCGACCTTTAGCGGTTCCTCCAGAAAAAAAAAAAATATATATATATATATTGTTAATATCCATATTTTGAGATAATGTGTTCCAACCCAATGATGAACACTAGTTAGGTCCCCACCCCTTGATCTTATCCGCATTGTATTCTTGGCAACATATCTTCGAGCTGGATAAGGGAAGCCCTGCATGGTAAGGAGCGTCTCCCCAACGGTCGTCTGGTCATCCTCAAGATGGGCGTTCTATATAAGGCATACATATCCTACCATCTAAGGGAAGGAGTCGGCTATGGTAGGAGGAAGATTTCCTGGATATGATTATCTCCTTCCATAGCAACAGGATTTCGAACATCCTTTAAGTAGGACGATTGGCTGTGGATCAAGATTCAACACTATCATTCTTAAGAAAACATAAGCAGCAAATCGTGTGAGAAATCCTAAGATTCAATCTCTTCACCCCACCCGCAAGACTCATTACTTGTGAAAGAGATTGATACTTGAGTGATTATTCCTGTCATCATACACATTGAACCTTTGATTGATTTCGACACATTCGATCAAGGGAAGCACTCAAGTTCGTGTCAACAAGATACTACCCTTCATTGCTACATCAAAGGGAGGATCTTTTACAGGTTCACTCAAGGGAAACTTGGAGAAGGAGTCTTCAAGGGGTCGAAGCAGAATCGGAGCATTCTCACCAGAAAAGGGAGTTTCTGGTACCATCGATCATCCGCTTGGGTGTTGGAGTAAAAGGTTACTGGTTCACTATTGTTCGTGTTGTAACGCGGTGTTCGAACACATAGTGGAACACTCCTGGATTGGTATCCCCCAGACGTAGGCCTTGGGCCGAACTGGGTCAACAACTCTCTGTTTGTTCTTGTTTCTTTACTGCACTTATTTACCTCTGAGCACTAACCTACTAACAAGTCTTTTAAGTGTGCGATTGAACAAACAGTTGTGATTAAGGTTTTTTAATCTTGACGTATAAGGGACCAACAAGTGGTATCAGAGCTCACACACCTTCGGGTGAGATCCAAACGTCAAAGATGAGTCGGGAAGGAGGAAACATTTCCAGGCCACCCTTGCTAGATGGGACGAATTTTTCATATTGGAAGACCAGGATGAGGGCTTTCCTCATGGCCATTGATGAAGGTGTTTGGGATGCTGTTGAAACCAAGTTCGAACGCCCCACTGTGGAGGACGATGAAGATGTCAAAACACCCAAACCCAAGGACCAATGGACTGCGGAAGAAAAGACCCTATCCTCCATGAACTCCAAGGCTCTTAATGCTATTTTCAATGGAGTCACTGAAGATCAATACAAGCTTATCTCCGCATGTGACACGGCGTATGATGCATGGGAAGTACTGGTAAACTCCCATGAAGGTATGGCCTCTGTTAGATCTTCCAAGTTAATTTCCATTGAATCCCAATTTCATAAACTTGTTATGGATGAGAATGAGAGTATTGTTAGCTATGTTGGTAGAATTCGTGACTTGACCAACCAGGCACATCAACTTGGGAAAACCTATTCCTAACAAGAGTTGGTGAGAAAGATTGTAGGCACTATTCCCGACAGGTTCAACCCCAAGATTGCTGCTCTAGAACTCTACAAGGATTACTCCACTATGCAAGTAGATGAACTAAATGGGATACTCCAGTCTTGGGAAATGGATCATTGCAAGGAGGTTGGTGGCAAAAGGATAGCCTTCAAGGCCGAATCAAAGGTGGTGAATGACAAGGAAGCCGAGATTGATAGTGATCACAGCGATGATGACGAGATCTCTCTTCTCACAAAGAGACTGGCCAGACTCCTCAAGAATAAGAAAGGGAAGGAAGGTTTCTCTAGTGGGAAGGGCGATGGATCAAACTCCAGGAGAGATTCCAAAAGAAGATCCAAACCCTATGGCAAGGATCAACAGTCCGAAGAAAGGCCCAAGGGACCAGAATGCTACGAATGCAGAGGCTTTGGTCACATTAGGGCAGATTGTGGAAATCTAAAGAAGAAGGAAAAGAAGACCTATCACATTACCTTTAGTGATCATGATGAGGAACCTGAATGCAGTGAGGGAGAATCTGAGCATGGGATTGCTCTCATGGCTCCAGGATCATGGGATTCAGACTCATGTTCGGACACTGAGTCACAACACGGTACTGATTCTAACCCTATGAATAATGATTTCCCTGATCATGAGTGTGCATCTCTTAGCAGCAAAGAAGCAGACAAAATAGAGCGTCTTACAGACCTCTATAATGAAGTTTTTGAGAAATTAGAAACTACTATGACCGAGATAGAAGATCTGCAAAGAACCAATCAGAATCTTAGAGATGAAGTCGAAAGGCTCCTGGACGAGAACAAAGCCTTACTAGCTAAGGCTGAAGCAGTGTCCATCCACGTGACTGAACTTGAGGCTGGAATTCTCTTTGAAAAAGAGGAAAAGGAGAAGATGTCTACCAAGCATGATTTAGTTACAGTGGAAATCACTGAACTCCGGGAGAAACTCAGCAAATCTGAAAAGATTCTGTCGGACATGAATAAAGGGAAGGCCAAACTCGATGATGCTCTAGCAGCTGGAAAATCTCATGGGAACAGGCGAGGTCTTGGGTACAGCAATTTCAGTACTGCCTCTACCTCCAAAGGGAATATCAAGTTCGTTGCAGGAGGCCAACTGAGTGACCGCGCACCTAGTCAGAACACTAAGACTGTTCACAAAGGTCCCAAGGGTTATAACAAAAGGAGGAATTCGTTCAAAGGACCTCTCATATGCGACTATTGCAAGTTCAGAGGGCACAAGACCGAACACTGTCGAAAGATCATCAAGGATCTTCTTCAAGGAAAACCGATGAGATGGCCTAATGAAGAACTCAAGAAGAGGATCTCCATAAGGCGTGAATGGGTTACCAAAATCTCTGCAAGATGCAATGTGGCTTTCCTATACTCTAGACAAAAGGGTAAGAATGCAACTTGGTACTTCGACAGTGGTTGTTCGAGGCATATGACAGGAGACAAAGACGTCCTCAAACCATTCAAAGATGTTGATGGTGGATCGGTGGTCTTTGGAAACGGTAAAAAGGGTCGTCTCTCTGGACAAGGAACTCTCCATGGAGATGGTCTACCTAAGCTCAACAATGTCTATTATGTGGAGGGATTGCATGCTAACCTCATTAGCATAAGTCAGCTATGCGATGAAGACTTGACTGTATCCTTTAACAAAAAATATTGTGAAGTTCTCGACTCTAACAATGTATGCGTCATGAGGGGACTGAGATCTCGGAATGACTGCTATTTACTTGTACAAACTTGTAATTTTGTGAAAGATGCAGGAAGCTCCCGAAATCTACTCTGGCATGAAAAGTTAGGTCATCTGAACTTCAGAGATCTGATCAAGTTGAGCAGGACAGGAGCTGTTCGTGGACTTCCAGACCTAAAGAAACATGACTCTGACTTTTGTGAAGATTGTGCCAAGAACAAGCAAACTCGGGTGTCCCATCCAGTGACTGAACACAATGCCACAACACACTGTCTGGAACTCCTACACATGGACCTCATTGGGCCAACTGAAATTTCTAGTTTGGGAGGTAAAAGGTACATTTTCGTTTGTGTAGATGATTTTTCCAGATATACGTGGGTTGATTTTCTCAGGGAAAAGATCGAAGCTTTCAAAGCCTTTATGAAACTGTGCAATCAAATTATGAACGAAAAGGACTGCAAAGTGAAGAGAATTCGCAGTGATCATGGGAAGGAATTCGAGAATCAAGCTTTCGAGGATTACTGTTCCAGCATTGGGATCAAACACGAGTTTTCAGCACCAAAGACGCCTCAGCAGAATGGAGTAGTGGAGAGGAAGAACCGCACCTTGCAAGAAATGGCACGTGTCATGATGAACTCCAAGAAGGTTCCTGAGTTTCTCTGGGCGGAAGCAATCAACACGGCGTGCTATATGATAAATCGAGTGTATATCAGGCCTAAAACACTCATGACTCCATACGAATTATGGAAGGGTAAAAAGACCTCAATATCATATTTTCACATCTTTGGTTGCAAGTGCTTTGTGCTTAATGACAGGGAACACACTGGGAAGTTCAAAGAGAAAAGTGACGAGGACATCTTTGTTGGGTATTCAACATCTAGCAAGGCTTTTCGAGTATACAACTCCAGAACCAGGAAGGTAATCGAATCCACAAATGTCATTGTGGAAGATGCGCCCAACAGAGGAACACCAGTCGAATCCCAAGAGGAGGATGCAGAGAAAGACACCCAAAGCTCTGGACAAACTCGATCTTTGTCTGGAGACAAGCAGGAAATCACCGCAGAAAGTGATGAGATCCAACCCAGTGTTCAAACACCAGTTGGAACACCGTCACAGTCAGAGATGGCTGTCCCCCAAGTCAGAATCCATCGTAATCACAATCCAGAGGATGTAATTGGGGACGTTCTTGAAGATCGGAGAACTCGTGTAAAGAAGAAGATCGACTATAGAGAGTTTGCAGGGTTACATTGCTTCACCTCAAGGATTGAACCCTCAAGAGTTGAAGAAGCTCTACAATACGAGAATTGGATCAATGCCATGCAGGAAGAGCTCGCTCAGTTCAAGAGGAATGAAGTATGGACCTTGGTCGAGCGTCCACATAACATCAACGTCATTGGAACTAAGTGGGTTTTCAAGAACAAAAGTGACGAGAATGGGAATGTGATTCGAAACAAAGCTAGGCTCGTAGCTCAAGGATACACCCAAGTGGAAGGAATAGACTACAGTGAAACCTTTGCACCCGTAGCAAGACTCGAAGCTGTGAGACTACTCCTTGCTATTGCATGTTCGATGGGCTTTAAACTCTATCTGATGGACGTGAAGAGCGCCTTTTTAAATGGTTGGTTGAAAGAAGAAGTGTATGTGGAGCAACCCAAGGGCTTCGAAGACGCAGACTTCCCAGACCATGTCTTTCGGCTAAACAAAGCTCTCTACGGGCTTAAACAAGCTCCTAGGGCATGGTATGAGAGGCTTTCAAAATATCTATTGGAAAATGGATATAGAAGAGGAAGCACGGACAAGACCATGTTCATCAAGGAAGACTCCAAAGGGATCATTGTGGCTCAAGTCTATGTGGATGACATCGTGTTCGGATCAACCTCCCATGTGCTCAAGGACAAGTTCATCGAGACTATGGGTAAGGAATTTGAGATGAGTATGGTAGGTGAATTGACATTCTTTCTTGGCATGCAGGTTACTCAGAGGAAGGAAGGTACCTTTCTAAATCAATCCAAGTATGCCAAAAGCGTTGTCAAGAAATTTGGACTGGAGTCCAGTAAGCCTGTCCGAACACCGATTGGAACATCTGATAAGCTTCACAAGGATCCTACAGGGAAGAGTGTTGATCAAAAGATGTATCGAGGGATCATTGGAAGCCTCCTCTACCTTGCAGCTAGCAGACCCGACATCAGCTACGCTGTAGGAGTCTGTGCTAGGTACCAAGCGGATCCAAAAGAGTCTCATCTGAAGGCAGCAAAGAGAGTGATTCGATACATTGCTGGAACACCTGATTTGGGCATATGGTACTCCAAAGAATCCAACTTATAGTTGATTGGATACACTGATGCAGATTGGGCTGGCAATATCGACGATAGAAAAAGCACCACAGGAGGGTGTTTTTATGTTGGAACCAACTTGGTGAGCTGGTATAGCAAGAAACAGAACTCTATATCTCTCTCCACGGCAGAAGCGGAGTATATTGCAGCCGGGAGTTGTTGTGCTCAGCTCTTATGGATGAGACAAATGATTAGTGACTATGGCATTGATCAAGAAAAGCTAGTGGTTCTCTGCGACAACATGAGTGCGATAAGTATCTCAAGAAATCCAGTGCATCACAGTCGAACCAAGCACATTGATGTTAGACATCACTTTCTCCGAGAACTCGTGGAAGATGAAGTAGTGTCCCTGGAGTATGTTGGAACACAAGAACAGAACGCGGACATCTTTACCAAAGCTCTTGATGGGGATCGATTTGAAAAACTGAGGCGGGAACTTGGCCTATGCACCATAGTCTAAGTTCCAGACAGGATCTTGGGGATCTCATTTGTCATCATTAAAACGGCTAAGTTTTTCTTATATATTTTAAATAGCCTTATTTTAAAAGATCCCATACTTATTTGAATTTTTTATTGCAGGAAATTCAATATTATCCCTTGACAGTTGTTCGACTAAAGAAGGAGGTTTCTTTATATTTTTGGTAACCGGCTACCTAGGAGGGATTCTATGATGATCTCACGCCTCCACTAATAGGGAAGTTTCCTTTCAAATCTTACCTTCTTTTCAGAAACTTTCCCCCGCGTCTCCCTTCTTCTCACTTGCACTCGCTCTAGTATCCTTGTCTCTCAAAGAACACACTACTCCCATACTCTCTCTCTCTCGCAGGAACAATGGTGACAACAAGGAATAGGAGTTCCAACACTGAGAACGCCCCTCTCCCAGCACGTGGAAGCCCTCGCACCAGAGGAGGAAATCGCGGAGGAAATCGAGGAGGACTGAGCCGCGGAAGGGGTGGACGTGGACGTGGCCGGAATCCGACCGAAATTACTGCCTCAAATGATGCTCCGACCACCTCTGTCACTCCAGGAGTACCTGTCTCCGACCCCTTCGACATTCGCGTTGAAATGGCGCACGCGATCGAGGAAACTGTTCCGAGTGGTGCCCTAACTTCAACCCAACTGGCGAACACTCAATCGGAGGTTGGAACTGCTCTCTCTCATGAGGAAACCGCTCCCAGCACGTCGCCCACATCTCTTGCACCTGTGCCAACCGTCCAAGTGCCCTTATCTACCCTAGCGGATGCGGCATTGCAATCTCAGAACCCTCCAAAAGGGAAAGGTAAAATGGCTTCTCAGAAAAACTTGGTTTCTGACAATGTTGATGCAGGGAGTTCGAATCCTATATCTGAGCACCAAGATGGCACCCAACCTGGCCCTCAATCTGTAACCCCTGCTCCTGGCGCTGGCGCACAAACGCCCACTAGTGCTTCTGGTGAAACAGCCAATGTGCCAGGTCATGTTCCGAAGGTTGCTATCAAGAATGCTGGTGGTGGGTCTTCAGGGAGTTCAAATGATGTCTCTGAACACACTTCAGAGTCCACAGAGTTATCTGATGAATCAGACAAGAACGTGGAGATCAATCCAAATGATGAAGAATCCAGTGGAGACTCGGGAGACGAGGAGATACCAGATGGCAACCGCACTACCATCTCTGCTGAAGAGTTTCTTAGGCGTGAGGGACTCACTGAGGATGAGCTGAGAAGTGATGATGAAGAGCAAGTTGTTGCTCACACTGAGGCTGGACGTGAGGGGGAGCAATCCTCTTCATCGGATGGTGTCCCTCTCAGGGCCCTTGCTCGCAAGAAAGCTGCTGACAACAGGGCTAAAAGGAAAGCTGATGAGACCCCATCTACCTCTCAACCTCAGAAAAAGAAGAAGGCTCCCACTGTTGATGTTGAGGAGGATGATGCTCAGGATGAAGATGTTGATGAAATCCCTGAGGTTGTGGATACCAATCTAGCTTATAGCTCCAAGTTCTACTCTCTGCAATCTCAGACATTCTTTGAGACAGTCTTGCGTGAGAGGAAGCTGAAGCCTGAAGTTGCTTTTAAAGGTCCCAAGTGTGATGAGATTGGCTGGACAGACTATCTTGAGAAGAGGCATCTTCTTCGTTGGGCATCCGATCTTCCAGGGAGCATGCAATCAGTCGTGAAGATGTTCTATGCTAATCTGAGAAAGTCTGTAATTGTCCCTGGTAGCAGCTGGTTTGGACGAGTGTTTGTCAAGAAGCAGCTTGTCCCTCTCACTGATAAGGACATCTGTGACTTCCTTGGTGTTCCACAGTGTGACTTTGACACTGTATTCCGACCTGGTACCAAGTTCAACAATGTCCTGATTGCTAAATTACTGACCAAGGACAAAGAAAAGAACATCAAAGGCAGAGGTTTGCGATCAGGCAACCTGACTCAGAGGTTCTTCTTGCTATACAAGTCCATCTCCTCTAATGTGATGCCTACAGCCAATCACTCAGTTGTCTCGAAGGAGATGTGTCAGTTGCTATTTGCCATTGATGAGAACAAGAAGGAAATCAACTATGGGAAACTTGTTCTAAATCAAATGGTTGATATAGCTGAGAATCTAAAGAAGGACAGCTCTACTCTCATACCCTTTCCTGCATTGATCTATGGCTATCTGGAGTCTGTTGGAATTGGAGGACATCCCAAGGAGTTGATGGATACCACCAAGGTGTTCAAGTTCACAGCCAAACTACAAGACAAGGTCCAGGACATACCAGGCCCGGATGGCCCTCCTATCCCTCAAACGGCTCTTGACCAAATCAGAGACATGATTGACGAGCGCCAAGATGCTCTTAGGAGGAAGAGAGAAGAGCTGGATGAAGAAGAAAGAGCACTAGCTGAGATGGCAAGACTCCTCCCTGAGGTCTGGGACACTGATCCAGAGGATGAGGTGACAGATGCTGCTGCAGACTTCTATGCCACCACTGACGAGGATGACTCCTCTCAGGAGTAATTGGCCCCTTTTGACATATTGAGATCCAGAGGGGGAGAAGGTGTGCGTGATCAAAGATGCCTGCCTCTGGTAAGTGTTTTTGCTTTATGTTCGATTGTTATGTTGGAACTCTGTTATTGAACTCTTTTTAGTATTGTTCTGTTGGTTTTATTGTACATGCTCCTCTGGACTAGTTTTTCTATTTGTACGGAGCATTAGATAGGATGACTGGTTGCATTGCTATTGGTGGTTGGGACTCTGTGATTTGTTTTGCTTGTACTGATTCATCATTGGGAGATCTTTGATCTTTTCTGGCTCACATCATGTCAAAAAGGGGGAGATTGTTAATATCCATATTTTGAGATAATGTGTTCCAACCCAATGATGAACACTAGTTAGGTCCCCACCCCTTGATCTTATCCGCATTTTATTCTTGGCAACATATCTTCGAGCTGGATAAGGGAAGCCCTGCATGGTAAGGAGCGTCTCCCCAACGGTCGTCTGGTCATCCTCAAGATGGGCGTTCTATATAAGGCATACATATCCTACCATCTAAGGGAAGGAGTCGGCTATGGTAGGAGGAAGATTTCCTGGATATGATTATCTCCTTCCATAGCAACAGGATTTCGAACATCCTTTAAGTAGGACGATTGGCTGTGGATCAAGATTCAACACTATCATTCTTAAGAAAACATAAGCAGCAAATCGTGTGAGAAATCCTAAGATTCAATCTCTTCACCCCACCCGCAAGACTCATTACTTGTGAAAGAGATTGATACTTGAGTGATTATTCCTGTCATCATACACATTGAACCTTTGATTGATTTCGACACATTCGATCAAGGGAAGCACTCAAGTTCGTGTCAACAAGATACTACCCTTCATTGCTACATCAAAGGGAGGATCTTTTACAGGTTCACTCAAGGGAAACTTGGAGAAGGAGTCTTCAAGGGGTCGAAGCAGAATCAGAGCATTCTCACCAGAAAAGGGAGTTTCTGGTACCATCGATCATCCGCTTGGGTGTTGGAGTAAAAGGTTACTGGTTCACTATTGTTCGTGTTGTAACGCGGTGTTCGAACACATAGTGGAACACTCCTGGATTGGTATCCCCCAGACGTAGGCCTTGGGCCGAACTGGGTCAACAACTCTCTGTTTGTTCTTGTTTCTTTACTGCACTTATTTACCTCTGAGCACTAACCTACTAACAAGTCTTTTAAGTGTGCGATTGAACAAACAGTTGTGATTAAGGTTTTTTAATCTTGACGTATAAGGGACCAACATATATATATATATATCTAAATATATATATGCTCATCCACTGTTCATGGTAACATAGTATTACCAAAATATCCTCTTGAAGTTGATAAAATTACTTCTTTACCATATTTTCATATTTCGCAAGATTTCTTCCTTCTTAAGATTTACCGGCATTTATCATTCTTTCCTTCCCCAATCCAAAATTTGCCCTAGCCCACCGCCTCTTTTCGCTGCGTTTGCGTCGACCTTCCCTCTGCTTTCCCAATCCAAAATTTCCTCTTGCCCACCACCTCCGTTCTCTATGTTCCAACGTTCGAGCGCCGCCGTCGTACTGCCGGCCCAGCGCCAGCCGATCGCCCTCTGTCTCACGCAGACTTCGGAACACCACTGGCCGGTCGGCACTTTCTCTCCCCATCTCTCTCGCTCTGTGTCCCTTGTGCCGCACCTCCACTACCGCTGCCCCATTCCCACCATTGCATCTCAACCGTAGCTGCTATCATCGCCGTGTCTGGTAACAAGGGCTCTTCCTATTTTCTTTTCTATTACGGATCTAATTTTGCATTATCTGATGTTAATTACTTATGATTGGCCATTCTGTGAAATGTTTCTTCTTCAATTTTATTTTGTTCCGTTGGATAGTGTGATGTTTATGAAGTGATTACGATTAATGGGGAGAAGTGGTTCTTGATGTGAAGATTCATTCATTAAGGGTTCGTTGGAATTTTACATAACTACACTCGGATCATTTTTTTTTATTACTACTGTGGTTAAAACATTTTATGATGATAATTTATTTTCTCTGCACAGGCTTCAGCTGCGGGGAGTGGTTGTCCGTCTTGAACGACAGCCGTCCCGACTCCTATTCGTTTACTCTGCAGCATTATCTGAAGAAGATTTCTAAAATAAATATTTGACCCATTGATGGAATTTCTTGTTTTGAAATGAAGTCTCCGGATTATCCAGAAGCTTTGAAACTGCGCAGAGCCAGGTTTCAGTTGGAATGGGTGAGTCTCTGGTTTTCTCATTTCATATTAGTAGAAATTGTGGTTCCAATGTTTTGTCGTGAGTCTTGGCGATGTGTTGCATATGATTCAGGTATTGTATCATTGTGGGGAGTATGCATATTGGACAGTGTGCTTGTTAAATCTATTATTACAAATTATTATATTGGTCAACTTGAGTTCAAGGAAATTCTGTGATGATGTATGGCTTCCCTCTTCATGTTCTGCATAATGATAATTGCCCTTTAATTTGTAGGGAAAGCAACATGGTCTACAACATGAAATTCAGACACTAACCGGTGATAATATTTGATGTTGGGCTATGTGAGTCTCAATTTAATCTAAGTGCTCAACATAGAGGTGGATCAGATCATTGAGGTTATTTTATGATTTCAGAATCCCTTTGGTGTTTCTGTTTCAATCATACCGTGTTTACTTCGATGATATATGAGTATTTTTTTTTTCAGGCAGCTAACATGATGGAGGCTGGCTGGTCGCGCAAGTTTATGTTGATCATGGCACAAAAGAATCAATACACTTCCGGACAATGTCTCACTAGGTTTGCTACCTTGATGAAGGTGGATTTCTCTCTTTCGTACTTGTGTTTCAGTAGTGAGCAACCGAAAAAACTGAGGGCCAACACTAAATGAAGCATTTCTTGGTTTGCTATATCCAACTAAAAACTATTTCATTCCACCTTATAATTTCTATGTATAATTGTATATTTCCTTTTTATACCGGGTGACGCAAGATTAAGGAAGAATGTAATTGTTCTCATTTTTTTTGCAACATCGCAAAAACCACAGTTTTGGATTTTTTTCTACTTTATTCACTTTTTTTTAATAGAATATGCATTTGTTCCATGCTGAGTGTTCCAGCCTATATAGAAGCTATTCTTAGCTTCTTTGGTATTCCAGTTAGTCCACCAGGTTGATAGACATCTCCCATGAGGTTCGCAGTCTGCTTTGATCGATCAAATTGTACTGGCTGCATATTTCGTGTTGGACAAAATCTTATTCTAGATTATGATCTCTACATCATGTTGAGGTAATGAACTTTCTTTCTTTCAAATTATTTTATATGTCGCTACCCTACTCTATATGCTGATCGACTGCCATCTCTTCTTGTTCCAATTGTGTTGGTATGAGCTGATTATGTATATTAAGTAATTTGTCTGTCATGAATGCCTTATGATCATGTATGGGATGTTTATTATTTAGTTTTCCACTTTCAGGATATATCTTGTTAAATTGGCGTAAATGGGATGCAATATTTTGCCCAATTAAAAAACAGTTGCTTTCATCAGTCTAATTTCTTTCGCAAAGCCAAGTGTAGTTCCAAAAGTTGTATGAGATTACTAAAAAAAAAAAAAAAAATTCCGGTTTGATTTTATAAATATCTGGTGAGTCGGGCCAGGGGTGAGTTTTCCGTGTTACTGACTACTGAAAGCTACCGTTAATGCTATTTTGTGCAACTTTAGAACCAATTCGTAAGGATTAGAATAAGAACTAAATCTTAGTTCTTATAAAGCACTAATTTAAAATTCAAAACCTAGGGATTTATTGTGCTAGCCGATAAATAAGGAGGCGTCTTATTACTCTATGCATGAGCAAGATGTTCATAAATGTCCATTCTTGAAGAACATCAATAAACCATCCCATTTTCCTCTTGCTTGTTTGAGTTTTCCCGTTAATGTAACTTATAGTTTGGACATTTCTATGTAATGTATGTAGTTGCTATAATGCTCTAATTTCACTATTCCCTGCAATTTGTGGTTCCATTTTTTATAGTTTCCCATTTTAGTCATGGTCATTCTTATAGTTCCATTCCCCCCTTCTTAGTTTACCATCTGTGTAGTTTTCAATGATTAAATTGGATTTACTTCGGGGAAATGGATTACTCTATTGTTATTGTGTTTGTCAAGGTTCATAGACAAAAGTAGCGCTAATGTATTGAATGATATTGTTGATTGAACTTAGATTTAGTGTTTGATATGTTAAATATTGCATGCAGAACATGAGATGAAATTCTCCACAATGCTGCACGACATCTTTCTTGAATGTTATGTCTTATTTTGTTTGTGAATGTGGAAAATTAATTTCGTCGGTCTGTAACTAATTCTAATCCCATGCAGTGGTATACATGTATTTACTGCCCTTGATGGTTTGCTTTGGTTGGAGCCTAGAATGCCCTCTTCATGGTGGATCTAATGAGGTACATATCTTTTTAGTGCCTATAAAGCTTTGCATGGAGATTTTTGTATAGTTGTATTACAACAGGGTTAACTATGTGCTTGCTAACTCAGCAGAAGTTGATATTAGTTTTAGTATTTCAATGTGCTATTTTCTTATGTATTCTATATGTTGTGCTTATGATGTTGAATGAGATTGAGATTGGAAGTAGCATACACAATATAACTGATTTATTACAAGAGTAAATAACAGATTCAACTCTTTCCATGGCTTTAATTTCATGCCCTGCGCTGTATATGTGACTCTTAACTCAATTGCTCGATCCTGTTCCCCTTAAGATTAAAATTCATATAATTTATAGGTAGTGAAATATCTGGTATTTGCCACACGTATACAAGATGTATGATCCCCGAGCTAGAGTCATCAAGAAATTTGAAGAAGAAATTTTTTCTATTGTTGGCAAGGATACCCTTATCAAGGTGGGGTTATTCAAATGAATTTCGTTGCCAGAAAATTAATTGATTTGAACCTGAAAACTGGTTTTATGCATCAAATTAAAATTGCTCTATTTATATGGGGAGTTCTTTTATAGATAATTTTTGTTTCACATTAATATGAATAGCACAGAGACCATACTCTTTTATTACGTAGCGATCGCCTTGTTCATGGCTTTCTCCATTTTTTGGATGGTCCCTCAATTCTCCAGAGCTTGAAAAAGTAACTTCTCCCATTTGTTTATATGTTTTGTTAACTTTTGGGCATTTTAGCTTTAATTGGGACTTTTTACTGCATGGGGATTTGCTAAATTTCTGCGATTGATTGTTCACTGCAGGTATAGGGTGTTCTATCTGACCGTGTATGCTACTGAATTGAAAAACAAATTTTCTAAATTAATATCTTTTACTATTTGGCATTGTGTTTATTTATTTAATTGTTTATTCATTTTTTCTCTCTCTTGTATTTTCCTTTTATTAGCTAAATTTGTTTGGTAAATTACTTACTTTTCAGTATTTCTTTTGATTCATCCTTAATAATTCTCTTCATTTTGGAAGTTAGAATGATCAATGTCTATTTAATTTATGATACTGTGATTCAATTGGAGAGGCATATCATATTTAACTATCCCTACAGATTATATATAGAAACGGCTCGAGAGTCTGAAAACATCAGATTTTGCACAATTCTTTATATTGCACAGTTTTGGGATTTTCTTTTGTAATTTCATAGCATGCTTGGCACTTTATTATTATTCAGTTTGTATTTCATTTTGTTTCAGCCATCTTCTGGAATTGCATTTTCCATCTGCTCAAACTGCACCATGTATTTTGTTGAAAACAGTTAGCTATAACATGTTCTTTAGAATTAGACAGCTGCATAATAGATCATGAAAGATAGTCTAACAATTGGCGCAAATGACGTATTTCAGATTTTCACCTCTAATGTTATTTATAATTCCCATTATCCTACTTTATCTTATTTTCAGCGTCAGTCACAGAATCAACTACTATTGATTTTTGTTCATGCTGATTCATCTATTTATTCAACTCACAGGTCACTTTAATACAATAAGCCGAATGTTCCACTTACATCCTGTGGCAAGCTACACTTTTAGCAATTTGCTTTTGATGTGCTGCCTAAATCTTTGCAGATTTTACCAGACCTGAGAATATTGTCCTGCTTAATGTACTACACTAATGACTCAAAATTAAATATGCTTACCCGACATGTTTCTCTTTGAACTTTACAACCAATTACTTTACTTTGACTTTCATGTCAGGCTTTGGGAACCACTTGCTTCCAACACAATAATATGCGAACCACTTAGAACTATTATCTTAAATCTAGAACATTTGAAATGTCAAAATATTACATCCATTGAATTCTGCGCGGCGTAGCGCGCGATGGCGAGTACTAGTATATATATATATATATATATATACCTTTGGGAGAAAACAAGCACCTTCAATCTCGATGCACTGTGATCGCAAAGCGGCAATAGCTATACTGAAAATTTTCATCTAATAAGACATGGTATTATAAAAGAATGGCTAAAACGTGGAGTTATTTCCATTGATTATTCGAAGTCATAAACACATTTGACTAATCCAAAAGATTTAATTGGTCTCACTTATTTGAATCAATAAAATTCAGAATTCACTATACTCAACCAACAATAGTTATTTGTATTGGTATCAAGATACTGTAATAAATCCCTAATTATTTCTCAACCCAAAATTCCTTTAATTACATATATTGACACCTGCAACTATCCTCAGTCCTCTACTATTTACAAAAAGCACACATAGACATATATAATCAACAGAAACTGGTCCATAGCAATGATCGAATCGAGGGATTGATCTAAGCCGCCGGGGCAGGGATGTTGTCGTCGAAGCCCACGATCCTCGTCGCCGGGAAGTTCCTCATGTCATCACCAATCATGAATAAATCATTGCCAAATCGTGGGTCTCGAATCATTGGATTCGGGGCACGTCTAGGCGGAGATCCACACAAGATTGGCGGAGGCGATGAGTCCGACCTTCCACACGGTGCTTCGGTCATCAGGCCGGGCCTTAGAGGCTTGGGGCGCCACGTGGTAGCACGGCAAATACTCTGCTGATCCGCCAGGGGATTCATTGTTCTCTCTGTATGTTCGTAATTCTGTTTGAATAACTGAATCGAAATTCCTACGATACAAAAAATATGTGGAAGAAAATTTCAAAGCGTTATGTATAGAAATATTTTATAATTGAATGATGAAAATAGGATTTATGAATTGAATGTGTGTGTATCTTTGCTTTGGCTTGAAGGCAAAGATTTATTACATATCCTGTCGGCATCGAATAAATATGGGTGCTTATATAAAGAAGGAAATAAAATTATATGACCACAATATAATGTCGGTTGGGTGGTTTTGACTTGACCACTCGGCCGCCATTGGACTAAAATATTTTGAAACCATGTTGGATGAGTGGATCTGTATTTGCTTACTTAGGTGGGTAGGAGCGAATTAATCACCCATGGTCATCATATACAAATTTTATTTATAATGTACGAAGTATATACTGGTTTTATTCCATTTTCTTTTAATATGAGTTCTTGTTGATTTTGGAAGGTGTTAGTGTGCAGGTGGCTGCACATGCAGCTACCATGTGTGTGATGTGGGAGTTGTGTTGTGTGATGTATGAAATAGTGTATTTTGTGTGTTGAGAGACACGTGTTGTGTGATGCCAAAAATGTGACGCTCAGAGAAGTATTATGTGATGCGAGATGCATTTGTTGTGATGTCTGCACCTAAAAGCTTTTAAAAGGATTGTACCGTAACCGGATTGGTTAATTTTATATCTGTTTCCTACCTTAATTTCTGTGTATGATTTTCTATGATTGATTTTATATTAGTTTTAACTCTTGGTTTAAGGATGGGATTAGATAAAATTAAACATAATTAAATTTATGCTTATATTTAATTATTAGCACACCGCCCGCGCAATGCGCGGGAAGTAATGTTAATTTTTTTTAAAAAAAAGATAAGATAAAATTTATAAATTCAATTATTTTATTATATAAACTTAATCGGGTCATGCCCATTTTTCGATCATATGTTACTGAGCAAAAATGTGACAAAAAATGATGATAAAAAAGAGACCGTCCGATAAATGTATAAAGTAAAATCTCCTTAGCCAAACTTTTTAGAACATACTGATTATATGATAAACATTCACCGCAATTTACATCAGATAAATAAATTTAAAAAATTTAGTTTAGTTTTTTTTGTATATAATTTAAAATAAAGTCAATTGTTTTAATTGAATTAAATTTATGAGAGTAAAATTAAAATAATTTTCATTGTGTATGAGGTTAAACTTAAATATATTTATTTACCAAAAAATAGTCGGATTTAATTTTAAAATAATTTTTATTTATTAGGTTGGTTATATTTTACATATGATAGCAAGATGAATTATATATATATATATCTACTTAATATTGGCATTCATGAAATTAGGTTATAATATATCTTTTATAATCGTTATCTAACTTTTAATATAGATATGTATAATTTGAATAGTTGGTGCAATTATTCATAGTCAAGTATAAAATAAAATAATAAAAATATGGTAATTAAATAATTTTTTTAACACGATAGATCATAGTTGGAAAAACAGTCGACATTAAAAATTTTTGTTATATAAGAAAAAATTTATTTTATATAATTGAGACACAAACGATCTTATTAATAATTTATGCATAATAATAATTATAATATTGTAAACTTATTTTTAAATTGTTTACAGGAAAACATATTTTTAAAATTCATTTATAGTGTATATAACATTGGCATTAATCAAATTAGGTTATAATATATATAATTTTATAATGATATCTTTTTAATCATAAATATTACGCCAAAATTGGAAAATTAATTTGGCCTTTATTCACTCCATTTTTATTATTTTATTTTGCACTTTTTAATTAATGATGGAATATAAATATTTTTTATATTTTGATTTTATGACTATATGTATGATATTTTTCTTAAAAAGATATGTCACCCTAAAATATTATTCATCATATATGAAATAATTTTAAAAAAAAATAATAATGTATGACTTCTACCTCTATTATTTGAAGTTAGAATTTTTGAAATCCACAACTAACTAATTTAAAATTAGGGAATGATTTTTCCAAAATCTTTTTATTAATTTAAAATGCTGAAGAATTTTTTAAAATATTTAAAGTTTCCGCCCAAAATTCATCCATTTAAATTTAAATACTTAAAAATATCTAAGTTAAATTATGATTTTATTGAGAAGTGAATTATATTAAATATTTCTACCATGGTAGTGTTTTTGGACGATATATTATTAATAGTGTTTTTGAATATCTATATAATAAATACTGAATACTTTTTGGCATGTGCAGACTGTATTGCCCTATTAAATATACTTCATCCTTTTTAATTTTAAGGATTATACAGTAATTATGCCTTAAGTTCCTACGTAAACGCTGATTAATCATTCAGAAACGTACAATCATCTAAATTAATTACACGTCAGCGCTGAATCATCCTACTTGCCAAGTCATCAATCTTTTAAATCTTATATTTAGATAATAAATCTATTTATTAGTATAAGAAAATCTTGAAAAATCTTTTCATATATTTTAAAAAGATATAATAATATATTTGATATTTATAATGAATTTAGTTAAACAATATATTATATTAGATAATAAATCTATTTGTTTGTATAAGAAAATCTTTCTATATATTTTAAAAAGATATGAACTAAAAATAAATTATAATATATTTGATATTTATTATGAATTTAATTAAATCAATATATTATAAATTCTTTATTTGAATAATTTATATTTTCAAATATAATATTAATTATATTAAAATTCGAGCCTATTATACATAATCTATCTATATAATAAATCCTGAATACTTTTTGGCATGTGCAGACTGTATTGCCCTTATTAAATATACTTCATCCTTTTTAATTTTAAGGATTATACAGTAATTATGCCTTAAGTTTCCACGTAAACGCTGATTAATCATTCAGAAACATACAGTCATCTAAATTAGTTACACGTCAGCGCTGAATCATCCTACTTGTCAAGTCATCATTCTTTTAAATCTTATATTTAGATAATAAATCTATTTATTAGTATAAGAAAATCTTGAAAAATCTTTTCATATATTTTAAAAAGATATAATAATATATTTGATATTTATAATGAATTTAGTTAAAAAATATATTATATTAGATAATAAATCTATTTGTTTGTATAAGAAAATCTTTCTATATATTTTAAAAAGATATGAACTAAAAATAAATTATAATATATTTGATATTTATTATAAATTTAATTAAATCAATATATTATAAATTCTTTATTTGAATAATTTAAATTTTCAAATATAATATTAATTATATTAAAATTCCAGCCTATTATACATAATATATACATAAAATAACACTACATAAAATTTTTAAAAAAAAGTATTTCATCAGTAAAAAAAATTAATATATTATTTTATGTACATAAAAATTAATATCATGATAATTTATCTTTTACATATATTTATTAGTCACTAATCTACTGTATAGTTATTAATACTACCACTGTTCCTTTTTATATAAATATAATATATAAATCAACATATTTTTGCGGGTGGAGTGAGTTAGAAATATAAATGTTTTAATATGCTTAATCAATTTAATTATACATATAATATTTATAATAATAGGGTGGTAATTATGGATTAATTTCTATTTATATTTTATTTACATAACAAATTGAATTATACTTTTCTTTTTGGTGAAACCGGGTATAATATAATTGAATAATACTTGGTATATGTATTATGAAAAAAAAATTCTTCTGTCATTTTGAAAAAAATAGAAATTATATTTTATTAAAAATTCTGTTTTCATACATATACTAAAATAATAATATATAATTTTAAATTAATTGAGTTAATAAGTTTGTATTTAAAAAAAAAGTAATACCCGTGCGCGAAGTGCGGGTGAAAAATCTAGTTATTATAAGGTTTACTAAGAATCCTGAAATGTATTAAAATATGAATAATTAAATAAATTTTAATTTTTCTATATAAATTATTAAAACAAAGAAAGAAGTAGAATTATTTAAATAAATTCGAGTATACTAAAAATCCTCAAACCAAATTACATTAGAAATTACCAAATAATGTCATAACAACATATTGAGAGCAAATTTTATCTCTTGGTTCAAACCAAGTTTATCAAGATCAAGATCTTAGTTGGGATCATTTTTATCTTTGGAAAATTGGGATCATAAGATCGGATTTATATCATAAGTCCTACTAAATTGAAACAATAGATAAAAATAATTATACATATTAACAAATGAAAGTAGAACATAGAATATGATTTGATAAATGAAGCAATAAAATACTATAAACAGTCGAAAATAAATTCAATAACCATTTTATAAAAAAACCTGAGATTATGGGAGCATATTTCAAATTTTAGTATGATCGGATCGTAAGATTCTATATTAAAATTATTGGTATTTTACTATCAAAATCGGTATCAAGTTCGAGATTCTAACTAAATTTAAGATCTTTCAAAGATCTGGATTGTTTTTAAGAAGTGGAATCGTGAGATGGTAAGATCTTAAGATCAGAATTGATATCTTAACAAATTACTAAATATTGTAATACTCTATAATACTATAAATTACTATAGAATCCAATAAATTATACAATGCCTATATCTCTTCATCCTCTTTATATCGAAATGACTAATCCCCTAAAATGAAAAAGTTGAATATATTCTATAACATCCACCACAGCATATCATGACTAAAAGAGACGAAACAGAAAGAAGATCCATTCCAAATTATTGCAACAGTTCAACAATTGCTCTAGAGTAGAAATATATTCTTCACTCTCATTTGAATCTTCCTGCTTCCCTGAACTGTGCCCATGACTTTTTATATGAAGAGAATCTTCCTGCTTCCCTGAACTGCTTCCTGCTTCCTTAAAAAATTGGTGAAAGAAGCTTGTTAGATGATTAAAATCACCCATAAGACATAAAATAGCATGAGATGAAGTCAAAATTCGGAAAAAATAAAATGTAAAATACAAATAGGAAAAAAGTATTCATAAAACATGCTACTAACATAAACATACCGATTCACATGAATCAATCACGTACATGCTACAAAAATAAATGATGAATAAACATTAGATTAGAGAAAAATGACTAAAAATTGTCTAAAGCAATAAAAAATAGTAAAATATGAAATTTTGAATAGAGATTAATGAAATGATGAGTGATGTATTTATAGGCAATTCAAATATATTTATTTAATGGAAATAATTTAAAACTTTAAGAGTATTATAGATAGATTATAAATTTAGGGAGTATATATGATATGATATAATTGAGTTTGTTGAAATTAAATATTAGATTTTATATATATATATTATTGATTTAGGGAGTATGAGGTAGTTAAATTAGATTATATATATTATAGATTTAATGAATATATATGATTGTTGAAATTGGGGAAGAAAAGTAGGAGGAGATGTTGAAAAAATGGGGTGACGAAGTGGGGGGAAATTAGACTATAGTACTTATATATATATATATATATATATATATATATTTCAAGGATCTGGGGTTTGGGAAGACCCCAACTCCCAACTTATAGGTTGGAGATTCGTAATTCGTGTGGCACGGACTTCCACAACCATTTTATAGCCTGTATAAGAAAAAAAAATTATTTGAAGGATCTTAGAAAAGAAGGTTGGGCCTTTAGACTTGATAATTGAGATGGGCCTTAATCTCAATCAACAAAGAGGACCTAAATTAAAAGTATGGACACATGGTGGGCTTACTTAAATTTTCAAAATAGAATATTATTTTTTGGTGAAACGACATAAATATTATTCAATATTATTTGCGATTAAATAAAATTGAATAAAAGGTTACAAATAACGTAAAGAGCTATATAGGTTTAAATTCAATCGTGAATAATCCTATACGGGGTTAAAAGGGGTTAGGATTTTTATTGTAATGTTAGTACAAATCATTAGATAATATAAGTGAAAGAGAAATTGGTAAAAAAATAACTCTGAACTTATTAGAATTGTTAATTTATGTACCTAAACTTTTTTTGGAAAAAATAACCCCGAACTATTAAAAGTTATAAAATTGTAAACTTCCATCCATTTCTTCCTTCAAACACCAATTAAACGTTAATTGTAAAGGACAAGATATTCTATCTAAATTTTTTAATCCATCTATGACTCAGAATTATGAGACCCATTAAATAACCCATCCCAGAAACCCTTCTTCCCCTTCTTCAACCTTTCACGCATTCAAAACTTTCAACCCTGAACCTCAGAATTTTGTTTTCTCTCTCGGCATTCGGCACCAATCTATTGAATATGTTTCAATGTAAGTTGTAATACTCTTTTTTGAAGTCCCTATTAAAGTTGGATTCGGTTTATTGGTGTGGAGTGAATAGGGTTCTGGAGTTGATTGGAGAATCTAAAAGTAAAGGTAATGGTACGGAACCACTACTGCTTTCTATTCTCCTACTCCAAATCGTTATTTCACACCCATCAAAAGTATTGAAGATATTCAACCACAAGGCCAAAACACGAGTTCAAGAAAAAAATTGTTTTGTTGCAGAAAGTCATCCTCAGGTGAATTGCTACATATTATAAGAAACTCTCAGGCAAGAAACCATTTCTAGTTGAATATACAATCTTCTCATGAAAAGTTACTAAAAATCCTTCCATAACATTCTCTGGATCGGAAAATCCAAAAAGTTAAGGGCACTTTGTAGTGTTTTATTTATTAGATCTCCCACAACATCATGGCCAACAAAATGAAAATATCATAGATTACCGAAAAATATATATCAAACAAGATAAGTAATGAGCACATAACTTTTGGCAATGAAAGGCATATATCACTAGCCTCACTATCATGAATGCAGAGGCAGAGAGTCATCACATCTTCCTTGTCAAAAACATTTAATGTAACAATTCTAAATGTCCCAACAGCTTTCTCACCACCTACGTTGAGCTTACGTAAACATGCATCATTGTTTCACAAATACCGCAAAAAGAAACAGGAGTTTAATAATGATATATTGTCCTCCCAAAAATGATCCAACTTTCAGCTCACTTCGATCCATCATTACTCGCACCTGTTGCACATCGACCATTCTGGAAAGGTGGTTCTTGTCTCAAATATTCAGCATTTACATTAATTCTGATTTTTTCTGAATAATTCAGCTTTTTCTTTGAATTGTATGCTGGCTTCCCACTTGTTGATCTTGAAGAAGACGTTGTATGCTCACTTCGCTATATATTCGTCCACTTTCTCTACAATTGACGAAGGCATATATGTGTACGTGCATTATCTGTAATGCATATTCATTACAATTCACAAAGGTAAATATAGCTGAATAAACATACCGGTGTGGATACCTTCCTCTTAGTCAGCCTGGTTTGAGAGCCATGGGTGGTCCATCCATCCCGCATCCCTTCAGCATCCACCTATTAGCGATAAAAATGAAAAGATCATATAAAAAAACGACCAATGGTTAAATATAATATCGTTGGGGCCATCACAGACCAAATAGATTTGAATACGTACGTTTTCTATTTCGATGGAATTATCTTCAAATTGAGACGCACGCAAGAAACCAAGAAACTCTTCCATGTCAGTCTATCCATATACACATAAACATGATAATGTCAAGATGTTGAAAAATAAAAAAGTCAAAATTATAACATCACATTTGACTTACAGGTGCTTTATTACATGGTGGTTCAATGTCAAGCAATGGTTCATGTTGTGGTTCGGAGGTATGGTCAACATTTGGTTCACAATCTACACTATATGTACCTTCACCAGCATTGGACTTTGTAACAAGAAAATAAATTTTACAAAAAACAACAATAATTATTAGATTTTGTAAGAAATATAATGCATATAATTACTAATCGTTTGTCTAGCTTTGCATGCAGAGCTATTATGCCCAACCTGTCCGCACTTCCTGCAATGAATTAAAATGTCTTTTCATCCTTTGGACATTACCTGCACTTCTCACATTTTTCCTTTCAGCAACATCCTTCTTCCTAGATTTTTTGGGTCGGCCAAGTTGGACCAACGCAATTGGAGGATCTAAAGTTGCTTCCTTACCACTAATGGGATACAACACATGACTGTAAATCTTTATGAAAAGATATCTACTGTAGTATCGATGTGCATAGTCCCTTGGGTCCTCTCCTATTTTCAATATGGTTGCGCTAGCGTGAATACATGGAAGTCCACTGATATGGAATAACCTACAACTACACTCATTCCTATCCAAGAAAACTACATACTGCTCACCTTTTGGTCCTTCAACCTGATACCCCCTCTTCCATTAGCAATTGCCTTCCATCTCCTTGATAATTTTTTTTCTATTTTCTAAATCTTTTCTAATTGCAGGGCCTACGGGGCCATCACATTTTTCCATTCACTTCAATTTCTTAGCATAGTGTTTCATTAGATAAGTCCTTATCCCCTCAAGCACTCCAACAATTGGAAGTTCTCTATATGGCACAATGGCTGAATTGAAACTCTCACATAAATTGTTTTGCTGATTTCACATACTCTGGGAAATAAGATCAACACCAGCAATTGGGTACAGGAGCACAACATACCCAACCATAGGCACTCTTATCATATTTCTTTAAATCTTCCATAGCCAATTGATATTGTTCAATTGTGGTTGACCATGATATTCCCCAAAATTTTTCGCGTAATAATTGTCCTCCACGGTGTATCTTCTTGAAGTTCATGTATAAGTGTTGCACACAATGTCTGTGTTGGGTCATAGGAAACAACTCAACTAATGCACTGTCAAGGCCCTGTCACATGTAGAACATTTAAATGAGAAATTTTTGAACACACGTATCACATATTTCACTAAAAAATATTAACCAATTAGAAAAAATTACCTTTTATTGGTCAGATATGAATGTGTCGCTAGTAGCTCTGACTATATCAAGGTCAAAGCTAAGCAATTCCAAGAACCAGTGCCACTGCTCACGTACTTCTTTCTCCACCACAACCCATGCAATCGGCCACCAACCATTGTTGGGATCTAATCCTAAGCACTTGTTTCTTGTGCTCATTCTTGATGTGACAACCATCAAGGCCAATAATTCTCCTGCACCTTTCTTTGAATCCCCTTTTTAGTGGTCCTAAACAACAATAGAACCTTTGAAACCTAGGATTGCCCTTAGGAAATGATTGTGGTGTAAATGTAATCTCTACTGTGGAATCTGGATGCATTTCCTTAATCCCGCTGTATACATACATCATTAAGTTATGATTTGCTTATATAAAATGTCAAAATAATTATCAAGCATAAAGAAACTCTATCAATGGTTTAAGAGAACATATAACAAAGTTAAATACACTTATACCTCCACAACAATGTATATTGTTCTGCAGTATTTCCTTTGATTTTATTCGGAGCCATAGTGAGTGCTTTGTACCCTTTTGAATCTTTAATTTCGCAATGGTAGTGCTCATCCAACGTATGGATTAACTGAGACACCGGCATTTTCATATTGCTTTTTAAGTCATCTTCAAAGCTACAAAACAAAATTAAATGCATTGGATCATATATGTCATATGCCAACTTTATACTACAAATTAAACTAAAAGTTAAAACTTACTCTTCAGCTATCCATTTCGAAGTCATGCTCTTGTTCCGCCACTTATAGCTACATAATGTGTTAACATCACACTTTGATTTAAAGACCCAATCATCTGTTCCCAAAGCATTAGATTTTGACAAGTAAATAGACCACTTGCACTAAGTACCTTTACACTTTACTCTCAATCTGTATGCTTCACTCATAGCAATGTAAATAGGCCTACCACTTTGTATGGCATAATTTTGTAATGCTTTTCGAAATTCTATCTTAGTGGCAAATTTTTGACCAATTTTAAACTCAAGATTCCGACCATCCCGAGAACTATTGAATCGAGTGTAACGCACAGTTGCTTCTTCATCATCATCACTCGAGTCGGGATCACTATGTAGATCTTCGACCGCCATATCATATAATAGTGGGTTGTGGTCGCTACTATAATTGGTATCTCCAGGATCTTCATATGGGCACATGTAATTCGGTGGCAGCCCTATCTATCACAACCCTTGCTTCGGAAGCTTGTACATCACCTTCATGTGCATCATCACTCTTTTTTGTGATTCTCTGTCTAGTTTCAACATGTTTTGATGATGGACCACTCTCATCTTTTTCTTGATTAAATGTTCCTTCAAGAGGCACACCATCTACGGCCATACTCTCAACACCTTACTGCTCCCATTCATTGTTATTGCATATTTGCTACTCAACTGGTCTTTCATCCATATAAGTCAATCTTAGACCCCCATGGCTTTTAGCTATGCCCGTGTTTGCTTCATTCTCCACTCTTAAATTGGTCATTTCTAACAATATACTTCCATTATTTTAATCTTTCAACCCAGCTTAAAAATTCTCTAACATCTTTGTCAGTTTGCAGTTATAACAATCCATGTTGTAGATCACTCCTAGGGTCAATATAATAATACAACATGCCTTCTTCCTTATCATGACCACATTCCTTTCCCATGTTGTTATCTCTATAATACTAAACAAGTCCGCATCACACCGATCAAAATAATCTACTTTCCCATCAACATAGCTCTAATATTCTTTGCCTTCAATATGTCCTCCATGATGAAGCTTCAACGTGAACTTCATATTGTCATGTTCTACAAAAAAATAATAATAAAAGATAAAAAAAATATAAATCATACTATTTGCCAACATTGTTCCTTACCAAAGGAATAAAAAAAAAACAATATTCATAGTTCAAAATAAATCCTAAAACTATAATAACTGAAGCACAACTACCTAAATAGTGCAATGTAATATATAATCATACTGATAACTTTAGATTTCTAAATGAGAAGACAAAAAGTAATGGTCCCTGACTTTTTCAATTTTTATTAAATAATCAATATTTTATTCTATTTGCCAACATTGTTCCTTACCAAAGGAATAAAACAAAATCAATAAATCAAGAATCAAACAAAAGCGATAAATCTCACCATAAATAGTGTATGGATCAAAATACTCATCTGATTCTCTTTTCATCCACCACTTGCTTATTATGATCGTACAAAACATATTTCAAACACTCTTGGGATTTTTATGTCGGCGGTTACTCTACACAAAAATAGTGTCAGGAACAACTGGGGATAATGACTTTGCAAATTTCACCATCTTGTTGCACGATCAAGGATGTTGTTGAACGCGCCGGAGATATCGGGAAAGCTGTGAACATTGCAAGTGAATCGACTCTTGACAAAGGGAATTCCTATCGATTAAGGTTACAAGTGAATACTTTACGAGTCTCTCTCACAAATCCGGGTCAACCAAAAATGTGTAGAGACTATTTTGCCCAATCACTTAATGTCTATTTGGACTTTGACGGAAGCAATGGATGGAAGTTATAATTTTATAATACCTTCGTCTTTGTGTAATTGTTACACACCTCTCCGATGCCGATGCACATTTTTAACAGTTAATAACTTAAATTATGTACAATGAAAAATTATAAAAAACTGATATTATAAAACTACAAAAATTAGACGAATCTAATAAGATTTCACTTGACTATGTCTTTTCTTACATAACTTTGATAAAAACATGAATTAAAGTTAAACAGTGAATAGTGTCAAATAGTGATTCGTAACAAAAAGAGCGAGACGGAGGAAGTAACTTTTAATAGATGGACAATTTCAATAAGTTCAGGGTTATTTTTTCCCAATTGCTCTAAGTGAAAATATTTCAAAATCCTATTTCATCTTGTAAATTATTTCATTATTTTAATATAAATTTGGTTTGAGAGCTGAATCAACTCATGTTAAAGTGCTGAAGGAGTGTTTTATATGTGCTCAAATAGTGCTTTGTATGTGCTGAGCGTTTTTATATAACCCAGAAAACATTAAATACCTAGCACACACCTCGTTAATACCCAGTATACCTACCTCATTCGATCAGCACGCCAAAAACTGCTGAATGTCACTCATTCAACACCCTCCGAACCCTTATAGTATACTTTAAGCTTAAGAAATGCGAATCTATAATTAATCCAATACATTCTGACTTAACACAATTTAAACCTACATGATTATGTGGAATGAGGCATTCTTCAGTGGTAACTTCCACATTCAAGTTATTTAGGTGACATGTCAGTGCCACCTTAAAAGTTAAATACCTCTATATTTAAATAAAACTCTCTCCCGCAAAATAATACCAAAAAAGTATGTATTTATGGGATTCCCAACAATAAAATTCTCCCCCAACAATAGTACATGTTGTTATCACTAACTTGCTTCATGTGCAGATAATGTAGTTTTATAAGTGTTGAAACTACGCCAGAACTACGAGAGCAGTTACTGACAGACATGCGCGACAGTTAGCTGCTCTGTGCGCGTGTTTTAACTGACCCTGCTGGATCTAATTCGTCTTCCTGAGTTTATATATTGTTCTTAGATCCTCTGTAATTAGTGATTCGTATTATTGAGTTGTATTTTACATTTTTCACATCTTACACTTTTCGAGTCGGTTATTTGTCTCCAAAGTTTTGATAGTTTCATTCTTTGAGAGTTCTGTAAAATTCTTGTGAGTCATTCTGCATCTTGAAGATCATTCTTTTCGCAAGGTCTGTGCTGAAATAATTTCAACAAGTTTTCCTTGTTGAGAAAAACTTTCTTTCGACAACCGTTTGAAACGGCTTTTGTGGAAGCGCTTGATGATTGAAGGAGATCAATTTAGGAGAACTTCTATACTGTGATGCCAAGATTCTTGAACCCTGAACAGCCATGGAATTCAAATTGGACAGGATCGTCCGGAGACTGAGTTGTGGGGGAGTCACGACTGCAGTCTGTCTGCCAGGGAAGTGTTGCATTGCATTAGAATTTGAATTTGTTGTTTTTGAGTCTTTTAAGTCTAGGTTTTCTTGAGTATAGTATAAGTCACCTGGATTGGCATCCCCCAGACATAGATCCGTTGCATCGAACTGGGTCACCAAATACTCGTGTTCTTTACATTCTGCTAAACACTCTGTGCACACACCACTTGTTAACTCGTAGTCTAGATCACCACTCAACGACGAGTATAATAGAAGATTTCAGTATAATTTGGAACCATCAATTGGTATCAGAGCGGTAGACTCTGAAGTACTAGAGGCGATCTGAAGAAATCTTTGTAAAATGAGCAGAGAATGCGCATCACTTTCAAGAGCACCTTTGTTCGATGACACTAACTATAGATACTAGAGAACACGCATGCGGATTCATCTAATAGCCCTTGGAGATGAAGTATGGGATGCAATCGAAACAGCCTGGCAACCACCAACTCGAGCACGAGCTGTACCTGAAGGTTCCACAAATCCACCTGGTAGTCGGCCAGCAACTAAAGCTGAGTATACACAAGCCAAGAAAGATGCCAAGAAAGGAAACTATACTTCCCTTAATTGAATTTTCAGTGCTATGGACGAGACGCAGTTCCAATTGGTCACCAACCACACGTTAGCTCATGATGCATGGAAAACGCTAGAGGTGATTTACGAAGGTTTTGAGGACGTTCGGGCTACCAAATTACAACGAGTCGAGACCATGTTTGAAAACTTGAAGATGAAGAAAGATGAATCTATCTCAGTTTATTACAGGAGATTCAAAGATCTTGTAAATCAAGCTTATTATTTGGGCTTGGTTTATGATAATCAAAAACTCATTCGAAAGATGTTGAGGACTCTTACTAGAAGTATGCCCACAAGGTTGGTACATTAGAATAATTGGATAAGTTGAACACTATTACCTTGGATGTTCTAGTTGGATTTCTTCAAACCTATGAGTTGAATCATCTGGAAGAAGAGTCAACAAGGAGTATTGCTCTTAACGTGGAAGAAGAATATGGAAACTCCTCTGAGGACGAAGTATAATACATTTCCAGAAAAGTTGCAAAGATGTTACAAGACAGACGCACTAAACAGTTCAACAAACAACAAGGTCGCAGTTCCCATGATGTTCAGACAACGATAGACAACCTCGCAGGGATTTCAAAAGAAAGGATAACAGCAAAGCTGATCGTTTCAACAACAAGAAGAATGACTATGACAAGCCGGACAAGTTTGCCTTGGTGATTTGCTATGAATGTGGAGGCAAAGGACATGTTCGATCTGAATGTGCCACAGCTAAAAGAAAGGAAATGAGAGAAAAGAAGGCACTGCAGGCTACTCTAAGTGATCGTGACAACGAAGGAACCACGAAGAACAAATTTCAGATTCTGATGAATTCGTTGCATTTACTCTAAGAGAAGCAAGCCCTACTATAGAAGGTATTGTCAAGTCAATATGTTTTTCACTAACAATTATGTTTCTGATTCAGGTGAAAGCGATGATGAATATGATTAACTACTTGCTGACTACAATGAGCTCAAAGAGAATTTCGAGGTTGTTGTTCAGGAAAACAAGAAGTTGTTAGGACAACTGGCAGACGTCGGGATTTCTTATGACCTTGAAGTTGAGAAAAATGAAGTCATGCAAAAGGATAACAACTCTCTTAAAGGCGGAATCCATGAATAGGAGAAAGAGCTCGATGATCTCAAAGCGAAGAACAATGAACTTCAAAAGGTATCTAAAGATAAAAATCAACTTGATGAAGTTCTTTCTATGGAAAAACATGTCGGTGATCAAACAGGTTTAGGCTATAAGAATCAAAGCACTCCCAGCGAAACAAAGTTTACAAGTGGAGGCTTCCTTACTTCAACTACTGATGCACCACCTGAGGAGTTAGTCGGAGAATCATCCAGATGACAGAAAGACTGCCTGTACTGCAATTTACCCGGACACACTGCTGAAACATGCATGCGCATCATAAGAGATCTTGTGAACGGAAGACCAGTCGTATGGCCAGACCAGGAACTTCGAAAGAAATTTAAAATGCAGAAGGTATGGATACCTAAAAACAAAAATGATAATGAAGATTCTGCATGCTTTGTAGTTCTTTCGTTGTAGGAACATCATCGAAACGACAGATGGTATTTTGATTTGGGATGTTCAAGGCATAAGACCGGAAGAAAAAATTTCTTAGAAAACTTTGTTGAGAAAGATAGTGGAGCTGTCATGTATGGTGATGGTGCTAGAAGCAAAATTGCAGGCTATGGTAAATCCAAGGACGATATACTTTCTAAACTTTCTAGAATTTACTATGTGAATGTTCTTACAACTAACCTTATCTCGATTAGTCAACTCTGTGATGAAGATCTAGTGGTTAAGTTTACTAAATACAGGTGCATAGTATATAATGATCAAAAGGATTGTATCATGATGGGAGGCCATAGCAAGAATAATTATTACATCTTGAAGGATCACATCTCATAGATTCTACTGATCAGAGATGACCAGAATACTCTATGGCATAAGAGACTCGGACACCTTAATTTTCAGACACTGCATAAGTTGAGTAACTCGAAAGCTGTTCGCGGGTTGCCGCAACTATAAAAGAATGACCAAACCATCTGCAGAGATTGCACCAAAGAAAAGCAAACCAGATCGAGACATAAGAAGACTGATGAGATTAAGACAAAAGAATGCCCCGACCTGATACACATGGATCTTATAGGTCCAATTGAAGTGGAGAGCTTAAATGGTAAAAGGTATATTTTAGTATGTGTTGATGATTCTCTAGATATTGTTGAGTTTTCTTTCTTAGGTCAAAAGATGAAACTTTTGAGTACTATGAGGCTCTGAGTAGGTCACGAATTCGAACCGATCATGGCAACGAATTCGAGAACCAGATGTTCGATCGATATTGTGACGACAATGGAATTACTCATGAGTACTCAGCTCCCAAAACACCACATCAAAATGGTGTTGCTGAAAGAAAGAACCAAACTTTATAGGAGATGGCAAGATCGATGCTTCATACCAGTTCAATGAGTAAACGTTTTTGGGCGGAAGCTATTAACACTGCCTGTCACATCATCAACCGAGTGTTGTTGAGACCACACTCCAACTGCACACCTTACCAGCTTTGGAACAGTAAAACTCCCACGGTAAAATACTTTCATATTTTTTGTTCCAAATGTTATGTTTTCAAAGATAGAAATCAATTGCATAAGTTTGATTATAAATCAGCGGATGGATATTTCATTGGTTATTCTAACAATTCTAAGGCATATCGTGTCTATTTTAGTAGTGATAAAAAGGTTAAAGAATCTACTAATGTTCTCTTTGAAGATCTTGATCTTTAAGATAACAGGTTAGATGATGATGATGAACTACCTTCTATTCACAATCATGAGTATACTAATGATGTAGAGCAGACTGTTAATGAGGAAGAACAGATCCGTCCTGATGTACCAGATAAAGAAGCTGATACAGACTCTGTACCAGAAAAGGAAGCTAATACAGACACTGTAGTTGAGACTACAAAAGAACCAACCTCTGAAGTTCAGAACAAGAGAAAAGGATCTAGAGTGCATAAGCATCACTCAACTCAGGACATTATTGGAGATCCACAAGGTCAGAGACAGACTAGACATAAAGAGATCAATTTCAATGATCTAGCAAGCTACAATTGTTTTATCTCTATGGTTGAACCGAAGAACACTTTCGAGGCATTGAAAGATGAGTATTGGATTGCTGCTATGCAAGACGAGCTACTGCAATTTGAGAGGAACGCAGTCCGGGAGTTGACAGAACCACCCCAGAACGCCAACATTATTGGAACCAAATGGGTCTACAGGAATAAGACGGACGAGAAAAGCAATGTGATAAGGAATAAAGCAAGGCTCGTAGCACAACGATACACCCAAATTGAAGGTTTGGACTATGGCGAAACGTTTGCCCCCGTGGCAAGGATGGAGGCTGTCATAAATACTACTTGCATTGGCATGTTCTTTGAACTTGAAGCTATATAAAATGGACATAAAGACAGCCTTCCTTAATCTAAAAATCAAGGAAGAAATCTATGTAGCACAACCGATTGGTTTTGAAGATCCGAAGTATCCTAATCATGTTTATCGTGTCAAAGGCGCTTTACATGGATTGAAACAGGCACCCATGGCCTAGTATGAAAGATTATCAAAGTATTTAGTCGACAATGGATTTAAGAGACGAAATGCAGACAAGACGTTGTTTGTCAAGTGTCAGGACGACCACTTGAGTGTTGCTCAAGTATATGTCGACGATATTGTTTTTGGATCGACTTCCGCCAAACTCAGAAAGGAATTCGTCGATGCTATGAAATCAGAGTTTGAGATGTCTATGATCGGTGAATTACACTACTTTTTGGGATTACAGGTTAAGCAAGAGGATGATGGTATTTCTCTATGTTAGGAGAAGTATGCTAGAAACATGTTGAAAAAGTTTAACATGGATGATTGCAAGGTAGCCGGGACTCCGCTAGGACAACAAGAGAAACTAAGCAAAGATGATAATGGAAAATCAGTGGATCAAAAGACATATAGGAGCATGAGTGGAAGTTTACTGTACCTCACTGCATCAAGACCAGATATTTGATTTAGTGTAGGTTTATGTGCAAGGTTCCAATCCGATCATAAGGAATCTCATATGAAGGCAGTAAAGCGGATAATGAGATATATTAAAGGGACATTGAATATTGGAATCTGGTTCTCAAAAAGATCATCACTTGATTTGATTGGGTTTACAGATTTTGATTGGGCAAGTTGTTGTGACGACAGGAGATCTACCACTGGAGGCTGCTTCTACTTGGGAAATAATCTTGTAAGCTGGTATTCCAGAAAGCAAAACATCGTAGGCAGAATACAACGCTGCTACATGCTGCTACTCACAACTTCTTTGGATGAAGCAACTACTCAAGGACTACGATATTCATAAGGATAATTTTTTAGTTTTCTGTGATAATACTAGGCAATCAATATCTCTAAAAATCCTGTTTTGCATAGTAGGAGTAAGCATATTGATATTCGTTATCATTTTAATCGAGATCTTGTTGAGGATAACATTTGCAGGATTGAGCATATAGTGTCGTTGGAACAACGAGCGGACATCCTAACAAAAGCTTTAGATGGAGAAAAATTTGAAGGCCTAAGAAGCACTTTGGGCCTCTCTTATCACAATTAATTGCTATAAATTTGGGCCTGACTACGTTACTTTGTTAAGAATTCTTTTACAGGCCCAATCCAAACCAACAACGGAGAAACTCTATCTGGGACATCATCATTGTGCACGGCAATCGAGGTGGCGTCACAACAGCTCTGTGACCGCTGCAGACCACCATCAAGTCACATCGCACGTCTCACAACCGGCGCACGACCCTTCAAGTTCCGGTTACCCCTCTCATTTAAGGTCAACTTTCTTCTCCATTTACTTCAAATTTACCATTAAACCATTTCCCGAGTTTGAGTTTTGCAGAAATTCAAAAATGGCTTCTCCCTCCAACCCCAACGCTCATCACTCCGCCACTTTCTCCTCCACAAGCTCGCCGTCTGGATCACCTATAAAGCCCAACCAATTTTTGTTCTACCCCCTGTTCTGTATCTTACTGCTTCTGCAGCTGCAACCTCCGATCAACAACCTACTGATTCCGAACCCGAAATTTCTCCTAACCCTAACCCTGAAATTACCATTAATCCATCCCTTGTTGATGAAATTGTTCGCGAAATCAACGCTGAGCACAACACTCCACATCTTTCCCCTTTACAAAATCAAGGCCTTCACGACATGAGTTAAGAAGAACTTGCAGAGGTCACCGCTTCACAATAAACTGGAGGTTCTACTGTTGTTGAAACCATTCCTCAACCACTGAGGAAATCCACCAGAAAGCGAAAGGAGCCCACTCCTCAACCAACCCCAACACCAGTAGCCACGACTTCAAAGAAACCATCAAAGGCCCCTGCAGTTCTGAAAGCAGAAGACGCCTACAGCAAAAAATATTTCACTCAAATGATGCGGGCTTTTTCAAAGGAAGTTCTCAAAGGCAGAGAGTTCAAGCCAGGGGAAATTTTCAAGCACAATCACTATGATGTTCTGGGATTCTCGGACCACCTGCAGGAAAGGCATTTGCTTTATTGGGCTAAGGGTCTCACGTAGTACTCACCTACTCATGTTCGAGAGTTCTACGTGAACCTACATCCAGAGATTCTCAATACAAACTCTGCTTGGTTCGGTAAGATTTACATACTCGGAAAATTTCATGAGCTGACCCCTGCTGTAATTCTGATGTTTTTGAAGCTACCCCCAAACGGCGACATGAGTGACTGTTTAGATCTAATGCCGGAAGACATCCTAACTACTGCACTGTCAATTTCCAACCAGAAAGTCAAAAGTTTTGGCTGTAACAAATTCAGTGTCGTACGACTCACATTGAAGTACTACTGTCTTTACCAATTCTATAGTGCTAACGTCCTACCAACGAAGAACCAGTCTCAAGTCAGCTCGACCATGGGTAAACTCATTCTTTGTGTTGATAAGCATATGGGTTTGATAAACTTTGGCTATTTTCTTCTCAAAGAAATGCTAGGTTATACTTCTGGGAGAATGAAGAAGACGGCCAACTTACCCTATCCTGCGCTCATCACCGAATTCCTCCTCTCCATTAGTGTGAAAATCAAAGACAAACATATGATTGCTCTGAGGGAGTACAAAACCTCTCCGAACTTGATTGATATGCACAATGATCTGAAGAATGGTCCTCCCCTGACTGGTCCTGCTCTTGTACACCAGCTGAGGCTAAGAATTCTTCGTCAGAACGAGAGGCTAACCACCTGGAGCCAGGAAGCAATGGCCATAAAAAGGGAGAATCTCAAAATTCTTCATATGCTTCCATTCTCTTTTGATGAGGCTGATTTGCAGGTTGAGGACGAGGACATTGCTTTTGATGATGATGAGTGATAATCAATCATGGGGGAGATTTGGTGTTGATATGTTGACATGGTTTGGTTATGGCTGGTATTGACTGGTAGTCATGACAACTTGGTAACGATATTTCTAAACTTTGGTTACTTTGGTTTGGTTATTGATGGACAATATTTGTGGATGAATGTTTTTGATGATTGTTTTGATATTTGTCTATTTTGAATGGATGATATATTTTTTATAGGTCTGTAATAGTTGATAGGTAATTTGGATACCTGTTAATCTACTATCTGCTCTGATGATACTATCTGCACTGTGATTATGATTTGAATGTCTGATGGATGTTGTTTCTGATGCGTTTTGACTACTCTGTAACATCCTATTTGTGAATCATATTATTTTGCTCTGATATGATATCTTATACTCTTTGGACATAGATAGTTTCAACACCATTTAGTGATGGAATTATCATATTCACAAGAGTGGGGAGATTGTTGATATCACTAACTTGCTCCTGTGCAGATGATGTGATTTTATAAGTGTTGAAACTACGCCAGAACTACGAGCGCAGTTACTGACAGACATGCGCAACAGTTCGCTGCTCTGTGCGCGTGTTTTAACCGACCCTGCTGGATCTAATTCGTCTTCCTGAGTTTATATATTGTTCTTAGATCCTCTGTAATTAGTGATTCGTATTATTGAGTTGTATTTTACATTTTTCACATCTTACACTTTTCGAGTCGGTTATTTCTCTCCAAGTTTTGATAGTTTCATTCTTTGAGAGTTTTGTAAAATCCTTGTGAGTCATTCTGCATCTTGAAGATCATTCTTTTCGCAAGGTCTGTGCTGAAATTTTTTCAACAAGTTTTCCTTGTTGAGAAAAACTTTCTTTCGACAACCGTTTACAGCGGCTTTTGTGGAAGCGCTTGAAGATTGAAGGAGATGAATCCAGGAGAACTTCTATACCGTGATGCCAAGATTCTTGAAGCCTGAACAGCCGTGGAATTCAAATTGGACAGGATCGTCCGAAGACTGAGTTGTGGGGGAGGCACGACTGCAGTCTGTCTACAAATAGGGAAGTGTTGCATTAGAGTTTGAATTGGTTGTCATTTAGTCTTTTAAGTCTAAGTTTTCTTGAGTATAGTATAAGTCACCTGGATTGGCATTCCCTCAGACGTAGATCCGTTGGATCGAACTGGGTCACCAAATACTTGGGTTCTTTATATTTCGCTAAACACTCTATGCACAAACCACTTGTTAACTCGTAGTCGAGATGACCACTCAACGACGAGTATAATACAAGACTTTAGTATAATCTAGGACCATGAATAACCAAGAATAACATGGCATTCGGAGTAGCAATTTAGCTACCCCTCTCACCTCAAGCTCCCTCCCCCACTCCTCTGCAGGTATTTATATATGAATGTCAGCAAAAACCTTTCCATTGGGGAGGGCCTCAATAGTCACTCCAGAGAAAGTGACAGGCTACTGAGGGCCCGTTTGGATTGGCTTTTGAAAAAAACAGAAGCCAAAAGTAGAAGCAGAAGCGAAGTCAAAAGCAAAAGCATGTAACTTTTGTGTTTGGATGGAATGTTTGAAAAGCGATTTTTTCTAAAAAAATATGTTTGGATGAATAAAAATGAAAAGTGCTTTTGGAATGTAGTAATTACCAAAAAGGACGTGATACTTAATATGATAATAAGATATATTTATAGTGTAATTTATATTAAGTAGTGGGGGTATTTAAGTCCTTACACATTTTACGAGGTACTTTTGGCTTCTGCTTTTGAGAGAAGCACCCCTGGGCTGCTTCTCCCAAAAGCACTTTTTTGGCTTTTCGATGTGCTTTTGCTTTTTCTTAAAAGCCAAAACAAACACCTAATTTTCATTAGAAGTGCTTTCGGCAGAAGCAAAAGCCAAAAGCACCTCTCTAGAAGCCATTCCAAACGGCCTCTGAATAGGGCTTCGAAAACTTTGGGGCCCATCTTTTTTTAATTATTTTATTAATGGAGTAATTAAAAGAACGAAGTTTAATCCAATTTGTTGCACACCGCAATTGGGGGCCCATGACTAAATTTGACAAATGATCTATAATAAAGTGGAATTCTTCTCATGTGCCTTCCAGCTTTCTCAAATTTGTTCTCCATTTCGACATTCCCATCAACATCTATAAATCTTTTAAACATCTTTGTATCGTCGCACCGCTGCCAATCTCCCCAGTGTCTTCTCGGCGGTGCTGTATCTCTAGCATACCATAGCCATCTTCCGCGTCGGCGTGTTTGCCATAACACAATAATAAATCTTAGTTAACACAACAGTAATGCATACTACCATCATTGGGCAAAATTCAACTGTCACTACCTAATCGATAAATAGGAGTTCATAATCCACTCCAGACACGACATAACGTAAATTGCAGAAAGATTCACTCATCCCTACAAATCCCATCGTGCCATGTGCCATCATTCGGAGTATCATTAACAAAAGAAAAATGCAAAGTGTAGTCCATGAAGTACTGAGCAAAAAATAAAAATAGTAGAGCATTATGATGTATACAATAACAAAGTAATAATAACATCAATATTAATAATAAGAATAAGATAAATGAACATCACACATTCCATAACAGTGCTCAACCACGGCATACACAACATAAAAAGATTTTGATGAATGATGAGTGATATGCCATGAACTAATTTTTCTATCTAACATAGATGCACACATAAGTATGTCTAGCGCACATCCTATAACCACATTGGCAGATCAAAATTTTTTTATGAGTAATGTCCCAATAAATAGTGGAAGCTATATTTAAATTAAGGATAGTAATTAAATACAAAATATAGATGAAAATGGTTGAAATTAATAATTTTGGTGTCACCATAAAAAATTAAGTGGTGTCACCAAGCCTAATTTTTAATTAAATGTAAAAAAAATTATACCCTAAAATAAAAAATTTATCAATTTAAATGGTGTCATGTGCCATCACTCGTTACCATATGGATCTGCCCCTCTATAACCATGGCCAACCGACACTGTCGGCATGAGACCACTACGCCTCATTCGGACATATATAGTGTGAAATCGTCTGTATTGCGCCCGTCATGGGGAATATTGCTTTCGTTAGGCCCTGTACCAATCATAGTGAAGAAGGTGTATGATCACCCGATTAGAGCACCTTCAAGAGGGTCATGATCATCGAGGATATAATCCCACATGGTCGAAGGCCGAAGAACTGGTCCCACGTGGCCATTACCAAAAAAATTCCACATGGTTCTTTATATGAGTACATATTCGGGCTTGCAAAGCCTCAATCATAATGGAAAAAAGAATCGTGATAGTGTTGGGGCCACAAAGGATAGTGGGCCACGAAGAGAAAATTGGGCCATAAAAGATGGGCCGAAGAGGGACTTCTAGAGAAAATCGAGTTTGAGATCCATTGGGCCGAAGAACCAAAAGAGAACGATCCAGAACAGCAGAAGAGATCCGAAAGGAAGAAAGCTCCGGGAGGGAAGAGTTTCGGCCGAAATAATGTCAAGTCAGCCGATTGGAGCGAACAGCAGAGTCGGCTTAGGGGAATCGGCCGGAGAGCGGTTATTTCAGCTCCGGCTATAAATAGGGGATGCCATGCACAAAATCGAGGAGATCAATCCAACCCCCAAAATCCCTTTATCGAATTTACTTCTTTGTATCTTTACTGCTTTCCTTTACTGCTTTCCTTTACAGTTTTCCCTAGATTTTAGCTTAGCTCATAGCTGTTACTTCCAAGTCCACCGTTGTTTCTCAACAACCGGTAGTTTGGTTCTAGTTTTCCGGTGAATTCGCCGTTGTTTCTTAACAACAGGTAGATTCTTCGTTGTATTTTGTTGCCATTTGAATACCAAAGAACATTCAGTCAAGTTTGGGCATAATTAGTCAAATTTGGGCGCATTATCATTAATCCGGACCCGTAACCGGTTTGATCCTTTCTCCGGTAGCCTCCCTTGAGGAGAAAAAGGTCCTTTCTGGTACCAGGGCCAGAAACAGTGGCACGCCCAGTGGGACGCGAAATGGCATTCGAACAAGCAACTCCAGCGGTTAACACGGCGGCGAGGACTGATTTGCCGCCGATTCAGGAAGAACGCACAGCAGAAGCCGGAGAATTCCCCCCAGGGTTCCCCGGACCATCACACTTCCACAATCAGGAGTTTTCAAACGATGATTTAACCCCGCGGTTCCGAGATCAGGTTCAATTTATGGTGGAGGCGGCGGTTACTAATTCGGTTCGCCAAATTGAAGGAAATATCCTGGCAGCGATGCCAGCTATGTTCAGAGCCTAAATAGAGAGGAATATGTATGCGATGGGAACGCAGCAAGCTCCAGTGGCGCAAAATCCACCACCTACGATGCAAAATCCTCATAATTTTCAACAGCAAGCCTTTCGGCCGCCAGGAGGGCACGGAGCTCGGCTTTTTGTCCCTCCGCAGCAAAGGTACGATCAGCAACAGAATCAACCGCCTCAACCAGCTGTTCAACCGCCTGCTCCAGTGGTCCAACAACAATACGCACAACATCAGCATAATCCACCACAACTGGTTGACAGGGAGTTAATTGCTGAGATTATTCGTACTCAGTTTGGAAATATCATCGGCCAGGAGAATAGGCCGATGTATCGGAAACCTTATTCAGATTATATTGAGGAGCAGTATCCACTGCCTAGAGGAGTAAAGGTTCCAGTTTTTAACACTTTTTCTGGAGAAGTCGGCCGCTCTACAATTGAGCATATTGGCCGATTTACAACTCAATGAACCAGAATCGCGCAAAATGATTTTCACAAGTTGATATTGTTCAGCTTGTCGTTAACTGGCCCAGCATTTGAGTGATACATCAATTTGCCAGTGGGATTGGTCAATACATGGGCCGAGATGGAGCGGTTATTCCATGACCGATTCTATAATACCAGTCCTGAAGTTTCGGTAGTTGATCTGACGTCAACCAAGCAGAAGGCGTCCGAATCAGTTACTGAATTCATTGAAAGGTTTTATGCAGTAAAGGCTCAGATGAAAACAATGCTGCCTGAGCATGAATATATTCAAATCTTGAAGCAGAATTTGAAGTTTGCCATCAAGGACAGATTGATGGTAACAAGACCAAGGACTGTGGCCAAATTAACGGCCGAAACTATAAGGATGGAGACTTATTTGGCAGAACAAGCGGCTTTCAAATCAAGCCGAAGTCAAAGTGGAAGATCACAACCTATCCAGTCAGCTGCCTCATGTGCTGAGTCTCTGGATAGATGTGAAGTCCAGGAAGAGTACAACACGGATGACGTTCCCACATTAGCCGAAGTTGCAAGGGCAGAATTAATCATAAAAAAGCCTATGACTTGTCCAGCACTTCGGCCAGCCAGAGGCAAGGAGAAAGAAGGAGGAGATGAATCTCAAAGGTTTTACTCTTTCGACTTGTCAGAAATGGACGAAATATTCGATTATTGCCAGAAGAACGGAATGCTAGAGTTTAAAGGAAATCATCCACAGCCCACCAAGGATCAGTTGGAAGCCGGATGGTGTAGATTCCATGGGTCGGCTACTCATTCCACGGCGGTTTGTGGACATTTTAGGAAGCTAATTCAGAAGCATGTCGATGATGGGAAGCTGAAGTTTCCAGATAGGCTTATGGCGATCGATAAGAATCCGTTCCCTGTTGCCAACATGGTGATGGTGCATCCCGACCAGAATAGATCCGTGCATGACCGATTGGGGGATCAAACATCATCTAGCAAGAGTTCTGTGCACGATCGGCTTGGAGATCGGCCATCGGCTCAGAAGTCAGGAGTATGGAAACGATTAGGAACTCCGAAGGGAAAAGAGAATGTTACAGATGTTTTTGACCGATTGGGGAATTATGAGGTAAAGGAGTGGATCAAGCAATCGGAGAAACATCAGGAGATCGAGATCGGAGATAAGAGCGAGAGGCCAACGTTGAAAATCATAACTAACGGATGGGATTCAGAGATGAAGTTAACAGCTGACAAACAGAATGGAAAAACTGTGATTCAGATCACAGTTCCTGAAGAAGCTGTCAGTCCCGAAATGAAGAAGCTCAGAAGGCCACCAGCAAATACTCAGGTAGGCCGATGGGTCCAAAATTCCCCAGAAAGAAGGCATTTCGGCCAACGCCGATTTGACATTCAGCCTGGAGGGCAGAGGAGAGAAAAGTCCCGAAAGGAAAGGGATCATTCGTACTTTCAAACGAAGAATGCAACGGCTTAAAGCAGCTGTTGTTTCTGAGCAAGAGGAGTACGATATGATGTATATGGAAGAGGACTTCCCAGGCGATTGTTCGTTCTCGGAAGGAAGAATACTCAATTGAGTATTTTCGGCTCGTTTGAAGTCCGAAGGGAAAGAAGAGAGGAAGCCGAAAGAAGGACAGGATCGGCTAAAGAACAAAACTGAATTTCGGCCGAAAGTAATACAGCCGAAAATCGAAAACGAGCCGTCGAAATCAAAAGAAGAGTGGAAGCCTAGGCCAATCCGAACAAGGGAATGGAAGCCAAAAACAAGTATTGTTCCGAATAGTGATACACTTTCAATCGGACAGTTCAAGTTCAGCTTCGGGTCTAGTGTAAACATGGTAGGAATGACCACAACAGCAGAGGAGGAGTACTGGTCTGATTCCGAACCAGCCGTGGTCTTCTGCCATAAAGAGGGAGAATATTTTGGCGATGAAGAGCCCATTGTGGATTTCTGTCTCGCCAAACTTGAAGCATTTCGGCCTGAGGCCGAAATTGAGAAAGTAGCTGAAGAAGGCTATGAGGCGTTTGTCCCGGAAGCTCTACCAAGCACGATTCTACCGCCTACTGCAAAGATGTCTCAACATGTGAGACCTTTGTATGTGAAGGGTTGGGTCAATGGGAGACCGCTCAGAAGAATGTTTATTGACGGAGGAGCAACCGTCAATATCATGCCATTGGCTACACTGACAAAGATAGGCCGTTCAAAGGAAGATTTACTCCCTACACGGATGAAAGTATTGAGTTTTGTGGGAGCCCAAACCGCGGCCGAAGGGTGTATTTTGGTGGATGTGACGGTCGGAACGATATCGATTCCGACCATGTTCTTTGTTGTAGATGCCGAAGTTCCGTATGCGGCCCTTTTAGGCCGATGCTGGATACATACATCTCGTTGTTTGCCGTCAACGCTGCACCAGAAAGTGTGGTTCTGGAAAAAGGATGGCACAGTTGAAGAAGTGGAAGGAGACCAATCTCCGTTCTCAGTCAGCTCAGCCGGCCGAATTGATGCGGTGTTATATGAAGAACCCATACAACCATTCCTAGCGGTGGTAGGGGATCGGTACCCGCAGGTGGTCGAGTGTGATTGGACAGATTTGGGGTTTGAGGTCAGATATCAGGCCGACGAACGGCCAGTCGAAAAAGAAAGTAAATGATGGATGCACAACCGAATCAAGCAATCGAGTTCGAATCGGCCGAACTCGGAGTTTCAGACGACAAAGCAGGATGGAGCGACTTAATGGATGCAATTCCAAAACGAATACCGGATTTCAAAGCTCAAGACCCCTTGAAAATGGTCAATATTGGTACAGACGAGCACCCGAGGGAGATCCCATTGAGTGCAAATTTAGATCAGCAAATGACAAGCCGATTCAAGGAGATCCTAATCGAGTTCAAGGATTGTTTCGCATGGGACTATACAGAGATGCCAGGACTGGAGCGATCGATTGTGGAACACAGGCTGCCAATCAAAGAAGGGTTCAGGCCGCATAAACAGCCGGCCAGGAGGGCAGCGCCCGAAATAGTTCCTAGAATAAAAGAGGAAATAGAAAAATTGTTAGCGGCCGGGTTTGTGAGGCCAACTAAATATGTAGAGTGGTTATCGAATATTGTTCCTGTAATCAAAAAGAATGGGAAATTGAGAGTTTGCATCGATTTCAGAAATCTTAATATAGCCACTCCTAAAAATGAGTATATGATGCCTATTGTTGATTTGTTGATTGATTCGGCCGCAAAACAGGGGATGTTGTCATTCATGGATGGATATTCAGGATACAACCAAATCTTTATGGCCGAAGAAGATGTTCATAAAACTGCATTTCGATGCCCAGGAGCCATAGGAATATACGAATGGGTAGTAATGCCATTCGGTTTGAAGAATGCAGGAGCTACTTATCAAAGGGCCATGAATTACGTTTTTCATGATCTAATAGGCGAATGTGTTGAAGTCTATATCGATGATGTCATGGTCAGATCTAGAGATATGGAAAGCCACTTGGACGATTTGCGGAGGGTGTTCGCAAGAATGAGATTACATGGAGTGAAGATGAATCCAGCTAAGTGTGCTTTTGGAGTGCAAGCAGGAAATTTTCTTGGGTTCTTGGTACACAATAAGGGCATAGAAGTCGATGCGAATAAGACCAGAGCAATCCAAGAAGCCAGGCCTCCACATGATAAGAAGAGTCTGCAGAAATTCCTTGGAAAGATCGGTTTCTTGAGGCGATTTTTGGCAAATGCGGCCGGAAAGTCGAAACCATTAACCGATTTACTAAGGTTAAAGAAAGAGGTGGAATTTATATGGGGAGGTGATCAACAGAGAGCCTTTGAGCAATTGAAGAAAGCCTTGGTGAATCCACCAGTGTTGGTTCCTCCAGTTTTGGGTCGACCGCTCAAATTGTACATAGCAGCAGCCGAAGAGTCTATTGGAGCGTTGTTGGCTCAAGAGGACGACGAAGGAAGAGATCGGGCGATTTACTATCTAAGCCGAATCCTTAGGGATGCCGAATTAAGGTACTCGCCGATTCATAAATTGTGTTTAAGTCTTTATCATGCATGTCAGAAGTTGGAATATTATATTCAACCACGGCAAGTGATAGTGGTAGCTTCGGTTGATATAGTAAAAATTATGATGAACGATCCCATCAGTAGCCGAAGAATGGCCAAGTGGGCCATGAAGTTAAATGCATATGACTTAAAATATCAGCCACTTAGGGCTATGAAAGGGCAAATTGTAGCCGATTTTTTGGCCGATCATGTGATGCTCCCAGTATCCGAGGACATCGGGGATCAAGTTTGGCCGAAAGAAATAAATGAAGAAGGAATTGTATATCTGCAACCATGGATAATGATGTTCGATGGTTCAAAAGCCGCTTCAGGAGTTGGAGCAGGGTTTACTCTACATACACCGGAGGGCAAGGTATACAAGTATTTCGTACAGTTACCGAAGTCTTATACGAATAACCAAGCTGAATATAAGGCGTTAATCTCGGGATTACGACGACTTATAGAAGAAGGAATAAGAGCTATCGTAATCAAAGGAGATTCACAAGTGGTTATTCAGCATCTGTTAGGAGATTTTTCGGTCAAAAGTTCCCAATTAATTGGATTGTACGAAGAAGCAATCGGTTTGTTAGAAGAATTCGACGAGGTATACATCGAATATATTCCAAGGGAGAAAAACAAATTAGCTAACGAACTGGCTCAGCATGCAGCTAGGTATCGGCTGATGCCGATAGCGGGAAATTTGGAAATATATTTGGCCGAAACTGAAAAGGCCGAATGGATAAAAAAGATAGCGCAGACCTTGGAAAATCCATCCGAAGCTAGTCCAGTCGAGAAGCAGAAAGTGATGGATTATATAGTGATAGGAGGGTTACTCTTTAAGAGAGCCATTGATGGAGTGCTACTCAGATGCGTCGGAGAAGAAGATGCTAAAAGAGTAATGGGAGAAGTCCATGAAGGAATATGCGGTGCGCATCGTGCAGGAAAATCAATGAAATGGAGTATTATTCGGCTGGGATATTATTGGCCGAATATGGGAATTGATTGTGAGAAATATGCCAAAGGATGCCGCGAATGTCAAAAGCATGGGTCGATTCAAAAGTTACCGGCCGAAGAGATGCACATAATGATTAACCCATGGCCATTTCGGGGATGGGCTATGGATATAATTGGGAAGATTCATTGATAATGGCCAAAATTGACCATTATTTTCAATCTATTTCCGTGTCTAAACATGGACATTTGATCGCATTCCGGTCTTATTTTAATAAGAAAGCAGTTGAATTTGACAGATATATGCAAGTTTGTATAAATTTTCCAGTTTTATATTTTGTATTTTTGGGTTGAAAACACTTAATCAATGGGTTGAAAGCCAACCCTAATCCGGCGCCGCCATCGCCGCCGGCCGCCGCTCCGGCGATGCTCCGGCGGCCAGCCACCACTTCCTCCGTCGCAGCCCCCTTTCACCTCCAAATCCACCACCATCTCAACAACAACAAATCCCAAACCAAAGTCAAGAGAAGAAGAAGAGAGGGGGCGGACGTCGCTGCCATCGCCGAGCCTGCGTCGCCGCCCTCCCCAGCTCGGACGCCTCCGGTCAGTGGCCGCGCCCTTCCTCTCGCCACCACCGCCAACGCATCCTCATCCCATCGCGCCACCACCAGTTTCCGAGCACCCCTACCATTCCTCCACCGGAGTCCAGCCACCACCGAAGCCCCTTCTCCAACTCCATCCATTTCCGACCACCCCCTTCATCCCCCAATTAAACCGACGCCCAAGCTCCGGCGACCCCTCACCTCGGCCACCATTTCATCCTTCCCCTTCATCTCCATCAGCCACAGCACCTCCGCAACTCCTCCACCCATCTCCAGATCCGGCCATCGCACCACCACCCGATTCCACTGCTCCCCATCTCAGAAGCGCCCGCCTCCGACGAAGCCGCCAAGCTCCACCGCCCTCCGACGACCTCAATAGCCCCCTACCTCCAGTCCCCGACAGCCCTTTGAAGAGAAAATGAAAGAAGAAGAACGAAGAGGAAGAAAAAGAAAATAAGAGAAGACTGGATTAAAAAGATGGAGAAGAATGGGAAAATGAAGAAGAAGAAGGAAGCAAGAAGAAGAAGAAAATTGAAGAAAGAGCTGGGATCGAGACAGATGAGAGAGGAGAGAAGAAAATAAAAAATGGGAAAGAGGAAAAGAAAGAGAGAGAAAGAGAATTAAACATTTGTCGCGGAAGGTGTACATCGCGACCAAGTGCTCCGCGACCAAAAAGTGCTCCGCGCCCAAAAATTATTCCGAGACTGTGAGAGGAGAATCAAGGCACAAAATCTTGTCGCGGAACCATGTTCCGCGACAAAGTGGATCGCGCCCGGATACAGCCTACCGCGACAAGGAGAGAGACAGAGACAGAATTAAAAAGCAGCCCCTCCTCACGTGCCAGCCCACACTCTCCAGTTTGAATTTCCCATGTGCCACAATACTCAGGAAGTCCCAGGATCGCAGCTCCACCAATGCAATAATTTTCGTCTTTTCTTCCGGACTCTCAAGACCCGCCCCCTCCTGGGCGCCATCCTGGAGCTAAAAAGTGTGTCTTGAAGCAGAATTTGTTCCGCGACAAGGCATAATTGTTTAGCGACACAATGGGCCTAATGGGCCTAGGGCTAATTCTCCACCTCTATAAATATATCCTCCCACCCCCTTGAACAGTAACCTAGCTACACTTTAGTTTATTTTACTGTTTTGGAGGCACCACTGTGCTCTCCAAATTAGTGTAGGTAGATAGTTTTATTTATTTTATGCAATGTAGTAGATCTTAGCTTAATATTAATTTATGCTTTGTAATAAATAAGTGTAGCTAGTGTTCATTTTATTTTCCAGTTTTATATTTTGTATTTTTGGGTTGAAAACACTTAATCAATGGGTGTGTTTAACCCATTTTTGGTTTTAGATGTTATAAAGAAAATGTTCCACCAAAAATGTGTTATGGATCTCCCATAATATTTATTGCTTTATTTTTGTATTTTTAGTCACTTGACCATTTTTTATTATTTTTAGTTAGGTTTAATGCTTTATTAGGCTTAATCAATGCATGAGTGTTTGATATTATCCCTTGATAGATTTAGTGTAGGTGCTATTTTAATACTAGTATAGGCAGTTTGTTTCTTCTTGCTGCTAGTACTTGTTTTAGTTTTCTTTTATTTTTATTTTATTTTATTTTACTGTTTATGTTCTTCTTAGTCTAGGTATTTTTCTTATTTTATATTTTCTCTCTCTTGTGCATTAGATCTAAAAGGGATATATATATTAAAATGTTTATGCATTTTTATTTAAAAATTGCATTTCCTATATTGTATTGCATCACATTGTAACCCCACGGGTTGCAATGTAAATTTCCCGTTGTGATCCCACGGATCACAACGCACACCCATGTAATGCAATATAAGGGGTTATGCTGCCAAAATTTTTATAAAAAACTTTAAAACCCTTTGTCGCGATGCAATCTTGTCGCGGAACCACGTTCCGCGACAAAACCCATGTTTAGCGACAAAGGACCAAATTCTTGCATTTTGTCTGCATGGCTTTTGTCGCGGAATACCCTTGTCGCGGAACCACGTTCCGCGACAAAATCTTATTCCGAGACAGAAAATTATGCCTTGCCATTATTTTGAAACCCCTTGGTCGCGATGCAACTCTTGTCGCGGAACCACGTTCCGCGACAAAATCCTCGATTAGCGACCAAGGACCCAAATACTTGTAATTTTATTCTGGGAGGACTCTGTCGCGGAACCTTTGTCGCGGAACCACGTACCGCGACAAAATCCTTGTTCCGCGACCAGGAATTATGTCTTTGCCAATTTTCAACCCTCTTTGTCGCTATGCCTCTTTGTCGCGGAACCATGTTCCGCGACAAAATTTTTGCTTAAGCGACAAAGCAAACCCTAATTTTCAAAATCCCATTTCTCTTATTTCCCACCCCTTTGTCGCGGAGCCATGCTCCGCGACACAAACTCTGCATCGCGACAAGGTGGCACCTTTTTGCCAAATTTTTATTCTCCATCTCACTCCATTAATTAATTGAACCTTTATATTAATATTCTGAGGTTGAGATCCAATGATTTCAACCCATGATTAATTTGATATAAAGAACTTTGTTCAATTTCCCATTAAAAGACTTTTCTATAAAATTAAACTCTAATGATCTAAGTATATAATCCGGACTGTAATTAATTAATTAATTATGGAATGAGTGATTATTTAGACATGAAGAGTAATTATGGAATCATTTCCATACCCTTGCATGAGAAACCAATGTCTCTCATACAAGATGACCCAAAAATATTTTCTTTTATTTATTTTGTCTTTTTCCGTGATGTGTGAAACAGCTAATGAGGAATATATCAGATTAATGTTGGCGGGTATTCCCACACGGATAACTAGCTCGTGGTCTGTATATTAATTATTAGATGTTATTTTGCATGGTCCGGATAGTGGCCGGTGGAAGCCTTGGCGGTTCATCCATCCGGGATTACAATAGCTGCTCAGCTGACTCCTATCCGGATACAGTTTTATTCTCTTTATCTTAATTTCAAAACCTGAATTCAAGTTGTAGTATTATTAAATGATGTCGACCAACATTATTTGAGAATTATTACAACAAGAAAATATGTGGGTTTTTCTTCCATTCACAGACAAAAGGGAGCTGAATGACGGCGGTCACCGTCACTTGGAATTCCTTTCTGTCTAAAAATCTTTCCATCTGGAATAATTGGGAACTGGATAGCAAATGTTTGCAGTCCAGATCACCCTAGTTATTTCTGGCACTCTCTTTAGCCAAAATTCTTCTCATCTCCGGCTACTTCATCTTTGTGTTCCAACTTCTGTCTAAACCCACCTTATATTTTTGGTTATTTACTTTTACACTTCTCTATAAATTTATGCATGATATTATTATGTAGATATTGTGGTCAATATTATTTTGGGATCCTTCCCTTGGACATAGAAGTCTTGATTTAAATCAGATGTTTCATAATAAATTTCCAACAAAAATTCCTTTATAAAATCCGGATCTGAGTAAGGGATAAATTCCACAGTTATGACTAATTCATATCCGACTAGGGGTTGATTTTGGGAAATTAGAAGCAGAGTCAGCGATTAGGTCTCATCTAGACTGAAAGGATCTGTGTTTTAATTGAGAGTCTAGTACCTGATAGGGAATGATTTTCAGATTTATTATTTTCCAAAATTGCTGTTTGTTGGAAATCTTGTATTAAATATTGCACTGGGTCAGATTCCACTTGGATTCCGATAAGGTGTGACAGATAATACTAGAGGAACAACATTCGGGCCTTGGTTATTTTCTAAGGTAGGGTTGAGTATTCTTTCAACTGCTATCTTCTTCTGCCAAAGCCTATTTTTGAGTCCTGAGTGAGTGCATCCGGAACAACTAATTTATTAGTTCGTTTCATTAGTTTGTATCTCATAACCACCCGAAGGGAAGTGAACACTGCGAGCGGTTCACCGAGATTAGGGAATTCTTGATCCACATCCAGTCATTCTGACTGGGGGCTTTCTTTTACTACCAGGGTCAAACTTTCAAAAACCTCCGAGTGATAGGATTTTAAATGCTTTCTTTATCGCTTTCTTTTAAATGCTTTCGTTAGAGGTCACTCGGTTGTATTGAGAGTTGTGTAACTGCTACTAGGACTGATAGTTAAGGGATAGTTCAGGGCTTGATTAGAATCTTTGGGCGTGACATGGGGGAATGATAGTGGTACTTGACACTCCAACTAATGGTTTGTCTGGTGTTGCTTGTCCACCACAGATAAATAATATAACTTTGCAAGGCCTGTGAAGGGAGTTATGAGTCTGTGGTATCTTAGATTATGTTTCCTTAAGAGCATGTGAACTCTTACTGTAAGTACCTGTCTGTTAAAGGGAATATGGTACAGAGGACATGAGAATTAGCTAACTGAAGGATTATCCCAAGCTAAGATCTGTGTATTAAAATGGAAGTTTAATTGTGTTTCATCTGAATCTTGTCCAATCCTTATTATTTTCTTCCTGTCCCTTCTGTCATAATTTAAATCTGCTTTCTTAGATAATTTTTAACCGCTTTCCTAGAATAATTTTAATTGCTTTATTAGACTAAATTTAATTCGCTTTCTAGAATAATTTTCTCTGCTTTATTTTAATTGCTTTCATAATCTAATTTAAATTCTGTCAAGTAGTTGTTAGTCATTTCACAAACTCGAATCGAGTAACCGAGTGGAAAATCTTAGTAAACGGCGTGGGCCCTGCTTCCATCGCACATCCTCCAGTGAACGATCCGGTACTTACTATAAATACTGCAATTTTTGACTCCGTGCGCTTTCGGGGGCACAGTTTCTTAACACGAGTAAATAAAAATGTGATTTTTCAGAAAATACTCATATAGTGGGAATCTGCCGAAAGTTTCATGGCAGGGAATCTCATGACATGAAATCATGAGAAGTATCATGGCACATATGCCGGGGACTCTCAGTGTGACAGGCTGAAGGTCAATTTATCCCGGTTGTATCATGAGATTTGTCAGAAGTTTCATGGCAGAGAGGACCACATTGCCATTTGAAATTAAAGCCCCTCACATGAGTAATAAAGAGTAACAACCTTAATATATCCCTAAACCCGTTCCACCGATTCATAACTCATTTCATTTAATAAAATCAATCCTGATATATTTTTATTGAAAAATACTCGTGTTAACGAAATTTGTCAAAAGTTTCATGGCGCCGTTGCCGGGGAGGATGCAGCGTCGTTTATTAAGAGAATTACACTCCGGATTACTCATAGTTAGTTTAGTGTTAGTTTAGTGTATTTATTTCAGAACAGAGAAGTACCCTCAAATCAATTAAACATTTAGAGTACTAAGACTCTAAATGTGAGGATGTTGATTTGAAGGGAAAACCTAACCAAATGGGTATTTTTGCTTGCAGGAATCATGGAGCCACAAAAATTGGTGTAAGGAGTTAAATGTGGAAGTGTAGCATTGGGGCTATACTACTTTGATTTTTCGTTTAATTACACTTCGCCAATTGCAAGATCTAGGTTAATTAAACGAAAAATCAAAGAAAAATGGAGAAGTGTAGCAGTGGAGCTACACTAATTTGCAATTGTAAACTGCCAAACACGTGAGACATCTCCACCACATCCGGACCACGAAGCTTCACCGCTGCTCCATCGCCCATCCACCTCATTACCACCACTGCGCTGAGGGAGCCCTCATCACTGGTGAAACAACAAATGGAGCAGCAGATCTTCGGACTACCAATTGCTCACCACCATCGGACAAGCCACGGCCATCATCTCACTTTCCGTCGCCCCTGTCCCGACTGAGCATCTAAAGAGGTCCCGGTTGGATTAGTTCTGTAATTGACCGAAGATTATATCCGGAATTCAAAGAAATTTAAAATCCGGAATAATTTTCGCAAGCACGGAATTAATCCAACCTAAATTTCTGCAAGTCAAAATTATATGTATACATATATCTATATTTATATTTATATCTCTTGTGAATATTATTAAATAATTCGGGTGTTAATCAATTAACTCACATTTAGAGTACTAAGACTCTAAATGTGAGGATGTTGATATTTTTGAGAAAACCCGAAAACTTCTTCTGTGTTTGCTTTGCAGGAATTTGTGGAACTACCAAAAAGAAAATTAAAGCTTCAAAACAGGTTCCCGGTTGGATCGATTCTGTGATTAATTGAAAGTATTCTTGGAATTTAAAGCAATTTAAAATCCGGAATAACTTTTATAAGAACAGAATTAATCCAAACTAATTTATGCAAGTAAATATGGTAGATTAAATTTTATAAAATTCAAAAATGTGATTGAACAATTTTGATGAAAATCAGAATTTTTCTTAAGTATTGGGCATCGAACAATCGCCTTGTTCGACGAACCAAACGATCACACATAGCCAAAATCGTCGAACATTTAAATGGTTTGACGAAAAAGGCTATCGGAATTATTTTTCTACCTTTTATGTTAATATTTTCCCCCTCCCTCCCTCCTCTCTTATTTTATTTTGATTTTGATAATTTGTTTAAGTAGGAATTGATTTACTCACATTTCGAGCAAGGCTCAAAATGCGAGGATGTTGATTCTTCACTTAAAAAAAAATAAAAAAAAAAAGTGTGTTACTTTTCTTTTTGTTTATTTTTATTATTTTATATTTAAACCCAGTGCAAGGCATGCATAACTCTGTTTAAATTCACATATTTGATTTTGGTTTATGATTAAATTTTCAAATTTTTAAATTGGGATAATATAATTGAATACATGCTTGATATGAATTCTTGAGGTTTTGAGCTATAAAAATTTAATGATATAATCATCTTGTTGGGTAATGAGTCCTCATGTTGAGAATTTAATTGAATAGAGTGTAAGAAATTTCCAAAGATTATATTTAAGAATATTGTATGACATGAATGAACCATTCCATGTGAGATTTGAGCCATGAGTCATTTTTACTCATTCTTTTCTTTGATGTGTGAAAATCATTTTGATTAAAGGAAACTAGAATTTGCGATTGGGACCGATTCAAGATCATGCCATATTCCAAAAATCGAGCATATGATCGAGGCACTTAGAAAAACCCAAATTTTTGGCCTTCGTTTGAATTCCAAACCCAAAAATATTTTCCCTTTAGGATAAACCAACTTGAGCCTTTAAGCCTAATTTTTCTTTGAAGCCCTCTATATTATTCCAAGCCTTCTAAAAAGACCAAGAAAATTTAAACCCAAGTGTGTAAGAATGAATTTTATCAAGGCATTAAATTTATGATCATCAAGTCATCAAATCGGTATTCAATAAACCGATTCAAAAAAAAAAAAAAAAGAAAAAAAAAGAGAGAAAAATGAACATGTTGCGATCCATTCAACATAAATAAATTGCAAATGACAAAGCAAATTAGACATAGTCTAATGTCATGCAATATGAAAAGAAAAGCACAAAAAAGAAAGAAAAATAAAATTATTGATGATCATAAATTTTAATTAAATATGCCAAGTTATGATAGAATAAATTCTTGCCACTCTTTAGCCAATAATTTCCATTCCTACCAAATGTTACAACCGTATGCCCCATTATAACCCTTAAATAAGACCTCGGGATCTCGATTTAAAGAAATGAGCCGGTGGCGAGTTGGTCCAATTGCAAGCATATGGAATAATTTAATTAAATTTGATTATGAGTGCTCATTGATGAAACCCCCTTTTTGAGAGTGAGTGAAATTTCCGTCTCTACTATATGTGAGGCTCTGCTTTTAATTATGTTCATGTCATACTTTAATTCTAGAATTAAATCAATGAATTTTTCTAAACATGATGTTCATGAAGAATTATCAATAATGACTGATTTGTAGGCCTGATTAAGTGAGAAGTATCATTTTATTAAACACTGCAATCAAGAGAATTTAATACTTGTAGTTTTTGATTGTCTTATCCCAATCTAAAAAGAATGATATTTTTGAAGCCACGAAAATAGATTGAATATGTAGAGTCCGTGTTCTTAGGAACATTGACTCTGACTGCTCGGGGACGATCAGTATTAAATGTGAGGATGTTGATAATGGCCAAAATTGACCATTATTTTCAATCTATTTCCGTGTCTAAACATGGACATTTGATCGCATTCCGGTCTTATTTTAATAAGAAAGCAGTTGAATTTGACAGATATATGCAAGTTTGTATAAATAATAAGCTGGTATTGAAAAATACAAAAATATTGTTATTTTTATTAATTTATATTAAAAAATCCAAAAACATGATAAAATATTAAAAATCCCACATTGATAATTATGGTTTGGTAGTATCTGCTCGGTGGAACATGGATCCATTAAACGGAACACAAACAAAATATCAAGTGGAGCAAAAATACTTATTTATTATGTATTTTTTTATTTTTATATTCTGATATATATATTTTCAGTTTTTATGCTTATTTATTTTTATTTATGTTTCTGCTATAATTTAAATATCAGGTACACTAATCACTTTTTATGTAAATTAATTGCAGGAGATTTGATTTAATTAAGTCCAAGAGTTTGAAGTCCAATCCATTTTCCAATTATCCAACACCGAAAGCCCAAAACCACAATTCAAGCCCAATCTCCTTGGCCCATTACACCCTTAGCCCAAACCAAAAGCCCATCCTAACCTAACCCTAAACTCCAAACCCTAAGCCAACCCTAATCCGGCGCCGCCATCGCCGCCGGCCGCCGCTCCGGCGATGCTCCGGCGGCCAGCCACCACTTCCTCCGTCGCAGCCCCCTTTCACCTCCAAATCCACCACCATCTCAACAACAACAAAATCCCAAACCAAAGTCAAGAGAAGAAGAAGAGAGGGGGCGGACGTCGCTGCCATCGCCGAGCCTGCGTCGCCGCCCTCCCCAGCTCGGACGCCTCCGGTCAGTGGCCGCGCCCTTCCTCTCGCCACCACCGCCAACGCATCCTCATCCCATCGCGCCACCACCAGTTTCCGAGCACCCCTACCATTCCTCCACCGGAGTCCAGCCACCACCGAAGCCCCTTCTCCAACTCCATCCATTTCCGACCACCCCCTTCATCCCCCAATTAAACCGACGCCCAAGCTCCGGCGACCCCTCACCTCGGCCACCATTTCATCCTTCCCCTTCATCTCCATCAGCCACAGCACCTCCGCAACTCCTCCGCCCATCTCCAGATCCGGCCATCGCACCACCACCCGATTCCACTGCTCCCCATCTCAGAAGCGCCCGCCTCCGACGAAGCCGCCAAGCTCCACCGCCCTCCGACGACCTCAATAGCCCCCTACCTCCAGTCCCCGACAGCCCTTTGAAGAGAAAATGAAAGAAGAAGAACGAAGAGGAAGAAAAAGAAAATAAGAGAAGACTGGATTAAAAAGATGGAGAAGAATGGGAAAATGAAGAAGAAGAAGGAAGCAAGAAGAAGAAGAAAATTGAAGAAAGAGCTGTGATCGAGACAGATGAGAGAGGAGAGAAGAAAATAAAAAATGGGAAAGAGGAAAAGAAAGAGAGAGAAAGAGAATTAAACATTTCTCGCGGAAGGTGTACATCGCGACCAAGTGCTCCGCGACCAAAAAGTGCTCCGCGCCCAAAAATTATTCCGAGACTGTGAGAGGAGAATCAAGGCACAAAATCTTGTCGCGGAACCATGTTCCGCGACAAAGTGGATCGCGCCCGGATACAGTCTACCGCGACAAGGAGAGAGACAGAGACAGAATTAAAAAGCAGCCCCTCCTCACGTGCCAGCCCACACTCTCCAGTTTGAATTTCCCATGTGCCACAATACTCAGGAAGTCCCAGGATCGCAGCTCCACCAATGCAATAATTTTCGTCTTTTCTTCCGGACTCTCAAGACCCGCCCCCTCCTGGGCGCCATCCTGGAGCTAAAAAGTGTGTCTTGAAGCAGAATTTGTTCCGCGACAAGGCATAATTGTTTAGCGACACAATGGGCCTAATGGGCCTAGGGCTAATTCTCCACCTCTATAAATATATCCTCCCACCCCCTTGAACAGTAACCTAGCTACACTTTAGTTTATTTTACTGTTTTGGAGGCACCACTGTGCTCTCCAAATTAGTGTAGGTAGATAGTTTTATTTATTTTATGCAATGTAGTAGATCTTAGCTTAGTTTAATTTATGCTTTGTAATAAATAAGTGTAGCTAGTGTTCATTTTATTTTCCAGTTTTATATTTTGTATTTTTGGGTTGAAAACACTTAATCAATGTGTGTGTTTAACCCATTTTTGGTTTTAGATGTTATAAAGAAAATGTTCCACCAAAAATGTGTTATGGATCTCCCATAATATTTATTGCTTTATTTTTGTATTTTTGGTCACTTGACCATTTTTTATTATTTTTAGTTAGGTTTAATGCTTTATTAGGCTTAATCAATGCATGAGTGTTTGATATTATCCCTTGATAGATTTAGTGTAGGTGCTATTTTAATACTAGTATAGGCAGTTTGTTTCTTCTTGCTGCTAGTACTTGTTTTAGTTTTCTTTTATTTTTATTTTATTTTATTTTACTGTTTATGTTCTTCTTAGTCTAGGTATTTTTCTTATTTTATATTTTCTCTCTCTTGTGCATTAGATCTAAAAGGGATATATATATTAAAATGTTTATGCATTTTTATTTAAAAATTGCATTTCCTATATTGTATTGCATCACATTGTAACCCCACGGGTTGCAATGTAAATTTCCCGTTGTGATCCCACGGATCACAACGCACACCCATGTAATGCAATATAAGGGGTTATGCTGCCAAAATTTTTATAAAAAACTTTAAAACCCTTTGTCGCGATGCAATCTTGTCGCGGAACCACGTTCCGCGACAAAACCCATGTTTAGCGACAAAGGACCAAATTCTTGCATTTTGTCTGCATGGCTTTTGTCGCGGAATACCCTTGTCGCGGAACCACGTTCCGCGACAAAATCTTATTCCGAGACAGAAAATTATGCCTTGCCATTATTTTGAAACCCCTTGGTCGCGATGCAACTCTTGTCGCGTAACCACGTTCCGCGACAAAATCCTCGATTAGCGACCAAGGACCCAAATACTTGTAATTTTATTCTGGGAGGACTCTGTCGCGGAACCTTTGTCGCGGAACCACGTACCGCGACAAAATCCTTGTTCCGCGACCAGGAATTATGTCTTTGCCAATTTTCAACCCTCTTTGTCGCTATGCCTCTTCCGCGACAAAATTTTTGCTTAAGCGACAAAGCAAACCCTAATTTTCAAAATCCCATTTCTCTTATTTCCCACCCCTTTGTCGCGCAACCTTTGTCGCGGAGCCACGCTCTGCGACACAAACTCTGCATCGCGACAAGGTGGCACCTTTTTGCCAAATTTTTATTCTCCATCTCACTCCATTAATTAATTGAACCTTTATATTAATATTCTGAGGTTGAGATCCAATGATTTCAACCCATGATTAATTTGATATAAAGAACTTTGTTCAATTTCCCATTAAAAGACTTTTCTATAAAATTAAACTCTAATGATCTAACTAAGTATATAATCCGGACTGTAATTAATTAATTAATTATGGAATGAGTGATTATTTAGACATGAAGAGTAATTATGGAATCATTTCCATACCCTTGCATGAGAAACCAATGTCTCTCATACAAGATGACCCAAAAATATTTTCTTTTATTTATTTTGTCTTTTTCCGTGATGTGTGAAACAGCTAATGAGGAATATATCAGATTAATGTTGGCGGGTATTCCCACACGGATAACTAGCTCGTGGTCTGTGTATTAATTATTAGATGTTATTTTGCATGGTCCGGATAGTGGCCGGTGGAAGCCTTGGCGGTTCATCCATCCGGGATTACAATAGCTGCTCAGCTGACTCCTATCCGGATACAGTTTTATTCTCTTTATCTTAATTTCAAAACCTGAATTCAAGTTGTAGTATTATTAAATGATGTCGACCAACATTATTTGAGAATTATTACAACAAGAAAATATGTGGGTTTTTCTTCCATTCACAGACAAAAGGGAGCTGAATGACGGCGGTCACCGTCACTTGGAATTCCTTTCTGTCTAAAAATCTTTCCATCTGGAATAATTGGGAACTGGATAGCAAATGTTTGCAGTCCAGATCACCCTAGTTATTTCTGGCACTCTCTTTAGCCAAAATTCTTCTCATCTCCGGCTACTTCATCTTTGTGTTCCAACTTCTGTCTAAACCCACCTTATATTTTGGGTTATTTACTTTTACACTTCTCTATAAATTTATGCATGATATTATTATGTAGATATTGTGGTCAATATTATTTTGGGATCCTTCCCTTGGACATAGAAGTCTTGATTTAAATCAGATGTTTCATAATAAATTTCCAATAAAAATTCCTTTATAAAATCTGGATCTGAGTAAGGGATAAATTCCACAGTTATGACTAATTCATATCCGACTAGGGGTTGATTTTGGGAAATTAGAAGCAGAGTCAGCGATTAGGTCTCATCTAGACTGAAAGGATCTGTGTTTTAATTGAGAGTCTAGTACCTGATAGGGAATGATTTTCAGATTTATTATTTTCCAAAATTGCTGTTTGTTGGAAATCTTGTATTAAATATTGCACTGGGTCAGATTCCACTTGGATTCCGATAAGGTGTGACAGATAATACTAGAGGAACAACATTCGGGCCTTGGTTATTTTCTAAGGTAGGGTTGAGTATTCTTTCAACTGCTATCTTCTTCTGCCAAAGCCTATTTTTGAGTCCTGAGTGAGTGCATCCGGAACGAACTAATTTATTAGTTCGTTTCATTAGTTTGTATCTCATAACCACCCGAAGGGAAGTGAACACTGCGAGCGGTTCACCGAGATTAGGGAATTCTTGATCCACACCCAGTCATTCTGACTGGGGGCTTTCTTTTACTACCAAGGTCAAACTTTCAAAAACCTCCGAGTGATAGGATTTTAAATGCTTTCTTTATCGCTTTCTTTTAAATGCTTTCGTTAGAGGTCACTCGGTTGTATTGAGAGTTGTGTAACTGCTACTAGGACTGATAGTTAAGGGATAGTTCAGGGCTTGATTAGAATCTTTGGGCGTGACATGGGGGAATGATAGTGGTACTTGACACTCCAACTAATGGTTTGTCAGGTGTTGCTTGTCCACCACAGATAAATAATATAACTTTGCAAGGCCTGTGAAGGGAGTTATGAGTCTGTGGTATCTTAGATTATGTTTCCTTAAGAGCATGTGAACTCTTACTGTAAGTACCTGTCTGTTAAAGGGAATATGGTACAGAGGACATGAGAATTAGCTAACTGAAGGATTATCCCAAGCTAAGATCTGTGTATTAAAATGGAAGTTTAATTGTGTTTCATCTGAATCTTGTCCAATCCTTATTATTTTCTTCCTGTCCCTTCTGTCATAATTTAAATCTGCTTTCTTAGATAATTTTTAACCGCTTTCCTAGAATAATTTTAATTGCTTTATTAGACTAAATTTAATTCGCTTTCTAGAATAATTTTCTCTGCTTTATTTTAATTGCTTTCATAATCTAATTTAAATTCTGTCAAGTAGTTGTTAGTCATTTCACAAACTCGAATCGAGTAACCGAGTGGAAAATCTTAGTAAACGGCGTGGGCCCTGCTTCCATCGCACATCCTCCAGTGAACGATCCGGTACTTACTATAAATACTGCAATTTTTGACTCCGTGCGCTTTCGGGGGCACAGTTTCTTAACACGAGTAAATAAAAATGTGATTTTTCAGAAAATACTCATATAGTGGGAATCTGCCGAAAGTTTCATGGCAGGGAATCTCATGACATGAAATCATGAGAAGTATCATGGCACATATGCCGGGGACTCTCAGTGTGACAGGCTGAAGGTCAATTTATCCCGGTTGTATCATGAGATTTGTCAGAAGTTTCATGGCAGAGAGGACCACATTGCCATTTGAAATTAAAGCCCCTCACATGAGTAATAAAGAGTAACAACCTTAATATATCCCTAAACCCATTCCACCGATTCATAACTCATTTCATTTAATAAAATCAATCCTGATATATTTTTATTGAAAAATACTCGTGTTAACGAAATTTGTCAAAAGTTTCATTCATCCTTCTTCGTCAAAAAGGCATGAGTTTATGCTAGTGGCAACGGACTATTTTACAAAATGGGCCGAAGCTCAGGCTTATGTTAGCATCTCGCAAGAAGAAGTGATCGAATTCATTAAGAGACAGTTGATATATAGATTTGGAATTCCACAAACGATTCTAACAGACAGATGAACTGTATTTGTGGGAGAAAAAGTCAAGGCCTTTGCGAAAGAATACGGGATAAAGATTGTACATTCGTCGCCTTATTATCCGCAAGGGAACGGACAGGCAGAGGCCATAAATAAGCAGTTGATGGGAATTATAAAGAAAATGATAGAAGATCAACCAAGAAAGTGGCATGAGAAGTTATCAGAAGCGTTATGGGCTTATCGAAATGCCAAGACTTCAGCCACTGGATTTACGCCATTTCGGCTGACTTATGGAATGGACGCAGTACTTCCAACCGAAATAATAGTGCCGACCTTAAGAACAAGCCAAGCAGATCTAATGACGGCCGAACAATATGATTGTGCGATGAAGAATGAATTATTGGAAGTTAATTCTGATCGGGTGCAAGCTTTCGAAAATTTGCAGAGAAATAAAGATATTGTGGTCGATTGGTATAATAAGCGAATTCCTGTGAAACGATTTGAAGTCGGCGATTTAGTTTGGAAAGTTATATGGCCACCTAAGCAGAAGGATGGCCGATTAGGTAAGTGGAGCCCCAATTGGGAGGGACCATTTATTGTTCAGACGAAATTACCGAATGGAGCATACATGTTGGTGGACGAAAATGGCGAACAGATGTCAAACCCAGTAAATGCAAGATACATGAAGAAATATTATCCATCAGCATGGGATTAAACATTAAAAGGCGAAAAAATAAAGATTTTATTGCGTAAACAAGCATTACAGAAACGGTACTACTTCGGCCGAAGACGGCGTCGATAGTCCGAAATTACAATATACAAGGGAAACGTCCTATGCTAAGCAGGCATATACAAGGGAAAGGTCCTCGAAGGATGCTCAGCCTTGTAGAAATGCCGCTAAAACTATCGGCAAGACAGAAACAGGGCACAGTTGCTTGCCCCAGAACAGTATTGCCGATTTAAGTCCTACCACCGAACTTCTACTCCTGGATACGCTATAACGGATGGTACAACGTCCCAGAGGTAGAAGTCAAACTCGGGTACAGCATCCGCACGACCTCAGACAGAAGAAGGAGGAGTGCAGCGAGGCAGTCACCCAAAAACGGTGGAAGGGGGAAGGGATGGAGGAAGAACTAGGGGTAGTTATTCCCCCCATTAGAAGGTCCGACCGGGTATGCAACCGCAAAGTCGAAAAGAGGGACACATCCGCATAGCCGTCGAGACCTGCATTTGGAATAATAAATAAAGATCCTCGCCCATACTAGCATGATGAGAGGAGTGTTAGCTGAACTCGTGCCGCATGGGCGGAAAGTTTTCGTATCACGTCTGGAAATCCTTGAAGATACATGGTTCAGAAACCATGGGGGCACTGGAGATAAGGGATTGAATAAAGGAAAAAGGAAAGCCATATTGAGTTGAAGAGATGATGGATAAACATGGATAAAAGCCAAGTATTTATAGAAGAAGGATAAATACTTGGTAGGGGAAACGGTCAATATTAAATGTTATTTATGGGAAAACGTTACAGCTGATTCCCGGAAAAAGCTGCTAACATCCAGGAATCAGTAGTGAAGAAGACCGAAAAAATCGCAGAATGAATCTGATACGGATCGTATTGCAGAAATAAAATCCCGTCGGCCAAATGCAATCTACAAAAAAGAAGAAGAGGGCCGAAAACAGTTGGTGGAAATAGCCGAAACCCATGTTTAAAAGCAGAATAGGGCGAAATTTCGGCCCATATACATAGTCAAAATAACACAAAGGAAACTAATGATCAGCGCTGTCGTCGAAAAGGATATCGTCGTCCAATCCTTGGAGAGCGTCGATAGAAGGGTTGAGGGTAGACATCATCAAATCTGAACCCGCCGTCGAAAAAGGGCCAGGAACGCTGCTTGAGGAAGGACGATCGGTGGCCAAATTAGCGCCAACATCAGACTTCCCTGAGACAAGTAGGAGAAAAGGGACGATGAAGTAAGAAGACATAAAAAGTAAGCAAATGACAAAAGGTGAAAAGACCGAATACCTGCAAGGACTTTCGAAGATGAAGGAACATCACCCGACGGGGAAGATTCCACCTCCGACGGGTCCAAAGGGAATAAAGTTGAAGGGGAAAGAACGTGAGCCGTACTCTTCCCACCAAGGCTTTTGATAGCCGTATCAAGGTGACCAACCAAAGATTGAGTATCGGCCCATTTCTCCTGAAAGGTACCAATTATGTAGTCATTAAAAATTGACCGCAGAGACAAGTAAGAAGCATTCCGGTGGGAGTCCAAAATCTTAGCTTTAGGAGCTTCGGCCGATTGACAGAGAGATTTTATTGATCGTCTCAAATCGGCCGATTTCTGTCTAGTTTGATCTAGAACTAATTGCAGTTCCTGCTCCTTTTTTTGAAGTTTGGCTATCTCTGAGCGGATCGAAGAAAGATCCTCGGAGTACTTATGCTCCCGGTATTCTGTTTCAGAAAGGACATCCATTTGAGCCCGATACTCCACCGAATAGTTGTTGAAAATAACTTGAGAAGTTGCTACGGCTTCACGTTCGGCGGCAAGTTTGCTTCGCATCTCTAAGTGTGCTCTCAGTTCTTGATCCAAAGAAAGGACAGACTTCATAATCGTCTGAAGAGGGCCATTAAGGTTCAACAGAACCATCTCCTCATGGAAGTGCTGTTCCAGATGGGACAAAAGAAGAAGGATTGGTTTTGGATTGACAAATTCTACATCGGATTGCCTAGCGATTAGGTTACACAACTTTCCTAAACAATCTCCGAGATGTGCTGAAGGATCTGATGGGAGAGAGGTCGAAGGCACAGGAGAGAAGAATTCATCCAAGATATGCCGATCAGGAAATGGAGACAAAGGGGCCGGGTCAGTAGAGGAGTTATCGACAGCCTTACCACCAGGTATAGGATCAAGAGATGCCAAAACCGCCGAAGATGGAGGTACAGTAGAATCCCCGACCGGCTGGGGGAGGTCAGCAGAAGGAAAGACAACAGGGTCAGTTGAAACATGATCCTCAACCAATTGCCGGGGTCCGGCCAAAGAAAGATCAATGGGAACAGCCGAATCAGTAGCACCAGTCGAAACACGGGGGTCAGCGATAAGAAAATCCGAAGCTGCGGTCGAGACAGGCGAAATGGTGGACAATGGTAAAGCAGAAGAAATCTAAAAAAAAAATGAACGAATGATGATCAGATGAAAAAGGGAGAGAGAAGGAGAAGAGAAATGAGAAAACAACAAACCATAAGGCCAGCGGAGGGAATTCTGCCAAGGGGAGAGCGAGAGGAACGCTTCCGAGTTTGTATATGAGGAAGAGAGCTGGCAAAAGGGGCCGAAGACGAAGCAGGTCTTTTTTGGCCAGGATCCGAAGTAGGAGAACGGAGGATACCTAAGTTCAAAATAGGCAGCCGAATGAATAACACAAGATGAAAAGAAGATAATAATTAAGGGAAAAAAAAAAAGCATACCTGGGCGAGAAGAAGACGGCGAATCAAGACGACGTTGGAGAGTGGAATCCGGTGACGACAGAGGATAAGAAGAGAAAGGCAAAATGGGTAAAAAACCACTCCGACGCAGTAGTGGGTTGAGATCAGCACTAAAGAAAGTACGAGCAACACCGTCCCACCAAAGTCGAAAGCGAGACGTGGAAAGCCCAGGGCGAACAAGAAATTTCGGAACATCAAAACTGATTAAGCGCCGATGATAAGTAGAACATAGCTGGCGGCTGGAAGAGGGAGTAAGTCGTTTGTCAACCCGACAAGCCTCTACCAAATCTTGGCCGAAACCAAATTGGTGGCTAACCAAATGAGGATTATAAACCTCAGAAGGAATGGTAGCATTCGGAAGAGCCATAGAACCATTGAAAATATGACGAGGAAGAATGCAACGATTCCAAACTTGGGCGTGAGGTAAGGGAAGGAGGTCGCCAAAAGGAGCAGTGGCAATCTCTTTCACCCAAGTAAACTCGGTTCCCCGATAGTGATACTGAGAAAAGGATTGATCAGCAGTTCGACCTAGGAAATAACTGATCCAATGAGGAACCGACATAGCGGGAAACGATGTCCCAAGAAGATCGGGGCCAATAAAAAAGTCAGGCCGAATGTCATGAGGAGGGAAACCAGAAATGTCACGAAAATGCCAAACCAACCATAGGTGAAGAAACCATAAAGGACCTCGAGCCTTATCCGAGGATCCTTTCTCCCAACCCGAAACAGTAGCCGATATGCCTGCATATAGATGAGCCAGGAAGAAATCGGCCAATGGTAAGGTGTCATTGGCAATAATCGCAGAGGCCAGAGGAAATGTTTCAAGAAGAACCCCTTTAGAAGAAGCGCACCAGAAGAACCGCGTCAGAAAGTACATCAAGAAAGCCAATGGTTCTTGAGAGTGAGGAACGGGAGAGGAAGCATCACTCTGATGGTTAACTATCCAATTACTGAATGAGTTGGAAGACGGGAAACCAGTGGACTTCTCTGTAGGGCGAGATTCAGAAGAAACACCGAGGTTATCCCCACGAACATAAAGACTTAAGAGGAGTTTCACATCCTGAATGGTGGGGGTCATTAACCCCCAGGGAAAACAAAAGCAGTTCACAGAGGGATTCCAAAAACACAGAAGTGCCTGAATGGGGCGAAGGTCAGTTGGAAAAGGCAAAGTACTGAGAACGATCAATCAACGGATAGAAGAGTTGGACCAGGAACCACGACAGTGGGGCTCGAGATGGCGATACCAGGCCACATAATCGGCAGGGGGTGAAGGCCAGTTAGTAAAGGAATACATGGGTATAGAACGGTTTTCAGAGAAGATACGAGCGGTACATTCATCAATTTCTTCAGGAATACCCAATGGGCCTAAGGAATAGAAGTTTTCAGGAAGATAACGAACTGCAGAATGGGAAGCGAAGGAGCTCTCAATCTTGAGGAGTTCTGATGAAGGAACGGGAATAGATTGGGGATCCATTGACGAAGACGAGTATAGAGAAATAAGGGAAATGAAGTTGAAGGGACGGTTATATGCTGAAGGCAGAGGTTAATGATGATGGGATTCCTCGAAAAGAAGAAATAACCGCCAGGAAGATCGAGAGAATAAATTACTTGAGCTCTTTTCCAGACGAAAAACGGCCCAAGTAAGGAGGGCATCTGTTGGGGCCACAAAGGATAGTGGGCCACGGAGAGAAAATTGGGCCATAAAAGATGGGCCGAAGAGGGACTTCTAGAGAAAATCGAGTTTGAGATCCATTGGGCCGAAGAACCAAAAGAGAACGATCCAGAACAGCAGAAGAGATCCGAAAGGAAGAAAGCTCCGGGAGGGAAGAGTTTCGGCCGAAATAATGTCAAGTCAGCCGATTGGAGCGAACAGCAGAGTCGGCTTAGGGGAATCAGCCAGAGAGCGGTTATTTCAGCTCCGGCTATAAATAGGGGATGCCATGCACAAAATCGAGGAGATCAATCCAACCCCCAAAATCCCTTTATCAAATTTACTTCTTTGTATCTTTACTGCTTTCCTTTACTGCTTTCCTTTACAGTTTTCCCTAGATTTTAGCTTAGCTCATAGCGGTTACTTCCAAGTCCACCGTTGTTTCTCAACAACCGGTAGTTTAGTTCTAGTTTTCCGGTGAATTCGCCGTTGTTTCTTAACAGCAGGTAGATTCTCCGTTGTATTTTGTTGCCATTTGAATACCAAAGAACATTCAGTCAAGTTTGAGCGTAATTAGTCAAATTTGGGCGCATTATCATTAATCCGGACCTGTAATCGGTTTGATCCTTTCTCCGGCAGCCTCCCTTGAGGAGAAAAAGGTCATTTCTGGTACCAGGGCCAGAAACAGATAGGAACCCGCAATAGACATGCATTCATAACGTTCTAAGATGACATGATAATCCGATACTTCTAAATTCGTCTAAGTTCTGATATCATAAGTTAAAAACATCCTTAGTAATATCATACAATCAACCAAGCACCGAGGAAAAGGGAAAACGGAAAAAAAATAAAAATAGAAAGATCACAAATCTGTTCGAAAGCAGTGAGAGTTGCCATGCCCATTTCTCGTTCCTTCGGAGGAATGCGGCCCTGGCGCGAAGCGAAAAAGAGAGTGCATGTGCTGGCTGCGCCATCTTGACCGCCAGCACTGATCGAGCGTGAACAAGGCATTTTCCATGCCATTCTTGCTAAATCCCACCCTTGTTGAGCTAAATCTCTTCATTGCCTTAGTTTGTAATAATCAAACACTTCAATTCCACAATCCTTAAGCTCCAATCCTCCAATTTGCAAGTTACATTATACAATTAACCATCAAAATCCACCAAAACCCTTCATCCCCTTCATCCTCCCTCGACACTCTAACATGCAACCAAAAATCATAACTTAAAACATGAATCGAAGTTGTACTCATTACCTCAAAAAAATTTCTAGTCCACAAATGCAAATTGAAAGGAATAAAAAGTTTTCCAATCTCAAACTACATAAACACCAACAATATCACCATTTTCGTCACTCACCAAAACCCCCTTCAATCTCTTAAAAACATGTAATAAAGCTATAAAATTATTTATCAATCTGTATAGAAACAATCCCTAGGTTTTCTTGAGCAAGAATTGACGATGTTATTAAAAATCCCCTCTTTTTCTCCCTCTAGCCCGCTATCAAGGGAGGAGATTTACCAAGCACCCAAATACAGGAATAGCCCTGTTGGGAGCAATTTTGGTGAAATGGGCATCACTTGACTAATTTGGTATTTAAAAGGGTCATGGGCAGCAGGGTCCGGACCTAGGGTCATGGGTCATGTTTTGAAGATGGGACAGGGGCTCGGGTCTCCAATTTCGGCCTGTTTACATCTTGGGCTCTTCCTTAACTTGTTGATATGCTGGGCTTCCTCTTCCAACTTCTTTTTTCTTCTTCACTTAATGGGTGTCAATACTTAAATCTCTAAATCTATTAAGGCCCCGTTCTCTAGGACTTATTTTCAGGACTTGTTACTTATTTTTATTAAAATCAGATCAGACCAGATCAGATAAGAAAAATTAAGATCAGACCAGACTAAATAAGATCAGACCAACCAGATCAGATCAAATCACTACAATAATATAACTAAGATAAGATCAGATCAGACAATATCAGACCTGACTAGACCAATTCAGATCAGACCAGACAAATTGAGATCAGATCAGACCAGATCTTATAAAATTCAGATCAGGACAACTTATTTAAGGCCTAGAGAACATGGCCTAACTCAAATGAATCTATTTTGCTTAACTAATCACAATTAATTTAATTAATTAACGGGGTATTACACACAAAGTGTTATTGATCACCTTTGAGATAATGGCTCCTCCTATTTCAACCTCTATTGATAGGGTTGTTACAATGGGCTTGGCTCGTTGGGCCAGCCCATCCCAACCCCGAAATGATGGGTTGGTCTGAATAAATAGAGGCATGTTGGAAGCGGGCCTAAATGGGTCAGCCCGCCAAAACTCATCATTGCCTGGGTTGGCCTGCAGCGGGGGCGGGTCAGCCCGCGGGCCAATCTAGTATTTTAATATTTTTTTTAAAGTTTTTTATGAATACCTAAATAGCAAAATGTATGGTAACAATATTTGTTAGTTCAATATTATTTTAGATCATGTAATGTTAATTTGGTATTATGAATTTAATCATTTTATATTTTCTATATTGCTATTAGAAAATTATAAAATTGGCTTAGTGTTAACTAAATTAAATTAAAGTAATATTAGTGCTCCTTATATATGATATGTGCTACATAATTTTACTTTTTAGATTAATTTCACATTATTTTTCAAAAAGAATATTTTACGAAATCGAACTAAGTCATTTTAGATTTTTTTTGAAAAAATATGTTAAATTTTAAAATTAGATAATATGTTTAATTTTGGATAAATAATAATATTATATAATTTAAAAATTAAATTCGTTAATAATTAAAAAAGGCAAGCCCGCCTATCAAAACCCGCCAGTGGGAAACCTTGTAGAAAGACATGATTGTGGTTTGACCATGGGGACTCTCGGGTAACTTATTCTTCCTTTTAGGAAGACACCGTTGAGGTTTGACCGCGAGGGCTCCGGGGTAACCTATTGCACGGGTTCAATTAGAGCCACGGTCAAAAACTGTCACTATATACAGAAAAATTTTCGCTATAATGTTATAACGACAATATTCCTTTATATAGTGACATTTTTTTACTTCACTAAAAATCTTTGTTTTTCTTTGTAGTGGGAGCGCTTTTGAAGAAGATTATTTAAGTATTAAAACAAATATTGAAACCTTTAGGGTAGTTGTTGAATGCAAAAAGCTGCCTTGGGAGAGGCGCCCTTAATTGCCCTTGCAGATCCTCGAGGGATTAATCTTGAATCCAATGTGGCCCGGGAATACCCTGGTATTCACCTTAAGGGTAGTTGTTGAACACCAAGCATGGCCTGTTTGAATATTTCGACGTTCTATAACTAAGCAAATAAGGTGGTTATCATATGACAATAAAGTGTTTTTACTTAAAACGATTTTACCATCTTATTGAGGTCCCTTCTGGGCAGTGATATGAGCCTGTTCAGGCAAATGAAATGGTTTTATTGTGATTGCCCCTTCGAGAGTATGAATGTTGATAGACTATATCTGGACGTATTCCGGTGGTGAATGATATATTATATGATGTGATCTGTTGCATGTGGTGTGTGCCATTAACTTTATGTGAGCATTTGTTTGATCCAGCATTGTGTGGTGTGTCTTTCAGTCTCATCAGACTCATTGTGATTTGTGATACCCCACCATCATCGGGAATAGACTGTGCGATGGCTAAGGTTGGGTGACTGCTGGGTGCTAATAACCACTTAGGATGCCGGCTTGTACTGTTTTTGTACTGTATTAGAATAGGTAGATGTGTATTAGGATGCACATATCATACGTTTACATTTATAGACTGTTAACCGAACATGTGGTATGGTCACATTTGGAAAAAAAAAAAAAAACCTATTTAGATTTAGTCCCACGTGTTTTTTCAATTTCCAAAACAGTCCCACAAAAATCGCATTAGACGAATCCGTCCAATAACTAACATAATCTTGGTCCAACCTGTCCATGAACCCGATTTTTTCGCTAATCATCGCCGAATCCGTCCCATAACTACCCTAATCATCGCTGAACCCATCCCTCCATTAGGATAGTTATGGGACGGGTTCGACGAAAATTAGCGGAAAAACTGGGTTCAGGACGGGTTCGTCTAATTCGATATTTGTTGGATAGTTTTGGAAATTAAAACAACTTATGGAATTAAATGTGTTTTTTCTTCCGTCACATTTGAGTTAGCTAATGGTTTTCTTTCTTTCTTTATAATTATTATTAGGGTAATTATTTAATTATAACCCTCAACTTATTGAAAGTGGCCAACTATACACTTAAACTTTTTTTTTGGAAAATAATAACCCTTAACTATCAAAAGGTGTAAACCCATAACCTTCTGTTTGATTTCACCGTTAAAATCAATTCAAGCGTTAAGTGTGTATGACAAAATAGTCTTTACATATGAGTCCCCATTTTAAACCCGTATTTGTGATGCTACAACAGTTACTCTAACCCGGACTAAACATCATGATTCCCCTTGCTCTACCACTGCCTAATTTATTCAAACTTTCTCTTTCATTCATACCAGGATTGTACATTACGATCCCGACTCCGTTTTCATGATGATTTCCACCCATTCAGAAATCTGAAAATTATTTATATGAGAATTAAAGCCATATATTTATGTAGAAAAGCCCAACATTTGGGAACAAAAAAAAAAGAAAAAGAAAACAGGCAAACACAAAACCCACCTGCTGCATATTAATGGTGTTTGGCATCCTACCTTTCACTGGGCGGTGGTCTGAGTTGAAATCAACTCCTCCGCTGATCGAAAACATGATCAGGATAGAAGGGAGAAGTGTGGTGGTCTCCGATTTTCATATTCCCCTCCGATTCAGAACATTTGAATCCCGAAGGAAGTAAACTAGACGCCGGTGGGGACTCCGTGCCAGGGAGATACCATTTGATCACATCAGGAGCATTCATGGAGGAAAAGGGAGACAATTCCGAAGGATGAGCGGCAGTGCGTGGCCAATTCACGAGTTCATGTATAGTTGGGGTTAACGTTGAAAATGGAAGGAATGGTAGGATTTTACACCTTTTAATAGTTTAGGGTTACCTTTTTCTAAGAAAAAAAATTTAGGTGTATAATTGGCCACTTTCAATAAGTTGAGGGTTATAATTAAATAATTACCCTTATTATTATTATTATTATTATTATTATTATTATTATTATTATTATTATTATTATTATTATTATTATCTATCAATGTTGTTAAGCCACAAGGGAACCCTTGCTTAACGGTGTGTTGGCCCTTGTACGCTGTCTCTTTTTCACGCACGGGCGAGCAATAGTCAATTGAGGGCTAGGTCTGGGAGTACATAGTTTGTTTTGCATGTGATGTACAATAGCGTGTTGTTGGCTTAGAGACTTGTAGGATATATACTGCTAGTTACAAAGTTGATACTATTGTGTATTACTGCTTTGGCCTGGTCGCCTATATGATATGTATTTTTCGGTTCTGTCAAGGTCATGTTTACAGATTAATACTATTGTGGTGTTACTTCACCTTTGGCCTGGTCGGCTAGTAGTTGCACCACCTCTTGCATTTCCTTGTAGTGAACAATAACAATTTATTGAATCTTATATAACGTCGTCAAAATTGTTTAATACTCCCTCTATCCCAACTAAAATATATTATTTACTATTTTTGGATATCTTATTATAAATCTCTTCATTCTATAAATAAAAATAATTTTCTCGTCTAACAACTATGTGGACCTCATCATATACTTAAAAATTAACTCTATATTAATTCTCGTACTTAATAGTAACAAGACACGTTGAATTGGACGGATGGAGTATTATCGTTCTAATATCATTTTAATTAATTGTTACATTTCCTTTTAAAACATTAATTTTCAAAATTTTGCATTAGCACGGGATTCATCTAGTTAAATATAATAATAAAAATCATAAAAGCATAATGCAAAATTATGATGGGATTAACATAAACTATCAACCCAACGCTTAAAATATTACAAGGTTGATGATTATACAGTATAAAACACAATCTTTATTAGAATATGAAAATAAAAAATATGAGTATATATCAATACATAATACTTCTCTTCCAATATGCTATATGCTAGTCAATATGCTGTCTTCCAAACAGCCCCAAAATCATTCACTAAAGATTTACATAAACCTAGGCAAGAAATATACTGTATCAATATAGAAGTAGAACATTTTCCTAGGTATTTTGGCTTTTTTTTTTTTTTTTCTTTTTTCTTTCTTCAGATTGTGTATGTTGGGAATGGGAGATTGTTATTTGGCAATGGGTGCAGCTTAGCAGCTATACCTATACATGTATGTTGATCAGTTTGATGTTTATGAATAGGCTATGCCCTATATCCTATGAGGTCTAAGAAGGCCATTAAACCTAGCTGCTAAAATTAGCTGTGACCAAAGAAAACCAGGCTACGTCTCTCTCACTCACCCCACCCCACTCCTCATTCTTTAAAGCTCCCTGGATTCTCCCACACCGGCCAGGTACATCATCACTCTGTCAATGCTGAGGGTCATCCCATCGGCCATCATGATCATCAGGTGCTGAAGTCCAGGAACTTCCAATTCTTCTCCCAGCTTGTCCATCCCTCAACTTCCAATTCACTTGATGATATCTCTACATGTCCTTAAAGTCACGAGACCCCCTATTCCTTCGGTTATTCTTTCAATTCTACAGAGGGATTTGGAAAGGTGGGGGTGGGGTTGGCAGTGGAAACTGATATAAAGCTTTGAAGCCCACTCAAAGTTTCTCCAACTAACCCTCAAAAAAAACATTTCAGTCCCAAACTGTGGAATTCTTTTAGTAAGTACTCCCTTTGTTGGTTAAAAGTTGTAACATTTGCATAGTTGTTACTATTCACGGAGTAACTTTGATTCAAATTTTAAACACAATTATACGAGATAAAACATAGCCAAGTGAGATCTTATTAGATTCGTCTAATTGCGTAGTTTTAGAATATCAAATTTTTATAATTACACAATTTGAGATATTAAGCGTTAAAAATGTGCATTGGATAACGTGAAACATATATGAATGTTAAATTTTTTGAAAAACGTAAGTACTCCCTCCGTCCCAGCTAACGTGTCCTGTTTGACTTTTTGACACTGTTCATTGTTCTACTTTGACTCGATTTTATTGCATGTATATATTTCGAAAAAATAGTCGAGTTTGGTCTTGTTAGAATCGTATAGTCATGTAGTTTTAGAATATATATTTTACATAATTTTTTGTTGTATACATTTTGAGATATTACCGATTAAAAAAGTGCATTGGATTGTGTGCAAAAGTAAAATAAGACAAGTTAAGTGGGACGGAGGGAGTATAATTTAATTCCCAACCTTCACTTTCCCCTCTTCCATCTGAAGGAGGGGGTCACAGAGAGAGATACACAGAGAGACAAAGAGACAGAGAGAAAGGGGTGGAGAGAGAGAGAGAGAGAGAGTACATCTCAGTCATCTCCAAAAACAAAAACTTCATCTGTCTTTCTCTGTCGTTTCAATTCCTATGTATGTAGATACCATCCCCACAAAATCAAACTCCATCCCCACCCCCACCTCCTGTCCTCACAGCCCACCTTCTTATTCAATTACCCTAAGTATTTCTTCCTCCTCTCATTTTGTCCACTCTCAACACTTTGCTAATTTTTTACCTTTTCTTGACTTTAATTTCCAGGAGACCGGAGGGGAATCCGTTAGACCTCAATAACTTCCCCGAGGATTACACCCGAGATGAGAAGCAGGTCTCAGAGGACACTTCTTCGTCTGCAGGTACTTTCCTTTGTCTAAAGTGCAATTATTTCTTCAAAAATCCAATGAAGAAAAAGGAAAGTCTTTATTGAAACCATTCCCATCCAGTAGTTATTTCTTACCCATCTCCTTCCTTTTCTACTGATAAAACCTTTTCAAGAATTGATCATGTTTATGGCAAAGAATTGATTTCAAGATAAAAACCCTAGTGATTAAATAAGAAGAAGAAATGAAGAATTTTTAAAGAGACAGAGAATATTCGATTGGTGAAATTAGGGTTTGAATGTTGGGTCTCATCAAAGTTGCTTTAATTGGGATGGTTGCAGGAGTCTACAGCAAAAAGAAAAGCGGCGCAAAGGATGGAAAAGAGGAGCCCGGGAAGGTCTACGAATGCAGGTTTTGTTCCCTCAAGTTCTGCAAATCTCAAGCCCTTGGGGGACACATGAACCGCCATCGTCAAGGTATTGTCTTTTCATTCTTTCATCCCTTTTCAGTACCTATAATCTATATATCACTACTCTAAAATAGAAATATACAAATACTCACAAGCTGTAACAGTTCATGAATTTTAGCAATGTTCGTTGGAATGTCTGCTTTAAAAACAAATTAAGAAAACAAGCCCAGTTTTCCCTTGAAGCATTGTCTTATCAATCCCTGTTTTTCACTTTTCTTTTTCTCTTTTGTTTCTGTAATTTAATTTCTTGTTATTGTTCTTCGGTTTTTTGATCAGAGAGGGAGACAGAAACATTGAACAAGGCTTGTCAATTAGTATTCACGAATGATTTGGGTCCTGCTAACCTAGGTTTTGTTTCAAGGTCTGTCTATGCTCATTTATTCCACTGCACTTAGTTTTTTTCACTGTATAATTAAAGATCTCATTTTTGAACTTCAACCGATTCTTGAGTGCAATTTCCAGCAGTGGCAATTGGTAAATTTTACCGTGTTTTTGTTATGCAGTGGGCAGCCAATTCCACATGGTGGGTTTCATCGTCAAGCAAGTGCAATTTCCAGAATGTTCTCACCGATCATTCCTCCAGCACTCCGCCGCCGCCGTCGTGCATATACCCTGCCGTTCCGCATCTCCATCCCTTCCCTTCCCAGTACCCCGTCAGCGATTACTTCCTCGGTCACGCATCAAACGACGGTCATAACTTCAACAGCTACACTTGCATCGGTTCGCCGGTGGGGCAGGGATTGACGAGCAGCGGGGGCGGCAGCAGCAGTGGTGGTGTGAGGGATGTGCAGCTGCCGAATAATGGGGCAGGAAATAGACACAAGGCTGCACAATGACATGAATGGTGGATGATGAATTAATGACTGGGTTTTCAACAAGGGGATTTGTGTTGTTTATTTTTGGGTTCTGTGGTTTGGATTATAGTTGTTCGATCGGGTGTTATTGCGGGTGGTACGAAATGACTCTGTGAATCTGGGGAAAGGGAAAGAAGAAAATAAAGGTATGCATTAACAATAATACTCCCTCCGTCCCACCACACTTGTCCTGTTTGACTTTTTGACACTGTTCATTGTTCAACTTTGACTCAACTTTATTGCAAGTATATATTTAAAGAAAAATAGTCGAGTTGGGTCTTGTTAGAATCGTATGATCATGTAGTTTTATAATATATATTTTGCATAATTTTTCATTGTACATATTTTGAGATATTAACAGTTGAAAAAGTGCATTGGATTGTGTGCAAAAGTGAAACAAGACAAGTTAAATGGGACGGAGGGAGTATATATTAGTACTACTACAAGATAGTGTATTTAATTGGTGGAGGCTGGAGAGAAGGGTATAGGAAAGGGAGGGTTTTGGGGGTTTCTTAAGCCCTTTTGAGCCCTCACTTTCACATCTGGTATCTGTCCATGTAAGCTTTTTTCATGGGTTTTGATGAGGTTTATATTTCTCTCTCTTCTTTATATGTCTCACACACACAAACACCCTAAATTGAAAAAATAATGTTTGATGTTTTCAAATTCTTAGTAAATGGAATTGGTTTAGTATCCTGTCTCCCAATCTATAGGTTAGGGATTCAAATTCACACATGACTCCTTATTTCTCCCCTTTATTCTTTTTGTAATTTATATGACATGAATTCCTACCACCATTTCCCAGACCTTTAATGGTTCATAAAAAAAAATTTTTTTAGTAAATCTAACAACTATTTTACAGAGGGCAATTCACCACATTCATGGATACCTTAAAAATTAGTCTTTGTAAGTGTCACATCAAACCTTTTTTTTTTTTTTTATCACCGCAGGGGTTAGCCTGCAGTTGCCTACAATGTAAGTGATGGGAAAAAAAAAAAAAAACTCCCTCCATTTTGTTATAATTGAAACATGTGAATAGTGGCTACTATTCATTGAGTAAATTTGATTCAATTTTTTAATACAGTTATATAAGATAAAACATAGTCAAGTGAGATCTTGTTGGATTCGTCTAATCGCGTAGTTTTAGAATATCAATTTTTATAATTTTTATTTTTATATAATTTAAGATATTTTGCGTTAAATATGTGCATTGGACTACGTGAAATACAGGAGTGTTACATTTTTTTGAAAATTGAGGGAGTATTTTTTGTGATGTCTAGGAGGTTTGTGATGGTAGTTGATTTTTGTGGGAGATAACATTTGTGATGATTTTTGGATAAGAAAATTTTGGGTAGTACAAACATCACAAAAGAGTGTTGTGCAACACAACTGCACATGCAGTGAAAGTATTGTCCTGCATGTGAACTCTTGCATTTTTTCACTACTCAAACCCCAAAAGAATTTGTTTAGAGTAGGAACAGTGCAAATGCATATTAATGTTTGAGTTTCCGGAGAGATGGTCTGAAACGTATATTATTGCATTTGAGGTTCGATTGAGGCAAAAGAATTTCTCTTGTTTGTTAAAATTGCAAATATACCCTTAAAATTTTAGTGTAAAATGTTAAGAGTTATCTAGAAAATTTGAACTCTAAAAATCAATATTTTTTTCTAAAAGAAAGAGACAAAAAAACTCTGCCCTCCAAGAGCAAAATCTGGAAAATATTAAAAAAAAATATTTATTTAAGAAAAAAAAGAATTGAGAAAGGCTTGCAAGTTAGATAAATTACGAATTTTTTCCAGAACTTTTACACATCAACCAACAATTATGATAAACACAGAGGATGAGTAATTGGCTAAGTGGTCAAATCCTCTAAATTTTAATTTTAGAGTTGGCTATACGATTCCCCGCACTACTGGAAAAATTGTGGATTTTGTAGCTAAAATTGTGGTAACTAATGAATTTCGGTTGATAAATTGTGGTAACTAAAGAAGCTATAGTAGCTATCATAAAAGTTGCACTACAAGAAAAATGTGTTTTACCGACCGAAATTACCGACCGACATGTTGCGGGTCGGATTTACCGACCGCAGGGCCGACCGCAACATGCGGTCGGTAATTTAGAGCCGTTATGGTGGACCCGGTTTCCGGACGACCGCTGCACCGACTAAATTTAAGTCGGTCGGTGTTACCGACCGCAAATGCGGTCGATAATTTTTTTCAATTTTTTCCAATTTTTTTAAAATTTTTTATTATTTTTTTTAAAAAATAAAATAATCTACCGACCGCATTACCGACCGAAATTTCGGTCGCTAAATTTTCTTCACATTTTTTATTTTTTTTATTTTTAATAAATATTTCTAAAAAAATAAAATAATCTACCGACCGCATTATCGACCGAAATTTCGGTCGCTAAAGTTTTTTCACATTTTTTTTTATTTATAATAAATATTTCTTTAATTATCTTATTAATTATTTTATTTAATTTAGTGATTTTAGGTTTTTTTATTTAATTATTTTGTTTTATATTTTAGAATTTAATTAATGAAATTTAATTTTATTTAATTAATATAATTTTAATTTTTATTTTATATTTTAATTTAGTTTCTAATTTTCACATTTATATGTATATATGTACTTATATAGGTTATATATACAATATTTCATACAATGACATGAAACATGTGGTGCACAAATGGCACATGCGCGAGGGATTCCACTCCCTTACCCGGGTTCGAGGCCTCTCTTCAGCAAAATCTTTCAACATATTTGAGAAGGTATACTATATATGACACATGGCGGAATATGATTGATTGGCTAGAGATATAGCCCAGCTGGTTAGGGTTGTGGTTGGGTGTACTGAGGTCATTGGTTCGAGCCCCCTCGTGAGCACGCCCTTTTCCAATAAAAGAGAATTACCGACCGCAAGCTGCGGTCGGTAATTCGGTCGGTAAACTCAACCGGGAGATATTACCGACCGCATGTGCGGTCGGTAATTCGGTCGGGAAATTCACCGACCACCATGCGGTCGGTAATGTGGTCGGCGGGGCCCCGACCCCAAATTTTTCTGGTCGGCGCTGGATTTCGGACCAAAGGTTTATCGACCGACACCTCCGGTCGGCGGTGCGGTCGGTAATCCCTGGGACGACCCGCGTCCTTGGGTTACCGACCGCATGTGCGGTCGGTAAACTCAATTTTTCTTGTAGTGTTATAAAAGTACATAAAAGAACAAATAGTCATTTCCTATATAATTGGGTGGATTTATTGGGTTAGTGGGGCATTTGTTGGGAAAAAATCTAAATAGTCCAATAATAATTTTTGATTTTGCAAATAATCATATAAAAAATCTATTTACCAATCCATCCAGTAAGTATTTTAGTTAGTCTTGCCCAATCAATCCCATCAACTCCTAATGACAATTAATGATGACGTGGCAGTGGATTAGTGCGTCTAATGACGTTGTGGCAGCACTATCCACTGCAACGTCAGCATTAATAGTTATTAAGGGAATGTGGGGTGGATTGGGCAAAATTAGAATAGTTACCGGACGAATTGGGTTAATAGATTTTTTTATCAGATGATTTGGGAAATCATAATTATGGGACTATTTGGGGTTTTTTTTTCTCATTTTTTGGGATACTTCAATAACAACTCCCCCAAGCTTCCAAACACCAAGAACCGCTGCATTACAAGAATTTGGCAAATGTATCAAGATTCAACACCAATTTCAAACTCCCTTCTCCCAATCCACAACATGCAACCAAAATACAACAAAACTCATGATAAATCCCCAAATTTTCATCACCAAAGTAAACAGCCCCAGATCATCTCAAAAACTCTTCAATAATGGAAAACAAAGTGATAAAATTGCTTACCAAATGTAGTATAATGGATTCCCCAACTTTCTTTGAGCTAATTTCCACCAAATCTCTCTAAAATTTGGAAGATGGGTCGGGTCGGAGGATGGGCTAATGGGTTGAGCCACTAGTCTTGAGTCATATACACCATCATGCACTCACTTGAGCACTTAAGCCCTTATTCTCTTGTGGGTTTCAACTCATTTATTCTTTCACTTCATTCCAATCACACCTACAAAATAATCCATATCATTTATTTTACTCAATTAACCACAATTAATTAAATTAATTATGCATTAATTAAATCAGGGTGTTACAATCCCTCCCCCTTAGGATCATTCGTCCTCGAATGAAAAAGTATGGATTAAAGCAAGTTACCTCATTGAATGGAGCTAGGTCCAATTCAGGATAACGATCCATCATGCTATCTTCGGTCTCCTAAGTGGTATCTTCTACTCCGTGTCTAGACCAAAGTACTTTCACCATCTTGATCACCTTGTTGCGAAGTACTTTCTCTTTGGTATCCGAAATCGCCATGGGGTACTCCTCATACTCCAAGCTCTCATCCAATTCTACTTCATCCGGTTGGATGATCTTGTCGAGATTGGAAACGTACTTCCCTCATTGTGGCACATGAAAGATGTTATGTACGTTCCCCACCTCAGTTGGTAACTCCGAAGGATAAGCCACCTTCCCAATCTTCTTGATGATCTCGTAGGGACCTATAAATCGGGGATCAACTTTCTCTTCTTTCCGAATCGTCTCACACCTCTCATCGGTGAGACTTTCAACAGTACTTAATCGCCAACGGCAAATTCAATGTCCCTCCTTGATAAGTCTGCATACCTCTTATCTCGGTCCTGGGCCTCCTTCATTCTGTCTCTGATCACCCGCACCACTTTGGTGGTTTGTTCAATAAGTTCAGGGCCCATCTCCACTCGCTCTGACGGGTCACTCCAACACAAAGGTGTTCTACACCTCCTCCCGTACAAGGCTTCAAAAGGAGCCATCTGAATACTCGCGTGATAACTGTTGTTGTAGGAGAACCCCACCAAAGGTAGATGTTCTTCCCACGTGCCCTGAAAGTCCATCACGCAAGCCCTTAACATGTCCCCCAAGGTTCCGATGGTCCTTTCTGTTTGTCCATCGGTCTGAGGGTGCCATGCGGTACTCATACTGATCTGAGTACCAAAAACTGCTTGTAATTCTCTCCAGAATCTCGACAAGAATCTCGAATCCCTGTCTGAAATAATCTCCTTCGGCACTCCAAACCGTCTAGCCACATGCTGAAGTGAGAACCAGTCAATTGTTGCATATTCCAATTCAATCTCATCGGTCAATTGCTGCATATTCCAGTTCAATCTCATCGGTATGAACACGACACTCTTGGTTAATCGGTCCACAACCACCCATATGGTATCCAACCCGTTTCTTGTCTTAGGCAGCCTTGTGACAAAGTCCAAGGGAATGGAATCCCATTTCTAAGTGGGAACCTCCAAGGGTTGCAATAACCTCGAAGGTTGCATATGTTCTGCCTTAACCTTCTGACAAGTAGGGAACTTAGATACAAATTCTGCTACTTCCCTCTTCATGCCTTTCCACAAATAATGTTGCCTCAGATCCTTGTACATCTTCACTGCCCCTGGATGTACAGAGTAAGGTGTACAACGTGCTTCCTCCATAATCCTTCTTTTCAACACCTGATCTTCAGAAGGCACACACAAACGGTCCCCAAACTTGATCATACCCTTGTTATCCACCAGGAACCCTTCCGCCTCCCCTTGTCGGATCTTAGCTCTCAAATGCATAATCTCTTGACTCACCGCTTAGCTCAATCTGAGCTGCTCAAGTAGTGAAGGCATTGCCGTCAGAGCATTCAATCTCACCTTCAAGCCGTAAGGAATTGCAACAATGCTATCCCTGTCTAACTCCTGCCTCAACTTCCAAGGAAGAGTGATCGAGTTCAATACATGTCCTTTTCTGCTGAGTGCAACAGCCACTCGATTTGCCTTCCCTTCAATGTACTGGATGTTAATGTCATAGTCCTGCAGGAACTCCAACCATTTTCTCTGTCTGCCAGTCATCTTGTCCGCCGTATAGAGACATTTAAGATTCTTGTGATCGGAGTAGATTTGAAACTTGGCAACATAGAGAGAATGCCTCCAAAATTTCAATGCTTGAACAACTGCAGCCATCTCTAAGTCGTGAGTAGGGTAGTTCAATTCATGAGCCTTCAACTGCCCAGATGCATACGGAATCACTCTACCATTTTGCATAAGTACGCATCCAAGCTCACGATGAGACGCATCAATATAAACCTCATACTCTCCAGATTCATCTGGTAATACCAAAACCGGAGCTTTCGTCACCTTCTCCTTCAACAAATCGAACGCCTCCCGACAATCCTCACTCCAACAAAAAGGCACATCCTTTCTCAACAAATGAGTCAGGGGTCGAGCAATGCTTGCAAATCCCTCAATAAACCTTCTGTAGTATCCAACTAATCTTTGTTTTGTGCATGAGGTTACACCATCTGCCCCGAGTTCGACATTAGCACATATTCCTACTGTCTCAGAATTCCTTGATGTATTTCCGGACAAGATACCCGGCTTCCCGCCTGCCCGGGAGATAGACTTTGCCATTAATTTGGTGCCAGGGGCCGCACCAATTGCCAAGGCCCCTTACCGGATGGCTTCTGCAGAATTGAGAGAGTTGAAAGAACAACACAAGGATCTACTTGACAAGGGGTACATTCAGCTTAGTTGTTCACTTCGGGGAGCATCGGTAATCTTTGTAAAGAAGAGGGTGACGGTCAGATGACGGTCCAGAACCGATATCCCTTACCAAGGATTGGCGACTTTTTTGATCTATTGAAGGAGGCTTCAGTGCTTTCTAAGATTGATTTGAGGTCGGGGTATCATCAGATTAGAGTGAAGGAAAGGGATCGTGAGAAGACTGCCTTCCGGACACGATATGACCACTTTGAGTTCACGGTGATGCCATTTGGGCTGACTAATGCGCCAACAGTTTTCATAGATTCAATGCATCGCGTTTTCCGGCCTTCGTTGGATGTCTGTGTGGTCATTTTCATCGACGACATCTTGGTTTACTCTCCTGATCTAAAGACTCATAAGGAGCATCTCAGAATAGTTTTGCAGGTACTCAGAGAGCATAAGTTGTACGCCAAACTTTCGAAATGCGAATGCTGGCTGGGTAAAGTGGCTTTTTTGGAGCGTTACATGTTGCTCTGATACCAACATGTAACGCCCCAAAAAAGCCATTTTACTTAGCCAGAATTCGCATTTCGAAAGTTTGGCGTACAACTTATGCTCTCTGAGTACCTGCAAAACTGTTCTGAGGTGCTCCTTATGAGTCTAGATCAGGAGAGTAAACCAAGATGTCGTCGATGAAAATGACCACACAGACATCCAACCAAGGGACGGAAAACGCGATGCATTAAACCCAATTTTTGTGATGTCACTGCCGTGTTACCTCAATTAAACTGCTAGCCAATAAATTTAAGTTTAATAACACGAAGCCTGGTAATTAGAAAATCCTATAATAATATAACATCAGAGTAAGCAACAGAAACAGAGTTCACATCATCATCATAACAACCCGGCTAGAAGCCTCATACAGTACCTCACATCGGTATTCACATCAACCAGTCCATAATACCAAGTATATAGAAGGAATGACAAAATAATGTTCTCAGACCAATTCCAACAGTCAAATAATATGCAGAAATAGCAAAGAAGTCACAACTAGATAACATAGGATCTAATACAGCATCTCAGTCAACAACATAAATAATGCAGCCCTACTAGATCACTCAGCCCCAAACCCATCACCATGATCATGCTCCGCATCCTCATCGGGAGTATATATAAGAAAGACAAAACGCAAGGTGTCAGTACATAAGTACTGAGCAAGAGTAGAACTAGCTGGGCAAACAGGGAACAAGATTAGCATAGTTAAACAACAGTTTATATACTTGCATAATTAATAGATAATTAAAACATCACATCGTCCCATACCGGTGCTTCAACCACGTCATACACTGCAAAACAATAATGAGATGATGAATGATGAATGAAATGCAATGACCTATAATGTCTATCTACCCTAAAGGCGGCACAGAAGGATGTCTAGCACGCGTCCTATGTACCATGGTCTGTATTCCTCCCCAAATAGGGTCCACCCCCATTAATGGTCGGAAGAGATACCCACAATGCCCCCACCGCGGACACTAAAGGCTAGCATAAGTGGCTTACGGTCTGGCGGGTACTAGCCCGGAGCATCTCGATCTCGAAGGCCACAATGCCCAGGATAATAAGATGTCCCCTATGCCAAGTGATACACTGGAAACATAGTTAAGAGATCTATTATCCTCGAAAGCATAATTCAGAATGGTTCATAATAAGTTCCACACAAGTCCAGTGTCATGACTCGAAAACATATAAGTACAAGATAACAGTCCAAAGACTAAGTTGTCATGGCTCGAAAACATATAAGTACAAGATAACAGTCCAAAGACTAAGTTCTTGGGTCACCAACCCCCACATATCGGCTCGCATATTCCAAATGCATTAGCCGCGATCAAGGGTGTGCCAAGTCCCACGTAACGGCAGTCAACTCATAATCGTCAGACTAGAAGCAACGCAAGATTCCATCCTAAACTAAGGCATGGTAGATCTTCTAAGTACAAATTATTACTTATAAGGTGTGTCAACGGTCCTTAGGTAAGTTATAACATATCTCGAGGCATAGGAAGAATTAATAAGCGAGAAAACATGAAAGAGAACGAAAAATGGAAGAAGCCAGCAAATCGGGCACGCGGGTGACACCTTATGGCGCCACACTGGCGCCCAGGGCTGTTTTTAGGCGCCACCCAGGCATGGAGGCGCCTAGGTCTGGAAGCTTAGGAACAGTGGCGCAGCATTTGCGCCCCGGACCGATTTTGGGCACCGCCAAGGCTAGGTGGCGCCCAGTCTGGGCACCAACAGAACGGGAATGTTGTTCTGCATTCTTCTTCCCTTCTCCTCCCATTTTTCCCCCACTTTGAGCTAAATCCTACTCTTGCCTTGGATTTTTGGTATCCCAATACTTTAATAACAACTCCCCCAAGCTTCCAAACACCAATAACCCGCTGCATTACAAGAATTTGGCAAATGTATCAAGATTCAACACCAATTTCAAACTCCCTTCTCCTAATCCTCAACATGCAACCAAAATACAACAAAACCCATGAGCTTGGCCAAAAATCATTACCTCAATCCCAAAATACAGTCACCAACCGAGCTCCAAAGGGAAGGATAAGCTCCACCGAGCTCAACTCTACATTTGAACAACAAATCCCCAAATTTTCGTCACCAAAGTGGACAACCCCAAATCATTTCAAAAACTCTTCAATAATGGAAAACAAAGTGATAAAATTGCTTACCAAAGGTAGTATAATGGATTCCCCAACTTTTTTTGAGCTAATTTCCGCCAAATCTCTCTAAAATTTGAAAGATGGGTCGGGCCGGAGGATGGGCTAATGGGTTGAGCCACTAGTCTTGAGCCATATACACCAATATGCACTCACTTGAGCACTTAAGCTCTTATTATCTTGTGGGTTTGAACCCACTTATTCTTCCACTTCATTCCAGTCATACCTACGAAATAATCCATATCATTTATTTTACTCAATTAACCACAATTAATTAAATTAATTATGCGTTAATTAAATCGGGGTGTTACACTAAAACCGTAAGAAATCAAGATTGTGTTATTTCCACTTAATGATAATTCAAACGGATACCAACAAATCAATGGTGGTGCTTTTCAGATATATTTACATATACTTATGTGTCCATTAGCCTCATCAAATAATTCATATTATTTAAAACTACTATTGAGCAATTTTTGATATTTTAATATTTTATCAAATTCAAGACATCACTTTACAACGAAATCAACCATTAAAAATTAAGACCACTAACTGTGCTAGTGTAATTAGATTTGGAGGAAATGGGGGTGATCAATGTTATTTTTTTCCACATTATGGCATGTTTGTGTCCCGCTTAAATATCCCGTAATTGTTTTGAAAGAGAATTTACAATTACCTTAATTATCCATGACAGAAAAACCGAAAGATTGAATCTCATTTTCATACTAGCACACAACAAGCCTTAGAGGTAGCATATTGCAACGCATGCTGGCGTAACCGATCCGAATAAATTATATTCTTTAACTTTAATCCACAATCCTCAACAATTAATTAACCAAGTTAATTAAGAATTTCCATATTCAAAATTCAACAATTAAATAGCTTAACAATAAGTCTACTTTTATAAACTCCCAACCTATACACACACATGTGTTTAGTATTCAAAGAATACTCATATAATGGATTAATACAAACACATTCCACAATTACCATTTAATTACCCATGTTAACCATTGACCATTTATGCATACACATCCATCTTAATTCACAATAGTCATTTTTACTCGATAACCACATTATCAATTAGTTCTAGAACCCACTGTTAACAACAAACAATGCCCAACAGTTCGTTTATACAATTTAATACTTTCTTAATTCCTCTATAAGCCTTCAACTAAATGATTCACCAAACATTCAATAAATCCATTAGAACAACACATTCCCAAAGTACTCAATCAATTGGAGAATAATTCGTCTCTACTGTTAACCCAGTGTTCAACTATTTCTCAATTATTCAACCAAATCAAATTCCACCATCCCAATCTATTAAAAAAAATCTCCAAACATATAATTAATCATTCATCCAAGAATTCCCAACTTCCAAAAATCATTTTAGCAGGAAAGAAGAGTAGAAGAAGAAATAGAATGGAGGATGAAAGATAGAAGAACGGTCACCACCACCACCTGGCCGCCCTCGTCGGAGGGCGGCGCCACCACTGACGGCTGCGCACAGCCGCCCACTGTTGAAGCAGCTGGAAGCAGCCGCTGCTGCTGCCATGGTGTCGCACAGAGGTGCGACGCCCGCCCCCTCTACTGCCATGGCCGAGCCGACTGCCCGGCCCTCGTTCTGCCACCATCGCCGTCACGGCGGTGACGCAGCCACCACTGCTCTTCACTCCATTGAAGAAGAAAAGGGTAAAGAGGAATTGGGGAAGAAGAAATGGGAAAAACCCCAACACAACCCAGTAGTTGGACTTCCAGTTGTTTTCTTGGATGAACTTCCAGTTGTTTTCTTCATCTCTTCTCCGATCAATTCTTCCCTCTCCAGCAACCCAGCAGCCTGCATTATTCTCTTCTTCCACATAAAAAAAACGTACACCACCAAGAAAGAGGAAAGAGGGAAATGTGGGTAGGGTTATGTGTATGGGTTGGGCTTAGGTTAGGTTAAGGATGTGGATATTAGGTATAGGTTTGTGATTGGATCACGTAAGGTCATCTCCAACCACACCCTCCATTTTTGCAGGAGTTACAGTACAAATCTTTATTTTTGCAGGACTGCTACAGTAACTGCATCTCCAACCCAATCCTCCATTTTTGCAGGGTCAAATAATATTCCCCACATATTCTATTTCATATATTATTTTATATTACTTTTCATATTTACAAATAACACCAAACATTTTATAATTTTTACATAATTCCACTTCACAATAATATTCAAAATTATTATTTTATGTCATTATTCTTATTTAAATTTATTTAGTACTTTTTAATTATTTGATAACATAAATTAATGAAAAAATACTTTTAATAAAAGAAATTCGTAATATTACGAAACAACACTTATCATATAATATAGATAGATCACATAACATTAATTACGCAAATCCAATAATACAACATAATTAATTATCCGAGTTACTATATTGTTCCCATATATGCTCAATCAAAGCATCACATAGTTCGTAATTTGCATCCCTGCTTCTGATTCGAGCGTATCGCTCGAGAAATTGATGATATTCATCTTGATTTGTTGCCCTTTCAACGGATGGGAGCGGTGCCTCTTGGTACTCTCTTATCGGCGCACTAATATCACGTTCTTCTTCTATTATCATATTATGCATGATAATGCACGCAGACATTATATCATGCAAAATATTTTTATGCCAATAACGACTTGGTCCTTTCACGATCGCCCAGCGTGATTGTAGAACTCCAAATGCGCGCTCTACATCTTTCATGCAAGATTCTTGCTGTTATTGACATATTTTGTCAATATTTTGCTATGATTTTGATGTGATTTTTGAGTGTTAAATTGATAGATATGCTTTTAATAGTCACTTTTTAATGTTTTTGTAGAATTGATGAAAGATGCACAATCTTGGAGAATTTTTGGCAAAGTGGACAGAAGCAGAGGCCTTCCTTGGGCGTGATCACGCCAAATGACTGCCTTTGAGTTTTGAAGCCTTGGGACCCACTTTCAACTCTTTAAAAATTGCAAGGAGGACCTTGGGGCTGAATTGAAATTCCGGAAACTTGGAGTGTTAAATCAAAGAGTCATATCAGATTTGGAAAAAAGAATGAGTCAAAGCAAGATAAAACCACGTTCTGTCATGGACCTTTGTTTGTGCAATTGAAAAAAACAAGTAGCAGCAGCCAGGGGACGTGTGGCAGAGGAGATTTCATCATTCAGTTTTTTTCTCACCATTGGAGACATACCAGATTAGAGATTCCATTTTGTTGGCACTTACGAAATTGGGGATTGGAGAATTTGATTGACTAATCCCTATCAGAACCGTCCAGGCAGACAAGTTCAATTGGAGTCTTCTTTTCAGTCGAATTTGGGGGTCTACAGGGCGCCAATTCCAATCTTGTTGGGTGAATTTTCTGTCAATTTCGGGAATCAATTGTCATGGTGAAACTTGTGAATTTGGTTATGTTTTGGATGGATTGTGAGTAGATTTCTTATCTAGTTTAGGATTTGAATTTGTGTTTGGATATGGAATTTGGAGACTTATTATGTTGACAGATTTCTATGCTTAATTGAATTGGGTATTTTTAATTCCTCAATTTGTCGTGTTTTAGATTGCTTGATTGATATAGCGGCCGCGTGTTGATTGGGTAATTTATTGCTAGATTGAGAAGTGCATCCGTAATTGTGTATTTGTCCAATCAAGTAGCAAACTAGGGGAAGAATACTCTAGTGAGGAATTAAAATTGGTTTTGAACACTACCTCGTAGGATTAGTGTTGAATCGAATTGGGTTTTTCTTGTGCTAAATGCTATCAAGTCATGTTTATGCTATGGTCGTACCTAGTATTCACACTTGATTAGGGGAATGACTTATGGTCGTACCTAAGCCATCGAATAAGTATGGAAAAATTAGTTGGGAAACGCATGTAGACCAACTTCAACCAATTTAGTCAATTAACCAATTAAGCTAAATGTTGTCAATGATCAATTCCCATATCCAATACATAATTCATGCCTAAGCTAGAGTTTTAATTATCCTCAAAGAGCTCACTAGTTACCTTGCAATTGTTTTTTTTTTTTGTTTGATTTTTATTTTCTTTTTAATAGTTTAGTGCAATCAAATCCCCCCATCTTTATAAATATAAATATAATTTATAATTAATCAAGTGATTGAAATTAAACTCTTTGAGCATTCCCTGTGGAGACGACCCTACTCACTATATATATTACATTTATTTATCTTCTTTTGTGGTGTAGGACTAATATTTAATTTGCAGCTTTGCGACGAGCTAGCACTTGCCTTTGTGCAAATAATTTTTTTTTTCGGGCCAAGCGGGTTACTAATAGTTTGTACAAGAATGGCCCATTTAGGATAAATACCATCAGCTAAATAATAACCCATTTCATATTGTTTTCCTTGAATGTTATACCGTGCGGGAGGTGCAACACCCGAAGTAAGATCTCTAAACAATGTCGAAGAGTTTAAAACATTAACATCGTTATTAGTTCCCGGCATACCAAAATACGCATGCCAAATCCAAAGGTCATAATCCGCCACAGCTTCAAAAATTATAGATGGTTTTCCACTGCGACCTGCATATTGCCCTGCCCAAGCAGTTGGACAATTTTTCCACTCCCAATGCATACAATCCAAACTACCCAACATACCGGGAAAACCACGACTTTCACCAATATGAAGCAATCGTTCAATATCAGCTGCATTGGGGGCTCTAAGATAGCGTTCTGAAAAAATCTCAACAACTGCACGAAAAAATCTTTTAACACATTCAATAGTTGTTGATTCACCTATCTTTATGTATTCGTCAGTGGAATCCGCTGGTGCACTATATGCTAGCACCCGGAAAACTGCAGTTGCTTTTTGATAGGTAGACAAGCCAAGCCTCCCAAGACCATCCCATCTTTGTGTGAAATATATATCATGATCATTCACTGCATCAACAATTCTAAGAAACAAACTTCGAGATAATCGAAATCTTCGTCGAAATGTTTGTTCATCATACAGTGGATTAGTTGAAAAATAATAATTAAATAATCTCAAATCTGCTTCCTCACGATTACGATTAACAACTACATGACCCGGAACAGAGCCACCGTGAATTGGTTGAGGTATGTCGAAGCAACGCCGAAAAAGATTATTTCTTTGAATTGATGATTCCATTATTGCTTCATCTGCATCAATCGAATTCATAAATGGGAACTGCTGCTATTCACCTTCATCAGATGAAGAAGATGAACTCTTAAATGAAACACCACCAACACTAAAGAAATTCATATTGGAATATAAGTGATTAACAGAAAGTTTAGGATGATTTTTCGTGTAAACCCCATATCAATTTATAGAATATATGAAGAAGAAGATATGGATAATGCATATCTCATCCTATGGTTGTGTGAATGATGAAATCTAAATGGATGGCTTGGATTGGCCAATGATCCCTTACTTGGATGGCATATCTCATCTAATGGTTGTGAATAAAGAACTTTAAATGGATGGCTAGGATTGGTCACGGGATCAAATTCCTTACTTGGTTTGTGTGCAACCCTATCCGGATTTAGATTTTTGTGAATTATGGAGTTGGAATAAAGACACAAGTAATTAATTCATTGTCCACTTCCTTGGATAAAGAATCGTTCATCCAATGGTTGTGAAGAAAGAACTTTAAATGGATGGCTTGGATTGGTCACGGGATCAAATCCCTTACTTGGTTTGTGTGCAACCCTATCCGGATTTGAATTTTTTGAATTATGGAGTTGGAATAAAGACAAGTAATCAATTCATAGTCCACTTCCTTGGATAAAGAATCGTTCATCCAATGGTTGTGAAGAAAGAATTCGAAATGGATGGCTTGGATTGGTCAAGTTATCAAATCTATTACTTGATTTGTGTGCAACCCTATCCGGACTTGGGTTTTGTGCATCATTCACTTATCTATAAATTATGTAACCAAATGTTCCCAAATCACACTTCAAACTCTTTCTATTTTATATTTTTGCCTATCATCTTTCACTTTGTTTAATTTTTAAATCATGTCTAAAAGAGCAATTGCATATACCGATGAAGAAGATAAGTTACTATACAATATCTATTCCGATTTCACTCAAGATTCGATTACATGCAGAGGCCAGTCCAAGGAAGCCTTTTGGAATCGAATTGTTGACGCATTCAATGAGCAACATAAGAAGGATGTAGCACCGGAGGTTCCCCACTATCGTACTTTAAAATCATTGGAGGGTCGATTTTCGTTGATCCAAACTAAGTGTAAGTTATTTATGAGTTGTATTAAAAATGCTGAAGACCTGAAAGTGAGTGGAACATCAGAAATTGATACTGTAAGTATTACATATTTATGTGTTCTTTATATATGCTTTTCATGTGCACAAATACATTTAATTCTTAATTATTATGTACAGTTAGCGATGGCTAGAGACATGTTCAAAAGGAATCCAGCAGGGTCAAAAAAAGAATTTTATTTCGATAATGTTTTTGAGATAATGAGGAATTTAGAAAATTTTAAAGATCATAATGAACTAAGGAATACACATAAAATTGCTCGAAAAAATTTCTCTACACATGTGTAATCATCATCGGAAAATGCTACATCCGACACACCTAGAATTTCATCATTTAATATTAACTTATCTGATGATAATGTTGATGTAACATCATTTCCTTTAGCTACCGAAACCGATGGATCTTCTCATGAACGACCAATGGGGGTGAAAAAAGCAAAGGCCAAAAGAAAAAATGATGATGCATATGGTGCTGAGTTTGCCAAGTTGGATGAACACAATGCAACAATTCAAGCAATGATGAAGGATAATGCTGTTGAAAGAGAGAAGTACTTTGCGCTTGAACATAAAAAATTGGCAATCCAACAAGAACAAATGGCATTGCATCAAACTAAACGAGAAGATAAAATAATGTCGGTAGACTTGAGTGCCATTACAGATACTACTACATATGCTTATTATAAACCGGAGAAGGAAAAAATCATGCGCAACCGAATCGGAAATCCACCGGAAGATTCTTCGTCGGGACTTTTCAGTCAATTTTTCAACAATTTCGGTGGGGATGATGGAACCAATTTGGGTGATTATTAAGTGAAGAATTTTATGTTGTACTATACGTGTTTAAGTTTATGTTGTACTAGGTGTTGAAGTTTATGTTGTATTTGGTATTTAATTTTATGTTGGGTTTGCATTTTATGTAATTCTCAAGTTTTTATTATTATTTAATGAGTGTTTAATATTTAAATTAAGTGATTCAACAATATTTATGCACAAAATATATTTAAATTATAAAAATAAAATACAAATAAAATAAAAGAATTAAAATATAAATTTAAAAAATAAAAAATTGTTAGGGATATTTTTAGTATTGTGAAGATGTTCGTTATATCTGCCGTTGTTGCGACATCATGCCAACAACGCTCTCTTATCTTCACTGGAAAAGCACAAAATAGTACAGTAACGTGGCATTTCCCCTAGCAGGCCTTAGAGGGATTTAGATGGGCCTTAAAACCCATATAAATACTTGTCTTCGTCCTTGAGGGGTTGAGAGAGTTTGTAGCCGCAATCACAGCATATTTTACAGAGTATTAGCAGCATCAAGAGCTGTGATTATGGTGTTTTGAGAGCTGAAGTAGAAGCCCCCTGGTATCCGTTGTTTGCAGAAGGCACCAACAACCATCCTGCTACTGGTATATCTTTAGCTGTTGTGTCTTCTATACTTTCATGGGGTAATTGGGATTGTGTTTGGGCATTTCTAAGTTTATCCTTTGTAAACACAATCCGTGTGTATTGTAGGTGTTTTAGCACCATTGAGCTTAACTTGTTTGATTAGCTAGATTCCACAAACACCACCTTAATACCTGCCGGTGAATTGTGTGCATTTGGGTAGATAGTTGATGCTCCCATGTGTTCTTCTAGTCTATTTGAGTAGATAGGAGAGTTCATTGGAATGTAAGGGTTTGTAAGGTGTGATTGACTCTTGTTCAATCTGTTTGGTGGAGATTTAGTGAATCCCTGGCTTGGAGCCCCCAGATGTAGATCAGTGGATCAAACTGGGTGATCAAACTTTTATGTTCTTGTTTAATTTTCCGCACTCTGTTTGTGTTTGCCTCTGGTTGTGGTTTGCAGGTTGTTGAGACATCGCTCGAACAACTCTTACAGGGTTTTACATATTAAGATTGGGCCTGTCAATTGGTATCAGAGCGGGGCTCTAACGTTTAGCTGAGTCCGGTCCAATATGAATAGAGAAGGTGGCTCTGTCTCGAGACCTCCTCTGTTTGATGGTTCAAATTATCCATTCTGGAAGAATCGAATGAGGATATTTCTTAAGCATACTGGTGTAGATGTCTGGAATGCTGTTCTAACACCCTGGGAACAACCTATGAAAGAGGTCCGCACGCCTGCTACTGAAACCTCTGCTGCCATTACTACTTTTGTCCCTGCTACTCAAGAAGAAATGTCAGCTGCTCAGAAGAACAAGGAACAAGGGAACAACACTGCTTTGAATTGTCTGTTCAATTATGTGGATGAATCACAATATCACATTATTTCAAACTGTGAGACAGCTCATGAAGCCTGGACTGCTTTGGAAGCAGCTTATGAAGGATCTTCTGATGTACAAGCTTTAAAGCTTCAGAGAATTGAATCTGCCTTTGACAGTATTCGGATGCAGGAGGATGAGAATATTGCTGCTTACCATGCTCGGTTCAAAAAGTTAGTCAATGAAGCTCAGTCTTTTGGTTTGAAGTATGATAATGCAAAGCTGGTTCGAAAGATGTTGAGGACGGTTACTCGTAAGTATCAATCGAAGGTGTCCACTCTCGAAGAACTTGAGAAGACCAAGACCATTACTCTTGAAGCATCGGTCGGTTCACTTCAGACTTTTGAGATGAACTACTTGGAAGAAGAGCCTACACGTAATCTAGCTTTTAAAGTTGAAGATGAGATTCAGTGCATTGACAATGAAGAAAAGGCTTACTTAACCAAGAAATTGGCAAGGATATTACAGGACAATAGAGCCAAGAAGCTGAACTACAGGAGAGATGATAAAGGACGTTATCAGCGAGGTGTTTCATCATCCCGTGAACAACCTTCCAAGAACAAGTCAGATGGTTCCTATGACAAGAGGAAGAGTTATAAGAAGATGGATTTACCTGATACTTTCAAGAACTTAAAGTGCTATGATTGTGAAGGCGTTGGCCATAAAGCCTCTGAATGTCCTACTGCTAAGAGAAGGGTTGGAAAAGCTCTTCAAGCTACCTTAAGTGATGGTGAGGTCAGTTCTACTTCCAAGGAGGAGGAAGATGACAACGAAGATGAGGAGATGATAGCTTTTACTGTGAAAGACGTTGTTCTAACAACCGATGACACTCTGTCCAAACATTTGTCTGATGCAGAGTCTCATGAATCCGACAGTGAAGCTAGTCAATATGATTATGATGAACTTCTTGCAGGATATGAACTGGTGAAAGAGGATCATGCAGTTGCTGTTGCAGAGAATAAGAAGTTGCTTGATCAGAAGGGAGATTTATTGGTTCTTATTGATGAGAAAGATGCTGAAATCACAGGTCTCAAGCAATCTTTGGCTACTCTATCTACTGAGAGGGATACTCTATTGGAGGAGAATGCTACCTTGCTTGCCAAGACTCAAAAGATAGACAACATGGTTAAAGGCAAAAACAAGCTGGATGAGATCATTAATCAAGGGAAATCACCATCCAATAGAGAAGGTATTGGCTACAAGCACAATTCTAAACCTAACAAGAAATCTGCACCTACCTTTGTGCGTGCAGGTACCCTTGAGTCCAGTACATCCAAAGCACCTGAGAAAGTAGATTGCCCAGAGTCCCTCAAGAAGAATAAAGACTGTCCTTATTCCAAGGTCATCCTGTTCAACTCTGTCAGAGACTTACCAAAGATCTTCTTGGTGGTCGACCAGTTGTTTGGCCATCACTGGAACTACAGAAACAAGTCAAACTCACTATGATGTGGATTCCCAAGTCCAAGATTATACCCAAAATGTGCCTAGTGGTACTCTCAGCTCAGAAAGGACCCAATGATGGTAAGTGGTATTTTGACAGTGGTTGCTCTCGACATATGACTGGTAAAAAGGATTTTCTCATTGATTATGTGGAATCTGATTGTGGGGAAGTACTCTATGGAAATGGAGCTCGTAGCAAAATCTGTAGTTATGGGAAAGCAAAAGGTGCAAATATGGGTTTCCTAACTACTGTTTACTATATTGCTGATCTATCTACAAATCTTATCTCCATAAGTCAACTTTGTGATGAGAAATTCTTTGTTGGTTTCACTGATGAGGATTGCATGGTTATTGATCCTGCTTATAATTGTGTCATTAAGGGAGTTCGATCATCTAACAATTGCTATGTCTTAAAGCCTGCTGTGGAATCAGTCTTTTTGTCACAGGTAGAAACTGCAAAGTTGTGGCATCAAAGGTGTGGGCACATGAATTACAAATCTCTCATTCAACTTAGCAAGTCTGGCGTTGTTCGAGGGTTGCCCAAACTACAGAGCAAAGCCAAGGCAGTTTGTGGTGCTTGTGCTAAGGGTAAACAAATTCACTCCTCTCACAAAGTAGTGGATACCATTCAGACCACAAGGTGTCTTTAGTTGTTGCACATGGACTTGATGGGACCAACAGAAGTTCCAAGCCTAGGTGGTAAGAGGTACATATTTGTATGCGTTGATGATTTTTCTCGTTACACTTGGGTTGATTTCTTAAAGTCCAAAGATGAGGCTGTTTCAGTGTTTTCTAAGCTATCTTTAAAGATCATGGCTGAAAAGGATCTCAAGATTGGGCGTATTCGATCCGATCATGGGAAAGAGTTTGAGAATCAGTTGTTCGCACAACTCTGCAACAACCTTGGTATTGCTCATGAATATTCAGCCCCTCACACTCCACAACAGAATGGTGTGGTTGAGCGGAAGAATCGTACTCTACAAGAGATGGCTCGTTCTCTCCTCCATGCTAGTAAACTTGGGAAACGTTTTTGGGCTGAAGCTGTTAATATCTCATGCTATATCATTAATCGAGTGTACATGCGACCTCAGACAACCACTACTCCATATGAAATTTGGAGAGGAAAGACTCCTAACATTTCTCACCTTCATGTCTTTGGAAGTGTGTGCTATGCTTTGAAGGATTGAACTATTGTCAAAAAGTTTGATTCCAAATACAATGAAGCTATTTTCTTGGGATATTCAGTGGATTCAAGAGCTTACCGTGTCTACTTGAAGAGGACTTCAAAGGTTATTGAGACTATTAATGTTGTCTTTGATGATGCTAATCTCTCTGCAGGCTCTGTCTCTCCTCATGATGATGATGATGATCCTATTCGGATTATTCCTCATGTTTCCTCTAATGCCATTCCTGAAGTAGTGCCTCCCTCAGATCCTATTGAAGTTTCTGATACTGAAGAAGGTAATCCAGGTGTTGATACAACTGGTGAACAACCGTCAGCTCCAATTTCTCCCAAACGGAGAGGTCCAAAACGTGGCCCACGAGCACCTAAGTATCACTCCAAGGATGATATTATTGGTGATCCATCTGGTCCCAGACAGACTCGAGGTCATCAGCTTAATCTTTCCGAATTGGCAAATATGTGCTTTCATGTTATGAATTGTTTTGTTTCATCTATTGAACCTAAGGATGCTAATGAGGCTTTACAAGATGGGTTTTGGATAGCTGCCATGCAGGATGAGTTGCTTCAATTCAAGCGTAATGATGTTTGGGAGTTGATAGAACAACCAACTGGAGTGAATGTCATTGGTACTAAATGGGTTTTTCGGAACAAGACTGATGAGCATGGAAAGAATAAAGATTATTCGCAATAAGGCCCGCTTGGTTGCACAAGGCTTCACTCAGATTGAAGGCCTTGATTATGATGCGACATTCGCCCCTGTTGCTCGCATTGAGGCTGTAAGATTATTACTTGCTATTTCTTGCTCTCTTGGTTTTAAACTCTATCAAATGGACATGAAAACCGCATTTCTGAATGCTACATCAAGGAAGACATCTATGTGTCTCAGCCCATTGGTTTTGAATGCCCTGACCATCCTGATTATGTTTATAAGGTCAAGCGTGCTCTTTATGGTCTAAAACAAGCTCCTCGCGCCTGGTATGAGCGATTATCTACATATCTCTTAGACAAAGGCGTGGTAATGTTGATAAGTGATAATGGCCAAAATTGTCCATTATTTCCAATCCATTTCCGTGTCTGAGACGGACATTTTAATCGTATTCCCATCTTATTTCAATGAGAAAGCAGTTGAATTCGACAGATTAATGCAAGTTTGTAAGAAAAATAAGCTGGTAATGAAAGACACAAAAATATGCAATTTTAATTGTATTTGTGTTAGAAAAATCCAAAAACATGAAAAAAAGGAAAAAAGAAAAGAAAAAGGAATGAAAAGATGGGCAAAAGAATAAAATAGCCCACAAAAATCAAAAAGATGGGAAAAAGAATGAAAATCCCACAAACTGAAATTTTGGTTAAGTGTTGAAGATCAATTCGGTCTATACGCAATTCGACCTAAACGAAATTGCTTATTAGACCGAATTGCTGAAGAGAAGAAGAAAAAGAGAAGTGTTGAAGAAGAAAAGAGCAACCAATTCGGTCTGTGGCAATTCGGTCTAAACCGAATTGACCCCTAGACCGAATTGCACTTTGGAAAGAAGAAGACCCTGAGCAGAAAAGAAAAGAAGGAGTTCGATATATGCAATTCGGTCTAGACCGAATTGATTGCATAGATCGAATTGCCTCAAAATAAGGAAGCCAAGCAGGAGCCATCATCAGTTCAACAAGGCCAATTCGCTCTACCCATAGACCGAATCACCACATTCCATGCTCAAGATCAAGAAGAAAGACCTCATTTCACCAATTCGGTCTAAACCGAACTGCTTGAGGAGACCGAACCACATTCGAAATTGCAGCTTTGAGCACGTGATAAATGCATGGCACTGCGGATGGGCCCTGATGGGCCTAGGGTTCCGAGAAGAAGTATAAAAGCTGACCTTCCTCAACACAAGAAAAGATCTGACACTAACACTTGGACATTTGCTGGGAGACAAAAAGAAGGAGCAGAAGGTTCTCAACCCCTTAAGGGTTAGGTAGGTAGTTTAGTTAGTTAGTTTATTTTCTTTATGCTTGTAGTGTAGTTTTAATGCTTTTGATCTTAGTTTATTTCATAGAAGCTTCTTACTACCTTTAGTGTAGCCATTACCATAAACTTTAAATGCTTTGTAGTTAGAATGAACCCTACCTTCAAGCTAATGATGGTTTTAGGGTTATTTATTTGCTTTCAAGTGTCAATACAAGAAGAAATCCAGAAATGGATTTTATTTCAAGTGTTTGGCACTTATTTAATGCTTTCCTTAGCAATAAATGTTAGAATGTTTGTTTGTTTCAACTAGGTTACATTTACTATGTCCTAGTTGACTTACATTCTCAATAAATGCATGTGTAGTGGGTTTTTGGCTTGTTCTTATACCTTAGTGATTCAAATGAGTGTTCTTAGGTTTTAGATGATTTTAGGGTTGTTAGAATTTATTTTTAAGATTATTCTGTTGCTATTTTGTTCTCTTTATTTTGGCTTATTGTTGCCTTAGATAATTTAAGTGCTCTTATTTTATGCATGTTGTTCTTATTTTCTTAGATGTTTAGGTCTTTGATCTTTGATTGCTTGTTTATAGAATTAAGGTTTATTTCATGCCAATACCTGCTAGACACGTAACCTACTATGCCTATTTTCCTTAAAACACTCATTAGTGTGGCTGTGAGGTGACACTGATGTGAAATGAAGGATTTGGTAAATCTTATCCATCATGAACCACACAGTTTAAACCGAACCTGTACTTGTGAGCACAAAATATCTTTTATGTGAGAAAATACATGCAATTCGATTTGAGGCAATTCGGTTTATTCGGTCTAAACCGAATTGCCCATGAGGATGGAATTGCATGGCAAAAATATTTGTTGAATGCCTTATCTGAAATCTGTATGCAATTCGGTTTAGGTAATTCGATCTAAACCGAATTGCCCATGAGACCGAATTACATAGCAGAAATCACTCTCATGTGGTGTGCAAGCAATTCGGTCTGTGCGAATTCGGTTTAGACCAAATTCCTCCCATAGATCGAATCGACCTTGTACACCATATTGTATGCATTCCATCCCTTCATGCCTTAGTTTATTTTATGTCTCTTACCAATTCGAATTTCCAATTCGGTCTAGACCGAATTCAATTGGCAATTCGAATTACCCTCATTTTTGGGGTAAATGCCTTAGCCAAATTTGAGTGAAGGAATGACTTCATCAATTCGAATTGTCCAATTCGGTTTAGACCGAATTGCTTTGACAATTCGAATTAGAGGATGCTTCATGACTTTACAAGGATTAATTGGGTATGGTATTACTTCATACCTCATGCATCCTCAATTCGGTCTAAATTGCATTTTGCCCAATAGACCGAATTGCTTTCTTCCTTCTATTTTTAAAACCTCAAAAACATTTTATCTTCCTGAGTTGTGTAAGCTGCATGGGTGTATTGGGCTTAGGCCCATTACATCCACTTTTATCCATTACACATCTCAATACATTAGTGTCTAAATTATTGTGTGATTAACACTCACACGGTGACAAAAATATTCTTTTAATTTCATCTTTTCTTTTTATCGTGTTGTGTGAAACAGCTAGTAAGGAATATATCAGACTAATGTTGGCGGGTATTCCCACACGGATAAACTAGCTCGTAATCTGAATATTAATTATTAGTTGTTATTTTGCATGGTCCGGATAGTGGTCGGTGGAAGCCTTGGCGGTTCGTCCATCCGGGATTATAATAGCTGCTCAGCTGACTCCTATCCGGATACAGTTTCCTTTTCTTTATCTTAATTTCAAACCTGAATTTCGAACTACAGTACTGTTAGATAGTGTCGATCAACACTGTTATAGCATTACTGTAGTAAGAAAACGTGTAGGTTTTTCCTCTCTCATGGATAGTAAGACTCTTGATGGTAGCGATCACTGTCATTAAGAGTTTCTTATTGTCTAAAAATCATTCCATCTGGAATGCTTGGGAACCGGATAACAGATGTTTGCAGTCCGGATAACCCCAATTATTTCTGGCACTCTTTTTAGCCAAATTCTTCTTATCTCAGGCTAATCCATCTTTGTGTATCAAATTCTGTCTAATCCCACCATATATTTTGGGGTATTCTATTTTACTTCTCATATACATGTATGCATGATATTATTATGTAGATATTGTGGTCTATAATATTTTGGAGATCCTTCTCCTTGGACATAGAAGTCTTGATCTAAATCGGATGCTACATACTAAATTTCCAACAAAAATTCCTTTATAAAATCCGGATCTGAGTAAGGGATAAAATCGACAGTTATGACTAACTAATATTCTACTGGGGTTTGATTTTGAGAAACTTAGAAGCAGAGTCAGCGATTAGGTCTCTCCTAGACTGAAAGGATCTGTGTTTTAATTGAGAGTTTAGTACCTGTTCAGGGAATGATTTTCAAATATCTATTTGTTTCTCAAAATTACTGTGTGTTGGAAATCTTGTATTAAGTGTTGCATCGAATCAGTGTCCACTTGGATTCGGATAAGATGTGATAAATAATATTGGAGGAACAACATATAGGCCTTGGTTAATTTCTAAGGTAGAGTTGAGTATTCTTTCAACTACTATCTTCTCCCGCCAAAGCCTAAAATTGAGTCTCGAGTGAGTACATTCGGAATAGATCTTCATAGGTCTGTTCCACTCATGTTTGTATCTCGTAACTAACCGGATGTTATAAGCCCTATGGCTTACTGATATTTGGGAAGTTCTAAATCTGCATCTGGTCACCAAGACTAGGGGCTCTTTTATACTAACGGAATGTGATGATCTTTTAAGACTTCCGAGTGATAGGTTTTAAATGCTTTCTTTACTGCTTTCTTTATCGCTTTCTTTAAAATGCTGTCGTAGAGGTCACTTGGAAGAATTAGAGGTTGGCCACCGGTTCTAAGGTTTAAGAGTTATGGATTAGTTCGGGATTAGATTTGGACTTTGGGTGTGACAAGAGGGATGATAGGAGTACTTGGCATGTCAAGTAATGATATGTTAGGTGTTGCTTATCAACCATAGAGAGATAACATACCTCGGCAGGGGCAGTTATTAATCTATGATATCTTAGAGGTTGAGGTCTTAAGAGCATGTAAATTCTGACTGTAAGTACCTGTCTGTTAAAGGGAACATAGTCTAGAAAGCATGAGAGTTAGCTAACTAAAAGAATTATCCTAAACAAAGATCTTTGTATTAAAACGAAAGTTTAATTGTGTTTCATCTGAATCTTGTTCAATCTTTATTATTTCCTTCTTGTCCCTTCTGTCACATTTTAAGTCTGCTTTCATAGAATAATTTTACCTGCTTTCTTAGCGTAATTCTTAACGCTTTCTTAGAATAGAATTTAATCGCTTTTTAGACTAAATTTACCATGCTTTGTAGAATAATCTTTAATTGCTTCCATAGTCTAGTTTAAATTATTGTCAAGTAGTTGTTAAAAACCATTGCAAAACTTGAATCGAGTAACCGAGTGGAAAATCTAAGTAAACGACGTGGGCCCTGCTTCTATCGCACATCCTCCAGTGAACGATCCGGTCTTACTATAAATTACTGTAATTTTTGACACCGTGCGCTTTCGGGGGCACAGTTTCTTAACACGAGTAATAAAAACGTGACAACCTATAAATATATCCCTAATCCCAACTCCATCTTCATAAATTGGTTTCATTAAATAAAATTAAACCGGGATGATTATTTTTCAGAAAATACTCATATAGTGGGAACCTGTCAAAAGTTTCATGGCGCCGTTGCCGGGGAGCATGCATACAGTTGTAATAAATAATACTATATTAAGTATTGAACACTGATGTCTGTTAAGATTGAATTGTCTACCCCTGGCTGCACCACGAAATTTGTCAAAAGTTTCATGGCGAGCAGTTTCATGGCGCCATTTGAAATCAAAGTTTCCCACATGAGTAATAAAAAGTGAAATATATCCTTAACCCCTTCCCATAAATCATAACTCTTTTTATTTAATAAATTCAAACTTGATATATTTTATAAAATACTCGTGTTAATGAAACTTGTCAAAAGTTTCATGGCGCCGTTGCCGGGGATTTTCATGGCGCCATTTGAAATCAAAGTTTCCCACATGAGTAATAAAAAGTGAAATATATCCTTAAACCCCTTCCATAAATCATAACTCTTTTCATTTAATAAATTCAAACTTGATATTTTAGAAAATACTCATGTGTGGAGATTATCAAAAGTTTCATGGCGCCGTTGCTGGGGAGGATGCAGCGCCGTTTATTAAGAGAACTACACTCCTGATTTACTCATAGATAGTTTTTGTATATATTCTTGAACTATTACTAACCTGGGGGTTGTGCAGGTGCTGTCAAATCGTGATACAAACTGCTTATGCAAAGGAGAAAGGACACATTGCCTGAGCTACTGTTCGATCTAGAAATAGAAAGGACCGCTCGCCAACTGAGGGCGCAAGCCAGACGAAGGAAAGAGCAGGAAACCCGGACTCGTACCTCGCCCGAAACCACAAGCAGTGAAATATCTGATATGGCAGAAAACCAGGACATTCCCCCGATCTTACCAATAGACCAACCACCCAATAACCCTGGTAATGGAGCTGATGGGGGTATGGTAGAACACCCAAATCGTGCCAACGAGGAGGAAAATCTACCTAATCCAAATCAGCAACAGTATCAGCAATTCCACCAACAACCGCCACCCCCTAACTAATACCACCAACAAAACCAAAATATACCAAACCAGCAATACCAGAATCAAGCCTTCAATCAGGACCAATTCCAAAACAACCCTCATGATCCCGATAATATTTTCCGACAGAATCCCATCTACCACCAGCAGTATCAAAACCAAGCAGAGCAAGGAAATCAACAGCAGCAAGCAGCAGCTGATTTTATGCAGCCTATCGTGGAGCCCTATCTGGATAGGCCTGGGAGAGCACAATTTCCTGCACGCAATTTTGAGCTCAAACCGGCACTCATCAACTTGGTGCAAAACAACCAATTTTGCGGTGCAAATCATGAGGATCCCCATGATCATCTCCAAACCTTCCTGGAGCTCTTCGACACAATAAAAAATCAGGGAGTCTCACCTGATGCTATAAGACTAATGTTGTTTCCCTTTTTTTTGTTTAGTGGTGCCAGGGATTGGTATAAATCATTGCCCATAAATCAGAGGAGCACCTAGGCAGATTTGGTGAGGAGTTTTCTGTTGAAGTACTTTCCTGAATCTAAGATAGACGAGGGACGAGAGAAAATTGGAGAGTTCAAAATGAAGAGGTTCTCCAGCCTCTTGAGGCGATGCCCCCAACACGGATATCAACCATGGGAGCAACTGAGGAAATTCTATGGAGGGCTCACTCATCCATGGAGAATGATGTTGGACGCTGCAGGCGGAAGACATTTACTCCATTTGCCCATGGACCAAGCCTGTAACACCCCGGTTTTTGGTCACCCAGGTCGGGATGTCACCGCCACATCCCCCTAGTAAGACACGGTTTCTCCGAGCTTACTAAAGGAATGCAAGGCTAGGTATTGCAGTATTTAAAAGTAGTTAAATCATTCAAGATAGCCCATACAATATAATTGGAAAATAATAATAGTATAGCGCAGCGGAAATCATTGTTTTAGTATAGTATCGCAGCGGAAAATATAAATAGGGCCGACATGGCCAAAACACGGGTTAAACAGGCCCGTTCATAATATAATCTAAAGTACGAATTTAAAAGCAAAATAACAATCCCCAAAATCCCATGCATGATTCGTGCTCACACATGCTCATTCCACATATTCTGTAAGAAAAGGAATAAAAACGGTTTTGGTCAGCAAATTTGCTGAGTAAGTTAACACATGCATGATCGTAGGGTTTAAAAGCCATTAATTGAATAACTTACTAAAAGCATGATAATAACATAATATTTAATTTCATCTAAGCAACTATCCAATAGCATAATTTATCTCAGGGCTCTATTCAATAACACATGTCGCATGGTTTAAGACAATAGCCATAATTTAAATAAAGCATTTAAATAATTTAATAGGACAACAACATAATTTAATCTAATTTAATTTAATTTAGAATCCCCATTACATCCCCGATTTGGTATTTCAAAGTTTCACGATAGCATCGCGATGTCAACAAGTTTAGCCGGTAGCCCGGCGGCCGCAACCGTATCAGCCATACCCAGTACCACTCCGGAGCCTCGGGAAACCCATACGGATATTCACGAGAGTGTAGGCTCTATATTTCGCCGTTTTGGCAATATCACATTTCAAGTTTAGCGCGCGGGGTCACCATCGTCCATTACAGCACGAAGTGAATCGTTAGGGGGCACCCTGCAGAGCACTCACCCCTAATTTTAATTTATCAAGTTTGTAAGGGGATTTAATTTTTAAAATCTGACTTCAATTGTATTTATTTAAAAATAATATCTCAATTCGTTTCAACCCTAAAGGTTAATTCCATGTTTCAACAAGATTTCAAGTTTTTGTTTCCGGTAAACCACAGTTTACTCCAAAATTCGTCAAAAATCGGATTTAATTCCAAAAATTCCAAAATTTCATATCTTACTCAGAAACGTCAAGATCTACAACTTTCGTGTTTTAACTTTTTCAATCCGAGATACCTAAGTAGGTCAAAATCACCAATTTTCGCAGAAGAACAAATCTGTCCGAGTTTAATGTATCACAGTTTAAAGATTTCGAATTCTACCACAGCAATTCAACTCCAAATTTAATGAAATTTGACAGAGATCATCTTAAGACAATTATCTACGACTTTCATGTTCGGCCAAAGATCTAAACAGTCTAGATCCTATGTCAAAAACGTGATCAAGATCATTCCTAAGTTCTGTCCAAGATTTCAAGATCTAGATTCAAACAGCTCGGTTTCGGTGGGTTTTCACATATTAAATCAACTCCAAAAATTCTCAAACATTTTCAGTAGCTAGATCTAAGTCTTAGGAACGTTTTTTGTGTTTTAAGTTTTTCTGTTTGAGTTCGTTCTAAGGTTCGGAAAAATTCATCAAATCTGTTGCGTCGGTAGAAAGTATAAATTGACAGATTTTCGATTTCTTGTTAATCTTTTAGGTTTGAATGTTTTAATTCATCCCAAAACCATGTAAGAGTTAACTTACAGAGTTTACGAGCGTCCGGGACCGTCTATTCGAAGGCGTGGCTTCCAGTCCACCGTTTCTCCTCTCCGTTCGTCGGGTTCTACGATCTAGATCCAATACGGGGTGTAGAAAGAAAAAGGAGATGATTAGGATTCGTTTTCGAATCGTTTATTGAATAAAGATTGGATCGAGACTTACCACGACTATGGAGATCTGTAGAGAAATTCGTCCAACAGTGTTCGTCTTGGTTTCGTGCCTCCGACGACTCCGGATTTAGGGTTTCGAATGTGTAGAAGGTTGTAGGGTTTTGTAAACTTGTTCGGGGCTCCCAAGGGGTTTATTTATAGATTTCTCAATCCCTAGGGCGTCCAACATCTGACCTAAAGGTCTTGGGTCGAGAGATGTTCAACCGAAAGTCGAAAAATCCGCGTTCGGGCGAGAGATTCACGCAACGGGCGAATCTGTCAAGTGGCGCGGTCGTGGCGTGCTGTTTCCCCTTCCACCGCGCGGCCACCGCGCGGCACTCGCCTGGACTTCGGTCCGGGTGGGTCGTGCGATCCGTCGTGCCCTTCCGCCTCTCTTTCGAGTTTCTATCCCTCTATGCTCCCGAATTCCGATTTCCGGGGTATATTCGGGTTTCTACTTTCTCTCTAAATTTATCCTCAGTCTAATTGGATGTTTTGGACTCGAATCCTCGAGTTCATTACTCTCGGGTTTCGGTGTACAATTTATTTACCTTTAATAATTCTTTTTATTTAATTAAATTTCTTTAATTCCTTTTTAAGTTAAAATCTCATTTCCTTATCTTTATTTATTTCCTTATTTGCTGGATTCATCTATTTATTTATGGTATTTATTGTATTTATTATTTATTTATTTAATTATTGTTTTATTTAATGATGGAAAATGCTTGGGTATTACAGTCTACCCTCCTTAAGAATCAACTTCGTCCTCGAAGTTGTGTTTCGGCTTTTTTCGTGCTAAGGTCTCGTGTTTGTTTTATTATGTTGCGACTGAACTTAGAATTAAAACTTCTAAGCTGCCTACGTACCCGGTAAAGGGATCAAGCCATAACGTAGTTCAAAAGTTTACAAAAGTGCACGGAAAATTAGGTGGTATGACATCCTCTCCCCCTTAAGATTGCAGTTATGTCCCCATAACTGTGTCGGTATCGGTTTGGAACAATGTCGGGTTCCCAAGTTGCCGTTTCACTTTTGTGGTTTGACCAAAGAACCTTGATCATTGACGGTTTTGTTCCTCGTTACTCGTTCCTTAGTGTCAAGAATACGTACTGGGACTTCTTCGTAAGTCAAGTCTTCCTCGAGCTCAATTATCTCCGGTTGAAGTACATGTGTCGGGTCCGGCACATACTTCTTTAGTTGCGAGACATGAAAGACATTATGAACTCGATCTAAGTGTGGCGGTAAAGCCAATCGGTAGGCTAGAGTTCCGACTCGTTCTAGGATTTCGTAAGGTCCTATGTATCGAGGACTTAACTTCCTTCGTTTGCCAAAGCGCATCACCCCCTTCATGGGTGATATCTTTAGCATGACCCTATCTCCCACTTGAAATTCTAGGTCTCGTCGTCTCACGTCGGCATAACTCTTTTGACGGTCTTGAGCGGCTTTCATCTTTCCTTGAATCACTTTAATTTGTTGAGCCATGTCTTCGATAAGTTGTGGTCCCACTACCACGGACTTATCGTTTTCTTCCCAGCTCAAAGGGCTTCGGCACTTTCGTCCATACAACGCCTCGAAAGGTGTCATGCCGATACTAGCATGGTAGCTATTATTATAGGAAAACTCAATCAAGGGTAAATGAGATTCCCAATTCCCTTTGAAATCCAACACACATGCTCTCAGCATGTCTTCTAGTGTTTGGATTGTCCTCTCGGTTTGACCATCCGTCATCGGGTGGAATGCGGTGCTCATTTTGATTTGAGTACCGAGAGCTTTTTGCAACTCCGTCCAGAAATGAGAGACAAATCTACTGTCTCTATCGGAAATGATATCATGTGGTACTCCATGTCGTCGTACCACATTATCAATGTAGGCTCGGGCCAATTGGTCCATAGTCCACGTATCTTTCATTGGGATAAATATGGCTGTCTTCGTTAGCCTATCCACAATTACTCAAATCTTGTTCATACCTTTGGGTGATCGAGGTAATCCCGAGACAAAGTCCATTGAGATGCTATCCCACTTCCAACTTGGAATCTCTAGTGGTTGCATCAATCCTAAGGGTTTATGTCGCACTGCCTTAACCTTTTGGCAGGTGAGACATCTCGCCACGAAATTTGCCACTTCCTTCTTCATTCCCGGCCACCAATAGATCTTCTTCAGATCTTTGTATAGCTTGTCACCTCCGGGATGTACGGAATATGGCGTGTTGTGCCCTTCCTCCATCAATCTTTGTTTCAACTCGGCACATTTAAGAGGCACACACCATCTCCCTTTAAAGCGGATGCTTCCATCCTCGTGGATAGCAAATCCTACTGCCTTTCCTTCGGCAATATACCCTTTTATCTTCTCGAGTTTCGGGTCGCCCGGTTGAGCGAGTCGAATCTCGTCCAATATTGGAGTTTCTACGACCATGGCATTGACCGTTTCTCTCACTGTGCCAGGATGCACAAGTTCTAACTCCAATCTCGCCAACTCCATGTACAATGCCGGCGGAATTACCAACGAGTTTGTCACGTGTTGGGTTTTCCGACTTAGGGCATCGGCTGCCACATTCGCCTTCCCCTCGTGGTATGCTATCTCTAAATCGTAGTCTTTAATAAGTTCCAACCACCTTCGCTGTCTCAAATTCAACTCCTTCTGAGTGAATATATATTTCAAGCTCTTGTGGTCGGTGAACATTCGACACTTCCGCCCATAAGGATAATGTCACCATATCTTTAGAGCGAAAACGACCGCTGCCAACTCCAGGTCGTGGGTCGGATAATTTTCCTCGTGAGGTTTTAGTTGCCGTGATGCATAGGCTACGAATTTCGAGTCTTGCATCAAGACACAACCTAAACCTTCCTTCGAAGCATCGCTATATACTTCGAAGTCACCATTGTCTGACGGTAATGTTAATACGGGTGTGGTTGTGAGTCGTTTCTTCAGCTCTTGAAACGCAGTCTCACACGCTTCGGTCCACTCGTATTTTGCTCCTTTCTTCAGTAGCTGGGTCAAAGGACGTGCAATCCTTGAAAAGTCCTTCACAAATCGTCTATAATACCCGGCTAATCCAAGGAAACTCCTTATTTCCGTTGGACTCTTCGGAGTTGCCCACTCCGTCACGGCAGAAACTTTTGCCGGATCCACTGATACTCCATCAGCGGATACTATGTGCCCGAGAAATGCCACTTCTTTCAACCAGAAATCGCATTTGGACAGCTTGCCGTATAGCTGATTTCTTCGCAAGATTTCTAACACTTGATGTAAGTGTTTTGCATGCTCTTCCTCGCTCTTTGAGTAGATCAGGATGTCGTCGATGAACACTACGACGCACTGATCTAAAAATTCTCGGAACACGTTGTTCATGAGATTCATGAACATGGCCGGAGCATTTGTTAACCCGAAGGATAACACTGTGAACTCGTAATGGCCGTATCGCGTTCGAAATGCCGTTTTCGGAATGTCCTTCTCGGCGATCCTCAATTGATGATACCCAGATTGCAAATCGATCTTCGAGAATACTGAAGCTCCCTTCAGTTGATCAAACAGATCCTCTATCCTCGGTAGGGGGTATTTATTCTTAATGGTCACTTGGTTTAGTCCTCGGTAATCTATGCAAAGACGTAGTCCTCCGTCTTTCTTCTTGACAAATAAAACCGGTGCTCCCCAAGGGGACGTACTCGGTCTTATGTAACCTTTTCCCAATAGCTCCTCGAGTTGTTCCTTTAACTCCTTCATTTCCAGTGGTGCCATCCGGTACGGAGCTTTCGAGACAGGCTCTGTCCCCGGAATGAGATCTATCGTGAATTCAAGATCTCTCTCAGGTGGCATGCCCGGAACGTCTTCAGGGAATACGTCCGAGTATTCTCTTACCACTGGTATGCTATCAACCTTGTTTTCTTCCGCCTCAAGGTTGTGCACATAGCACGCATATAGTTCATACCCCTTACGCATCAAGTTACTTAGTTTAAGTGCACTAACAATTTTGTTACTTTTCTTAGGGGGCTGAGAGTAAAAGATAACCCTCTTTCCCCTACTTTTCGACAAGGTGATCTTTTGCTTTTGGCATTCGATCACCGCTTTATACTGAGATAGCCAATCCATCCCCAGTATGATGTCAAAGTCTCGTAAGTTAAATTCTACTAAGTTCGCGAAGAATTCTACGTTCTTTATCACTATAGGAATTCCGTTATATCGTTTAGAGCAAGACACTACTTCTCCAGAAGGCAATTGAATTCCTAAGCTAATTCTCTCGCACTTAGGTAGACCTAACTCAGGCACTATCCTTGATCAGGCACTCTCCAGAATCAAACAGAATTCTAAGGGGCGTATTCAACACATAAAATGTACCTGCCATCACTTCTCCTTGCGCAGGCACGTCCGCTTGGTTCACCACGTTCAGCCTCCCCATAGGGCGTCCCTGATTGCCTTGCTGGTTCGCATTCGGCTGCTGATTTTGTTGCTGGTTTTGATTCTGAGGGGGCGGAGGTCGTTGGTTCTGGTTCTGGTTTTGCGGTCTATTTTGAGGGGGTCTGTACCCTTGGTTATTCCCGTTTCGCCCGTTTTGGTTTTGAGGCTGTTCTTGCCCCACGACCAAATCGTCCCTCTTCGTTATGTTCTCGAGCCTAGTTCGGCAGTCCCGTCGAACGTGACCCATTCGACCGCATCGGTAACAGGCGCCTTGTTGCGGGCATCCCCTTGCCAGATGGGGTCGTCCACATCGCGGGCAAGGCGGTACCGGATCTTCTTGGTTGAACCTCCTCCCAGTGTTGTTTTGCTGGGGCCTATTCGACCCTCTGCGCTGCTCGTTCCTTCCAGTGTTGTTCTCGTTTCTTGAGTCTCGGCTTCTCTTGTCTTGAGGGCCCCTGCTGGACTCCCCACTCACCCTTCTTTTCAGCTGCTGCACGCGTGCTACCGCTACGGCGCGATCATATACGGCTTGCAAATCGGGGTAGTGTACCCCCGCGATCACCTCGCGCACAGACAGGTTCAGTCCCATCTCGAACTTCTGTGCCTTTTCCGCATCAGTGGGCACTAGCCTTGGTGCGAACCTCACCAGCTCCTTGAAGCGTGTGTAGTATTCTTGCACCGTTTGGCTTCCTTGCTTCAGCGACAGGAACTCTTCGTACATGGCAGCTTTAGTACTCAAGGGATAGAATCGATCCCTGAGTAGTTCCATCATCTCCATCCACGAGTAGGGCTCGTCATCTTCAGTCAGTTTAGCTTGAGTGGCCTGCCACCAGTCGCCGGCTTCGCCTCCCAAGTAGTACGAAGCGACGTGCACTCTTTCTCCTTCCGGACATTTGACCGCTCCCAGCAGTTTGTCAAAAGTCCGGATCCACTCTTCCAGTTTAGCTGGATCCTCCTCACCAGCATAGTGGGGCGGCTGGTAAGGATTCACCATCGCCAGGTAGTTAGGGCGAGCTTGGGGCGGAGGTACCGCCGCAGCTTGACCCTGGTTGACTTGCGCGTTTCCGAGCGCAACCAACACTTCCTCTATCGTCCTAAGACGATCGCCCACATTGTTCGGTGCGGGGGCGTCCTGCGCACCTTGGGGTTGTTCCATCTCAGGTTGAATCGGTTCAGTGACGTTTGGTGGTGTTTCAGTGGGTGTTTCAGTGGTGGTTTGGGGAGCGGGTTGAGTTCTTCCTCTTCCTCTGGGTGCCATTAGAGTTTAAACGGAATAGATTAGGACTGGTGAATTTAGCATATAGTCTAAGCAATTTATATAATGTATATGTGTGTCGCACTTTAGCACGTGGTGCTTTGTTCAAACTAAGAAGCGTCGTATGCTTCGGGGTTTTATTTTATTTTGTTCTTATTTCGAAATTTTTTTTTTTTTCGATTTATTAAAAATAAATCGGGCATTTTATTTCCTCAAAAGAAATTTTAGTACAAAAGATATTTTCCTAGCAAAATAGCATCTAACAGTAGAATCTCTAGTGTCTCATGACGTCCTCCGGTGGGGTAGCAGGATCTTCCTCCGGATCTTCCTCCTCCGAACTCGGCGGCAGTAGGTCGTCAAAGATAGTGTTTAAGTCTTGCCCGTGGGCATCGACGTATTCCTTTAGTATTAAGTTTTGTGTAGTGAGGGTTTGGACTTGGCGCTCGAGTTGGTTTATGCGGTGATGATCCGCCTCTCTCAAGTTGCCCATGTGATGTAAATTGGCCTCCAATTGAGCCATACGGTACTTCATTTGCTCTAGGGTTTGGTGGGAATCGAGATGAACACTCATCATCCTGACCATCAACTGCATTATGTCTTGACTAGCCATCTAGCGCAAGCAAGAGATCTAAGTTAATATTCGCCAAGATTCTAAGTTCAATTCGCCAAGATTCTAGGTTCAATTCGCCAAGATTCTAAATTCAATTCGCCAAGATTCTAAGTTCAAGTTTTGCCAAGATTCTAAGTTCATAGGAGAGATGCAATATGCAAATGCAAATGATGTTTCCCCCCAATAATAATTTAATGCACCACATATATATATATATTTTTCCATGGGTTTTAAAATAAAAATTTTCCATGGAAATAATACTTTAAAATTTAAAATAATAGCCAAAATACTAATAGTAGTTTAAAAATAATAATGGTTTAAAAATAATAGTTTAAAAATAGCCGGGCTCTGATACCAACTTGTAACACCCCGGTTTTTGGTCACCCAGGTCGGGATGTCACCGCCACATCCCCCTAGTAAGACACGGTTTCTCCGAGCTTACTAAAGGAATGCAAGGCTAGGTATTGCAGTATTTAAAAGTAGTTAAATCATTCAAGATAGGCCATACAATATAATTGGAAAATAATAATAGTATAGCACAGCGGAAATCATTGTTTTAGTATAGTATCGCAGCGGAAAATATAAATAGGGCCGACATGGCCAAACCACGGGTTAAACAGGCCCGTTCATAATATAATCTAAAGTACGAATTTAAAAGCAAAATAACAATCCCCAAAATCCCATGCATGATTCGTGCTCACACATGCTCATTCCACATATTCTGTAAGAAAAGGAATAAAAACGGTTTTGGTCAGCAAATTTGCTGAGTAAGTTAACACATGCATGATCGTAGGGTTTAAAAGCCATTAATTGAATATACTAAAAACATGATAATAACATAATATTTAATTTCATCTAAGCAACTATCCAATAGCATAATTTATCTCAGGGCTCTATTCAATAACACATGTCGCATGGTTTAAGACAATAGCCATAATTTAAATAAAGCATTTAAATAATTTAATAGGACAACAACATAATTTAATCTAATTTAATTTAATTTAGAATCCCCATTACATCCCCGATTTGGTATTTCAAAGTTTCACGATAGCATCGCGATGTCAACAAGTTTAGCCGGTAGCCCGGCGGCCGCAACCGTATCAGCCATACCCAGTACCACTCCGGAGCCTCGGGAAACCCATACGGATATTCACGAGAGTGTAGGCTCTATATTTCGCCGTTTTGGCAATATCACATTTCAAGTTTAGCGCGCGGGGTCACCATCGTCCATTACGGCACAGAGTGAATCGTTAGGGGGCACCCTGCAGAGCACTCACCCCTAATTTTAATTTATCAAGTTTGTAAGGGGATTTAATTTTGAAAATCTGACTTCAATTGTATTTATTTAAAAATAATATCTCAATTCGTTTCAACCCTAAAGGTTAATTCCATGTTTCAACAAGATTTCAAGTTTTTGTTTCCGGTAAACTACAGTTTACTCCAAAATTCGTCAAAAATCAGATTTAATTCCACAAATTCCAAAATTTCATATCTTACTCAGAAACGTCAAGATCTACAACTTTCGTGTTTTAACTTTTTCAATCCGAGATACCTAAGTAGGTCAAAATCACCAATTTTCGCAGAAGAACAAATCTGTCCGAGTTTAATGTATCACAGTTTAAAGATTTCGAATTCTACCATAGCAATTCAACTCCAAATTTAATGAAATTTGACAGAGATCATCTTAAGACAATTATCTACGACTTTCATGTTCGGCCAAAGATCTAAACAGTCTAGATCCTATGTCAAAAACGTGATCAAGATCATTCCTAAGTTCTGTCCAAGATTTCAAGATCTAGATTCAAACAGCTTGGTTTTGGTGGGTTTTCACATATCAAATCAACTTCAAAAATTCTCAAAAATTTACAGTAGCTAGATCTAAGTCTTAGGAACGTTTTTCGTGTTTTAGGTTTTTCCGTTTGAGTTCGTTCTAAGGTTCGGAAAAATTCATCAAATCTGTTGCGTCGGTAGAAAGTATAAATTGACAGATTTTCGATTTCTTGTTAATCTTTTAGGTTTGAATGTTTTAATTCATCCCAAAACCATGTAAGAGTTAACTTACAGAGTTTACGAGCGTCCGGGACCGTCTATTCGAAGGCGTGGCTTCCAGTCCACCGTTTCTCCTCTCCGTTCGTCGGGTTCTACGATCTAGATCCAATACGGGGTGTAGAAAGAAAAAGGAGATGATTAGGATTCGTTTTCGAATCGTTTATTGAATAAAGATTGGATCGAGACTTACCACGACTATGAAGATCTGCAGAGAAATTCGTCCAACAGTGTTCGTCTTGGTTTCGTGCCTCCGACGACTCCGGATTTAGGGTTTCGAATGTGTAGAAGGTTGTAGGGTTTTGTAAACTTGTTCGGGGCTCCCAAGGGGTTTATTTATAGATTTCTCAATCCCTAGGGCGTCCAACATCTGACCTAAAGGTCTTGGGTCGAGAGATGTTCAACCGAAAGTCGAAAAATCCGCGTTCGGGCGAGAGATTCACGCAACGGGCGAATCTGTCAAGTGGCGCGGTCGTGGCACGCTGTTTCCCCTTCCACCGCGCGGCCACCGCGCGACACTCGCCTGGACTTCGGTCCGGGCAGGTCGTGCGATCCGTCGTGCCCTTCCGCCTCTCTTTCGGGTTTCTATCCCTCTATGCTCCCGAATTCCGATTTCCGGGGTATATTCGGGTTTCTACTTTCTCTCTAAATTTATCCTCAGTCTAATTGGATGTTTTGGACTCGAATCCTCGAGTTCATTAGTGTCGGGTTTCGGTGTACAATTTATTTACCTTTAATAATTCTTTTTATTTAATTAAATTTCTTTAATTCCTTTTTAAGTTAAAATCTAATTTCCTTATCTTTATTTATTTCCTTATTTGCTGGATTCATTTATTTATTTATGGTATTTATTGTATTTATTATTTATTTATTTAATTATTGTTTTATTTAATGATGGAAAATGCTCGGGTATTACAAAGCCTGGGAAAAGATTGAGACAATGTCTGTCAATAGATCTGTATTGAACAACAATGGCAAGAAAGTGGACCCTCATAGAAAAGTTTTTGCTGTGAGTGAGGGAAAAACAGATTTCGAAAAATTGCACGAACAGGTGGCTGTGATACAGCTAGGACGAGAGAAAGGAAAGAGAGCATGTACTTCTCAGGAAGGAGCCTCATCTAGCCAAGTGCAAGCATAACAATCGGGAGCAATTTGTGGGCTATGCCAAGGACCACAAATGCGCATTGAGTGCATTGTTGTTGGAGTAGGAGAGGTTGGGGTGGCGGTTTTGGTAGTTCCCTGCGTAATTGCAGCTTTCGGTAGCTAGTTGTTGGCATGTGTCAGTTTGGACAGAAGGGACAAGAAGAAAAGAATAAAAATTGGACAAGATTTGGATAAGGCATAATTAAACTTCCTTTTTAATACACAAATCTTTGGTTGGGATAATCCTGTCAGACAGCTAATTCTCATGCTCTCAGTGTTGAGTTCCCTTTGATAGACAGGTACTTACAACATGAGTTTACATGTTCTTAAGACCACAGATTCTAAGATACCACAGATTTGTAACTGCCCTGGCCTGGGTATGTTACTTCATCTGTAGTGGACAAGCAACACCTGACAAATCATTTATTGAAGTGCCAAGTACTACTATCATTCTCCCATGTCACACCCAAAGATTCTAATCAAGCCTGAACTATCCCTTAACTATCAATCCTAGTAGCAGTTACACAACTCTCAATACAACCGAGTGACCTCTAATGAAAGCGTTTAAAAGAAAGTGATAAAGAAAGCATTTAAAATCCTATCACTCGGAGGTTTTGAAGGTCTGACCCTGGTAGTAAAAGACAGCCCCCAGTCATGGTGACCGGGTGTGGATCAAGAATTCTCGGCTCTCGGTGAACCGCTCGCAGTGTTCACTTCCTTCCGAGTGGTTATGAGATACAAACTAATGAAACGAACTAATAAATTAGTTCGTTCCGGAGGTACTCACTCAGGACTCAAAGGTAGGCTTTGGCAGAAGAGGATAGTGGTTGAAAGGAACTCAACCCTATCTTAGAAAATAACCAAGGCCTGGATGTTGTTCCTCTAAGATTATCTACTACACTGTATTTGAATCCAAGTGGACCCCATCTCGGTGTAATAATTAATCTCGGATTCCCAACAAACAGCAATTTTGGAAAATAATGTATTTGAAAACCATTCCCTAAACAGGTACTAGACTCTCAATTAAAGCACAGATCCTTTCAGTCTAGATGAGACCTAATCGCTGACTCTGCTTCTAATTTCCCAAAATCAACCATTGACAGAATATGAACTAGTCATAACTGAGGAATTTATCCCTTACTCAGATCCGACTTTTATAAAGGAGTTTTTGTTGGAAATTTAATATGCAAAATCTGTTTAAAATCTAGACTTCTATTGTCCAAGGGAAGGATCCCAAAATATTATAGACCACATTAATTATATAATAGTAGCATGCATACATATATAATGAAGTGTAAAATGAATTGACCTAAAATATACTGGCGGGTCTAGACAGAAGATGAAACACAAACATGAAGTGGTCAGAGGACCAAAGTAATGGCAGAATAATCGGGTAGACTGCAAACATCTACTGTCCAATTTCCCAATTACTCGGATGGAGCGAATTTAGATAGCTTAAACCCTATAATGGCAGTGTCAATGCCAGTTGGGCCTCCACTGTCTGTGAATTCAGATAAAAACCTACATGCTTCTTTTCTGTAATGATCATTAGTCAGCATTGACAGATGTTGACTGATTTGCACTACAGATTAGAATTTGGGTTTGGAAATTAAGATGAAGAAAAGAAAACTGTATCCGGATAGGAGTCAGCTGAGCAGCTATTATAATCCCGGATGGACGAACCGCCAAGGCTTCCACTGACTGCTATCCAGACCATGCAAGATAACACTTAGTGACTAATACCCAGAATACGAGCTAGTTTATCCGTGAGGGAATACCCGCCAACATTAGTCTGATGTATTCTTCACTAATTGTTACACACAATACAGAAAAGACAAGATGGAAATAAAATAAAAACAAGGCCTTGTATGAGAGACATTGGTTTCGCATGCAAGGTTATGGAACTAATCCATCGTTGATGACCTAAATAATCCCTCCTACCATAATTGATTACAGTCCGGATTATCTGTTTAAGGCATCATGGTTTTGTTTCTAGAAAAATGTTTTAATGACAATTGAATAAAGATCCTTTAATCATAACAATTAGTGATTTAATCATTGCTAATTACAATCATTAATCATTAATGACTAGAGGGTTCAATTAATTAAGTGATGGAAATGAAGAATCAAAATTTCGGCAGCATAACGCCTTATATTGCAATTTTGGGATATTACATCTTAATCCGTGGGATTAAGATGTGAGTGTTTGCAATATAATAGAGGATAAGAAATTAGAATTTTTGGGATCAAATAGAAGAGGGGACTCTGTCGAGAAACCATAAATTGTGTTATGAGCCTAGACCCGCGACAGGGTATCTAGCGACTGGGTTTTCAAAATATTGACAAGGCATAATTTTCTGTCTCGGAATAAAAGTGTGTCGCGAACCGTGGGTTCGCGACAGGGGTGTTCCGCGATAGAGGCCATGCAGAAAAATTGCAAGAGTTTGGTCCTCGGTCGCTAAGCAGGTGTTGTGTCGCGGACCGTGGGTTCGCGACAGGAGTGCCTCGCGACTGAGGGTTTCAAAATATCAAGACAGGTGTCCCTAGACACCCTTGTCGCGGAACAACCTTCCTGTCGCTAGACGTGGTCTCGCGACAGAAGGCGGTTGGCGACAGGGATGGTTCAGGACACAAGTCAGTAAAAGTAGAAATGAACAGTGGCATGCAAACAGCGTGATCTCACCCTATTTCAGATTAAAAAGTTGTTCTAAGCTAAAATAACCAAACACAATTTAAAATCTACAAGAACATGCTTGAACATAAATAAACTAAACTGGGACAGTATTTAAAATAAAGCAAAATCCTAATCTAGGGTTTGATCACACACAAACATGCACCATTAACCAAAAATAAGAACACAGTAAGCGCTAAACAAGAAATAAGGGTCAAATGACCCAAAAGAAAAGGAAAGCAGTAAATCCATGGGTTAATAACACCCATTTCATGTTTTTGGGACACATTTTCAGATTAACTTCCCATTTATTAGGTGGGTTTGTTAATCCCCATTAACTTGGGCATCACAAACCCTAAATCAAAAATCCATAACCAAAAATAAAACATGCGAACAGTGGCTACTTAAGCGATTTAAAGGAAGAACAACATTAAAATAGAACTAATCTAAGCTAAGCTAGTGCAAAAATTAAATAATACAGAAAAAAACTAACACTAAACTAAGAACTACCTAGAGAGATTCTTGATTCTGTCTTCAAGAATGGAAAATGTCTAACTCCCCAGCACATGGGGATCACCACATATTTATAGAGGTGAAACCCTAGGCCCATGGGCCTTGATTTGAGGCCCAAGTCTGTCGTAAGGCTCACACACATCACAAGCATGTCGCGGCATCACTCGGTGTGGCGCGAGACTAGGTTGCATGTTGCAAGACTTCATGCCCTGTCTTGAGGCTCTCTGGACCAGGTCTTGATTCTGTGTCGCTAGCCATACTCCTGTCGCGAGGCCATGGATCACGCCACGGGGCTAGCGACAGGATGTTCCAGGACTGACCTTCTCTTCAGTTGGGTTGTTGTGTCGCTAGCCTGCCCCTATTCGCGGGCCATGCTTAGCGCCAGGATGCCAGTCTCGCGACTGGTTCGCCTTATTGGGCCTGATGGGCCGGAACATGTATTTTTTGTGGGTTTTTCTTTCTTTTCCCATCTTTTTGTATTTTGTGGGCTTGTTTTATTCTTTTGCCCATCTTTTTCATTCCTTTTTCTTTTCTTTTCTTTTTTCTCCTGTTTTTGGATTTTTCTAACATAAATGTGCAATAAAATTATATATTTATGCATTTTTCATACCAGCTTAATATTTTTACAATTATGCATAAATCAGTCTAATTCAACTGCTTTCTTATTTAATATAAGACCGGAATGCGATCAAATGCCCGTTTCAGACATGGAAATGGATTGAAAATAATGGACATTTCTGGAAATTATCAACATCCTCACATATAATACTGATCGTCCCCGAGCAGTTAGAGTCAATGTTCCTTAGAACACGGACTCTACATATTCAATTCATTTTCGTGGCTTCATAAATCACATTCTTTTTGGATTGGGATAAGACAATAAAAAACTACAAGTGTTAAATTCCCTTGATTGCAGTGTTTAATGAAATGATACTTGCTCACTACGTTGGGCCTACAAATCAAACATTATTATTAACCCTTCATGAATATCATGTTCGAAAAATGCAAGGATTAAGAATCAGAATTAAGGTATGACATGAACATGTGCATTAAAACAGAGCCTCACATGTAAGAGAATCGGAAAATTCACTCACTCTCAATTGGGCTAAATCATGAACGCTCAAGATCAATCTTAATTAAATTATCCCATAGGCTTGCAATCAGACCAACTCGCCACCGGCTCATTTCTTCAAATCGAGATCATGAGGTCTTATTTAAGGGTTGTAATGGGGCATACGGTTGTAACATTTGGTAAGGAAGGAAATTATTGGGCTAAGAAGTGGCAAGGATTAATTCTATCATAACATGGCATATTTTTATTTAAAGATTTATGATCATCGATATTTTTCCTTCTTTCTTTTGTTTTTCTTTTGCATGACATTAGACTAAGTCTAATTTGCTTTGTCATTTGCAATTCGTTTTTATTGACAAGTACTCAACTTTTTCTTTTTCTTTTTCTCTTTTTCTCTTTTTTTTAATCGGTTCTTTGAATCCGATTTGTGCTTTTTTCCGATGATCATAAATTCAATGCCTTGATAAAATTTATTCTTGCACACTTGTGTTTGATTTTCTTGGTCTTTTTATAAGGCTAGGAATAATATAGTGGTTTTCAAAGAAAAATTAAGCTCAAAGGCTCAAATTGGTTAATCCTAAAGGGAAAATATTTTTGGGTTTGGATTTCAAAAGAAGGCCAAAAATTTGGATTTTCTAGGTGCCTCGATCATATGCTCGATTTTTGGAATATGGCATGGTCTTGAATCGGTCCCAATCGCAAGTTCTAGTTTCCTTTAATCAAGATGATTCACACATCAAAGAAAACGAATGAGTAAAAGTGACTCATGGCTCAAACCTCACAGGTTGGATTGATTCATGTCATACAATATTCTGAAATTTAATCCAAGTTTAATCCCAACACTTTATTCAATCAAAATTTCTAACATGCAGATTCATTACCCAATAAGATGATCGCATCATAAAATTTTTATAGCTCAAAACCTTAGGAATTCATTTCATGCATGTTTTCAATTATATTATCCCAATTTAGAAGTTTGAAAATTTAATCACAAGCCTAAATTCAACATGTGAATTTAGAGCAGGTTTATGCACATTTTTGCCGGTTATTTAATTTAAAGCAGTAAAGAGGCATTGCTGTCATACTGAGTACGTCAACAGCATATTTTTGGCCTGACAGTCACTTATTCATCTCGGACTGTCAGACATCTTTTCAAGAAGAAAACGAATAAAAAATGTTTGTGGATCTCGAAAGTTGAGTTCCGTTTAGGGAAAGCGATAAATTACATCAATTACAAAAGATTCTTATGCAGTTAGTACGAACCTGCACACAAAAGAAGAAATCCCTCATCTGATGCTTACACTAGAGCTTAAAATGAAATAAAGCATACTAGGATTCGTTCCTCCTCCATTCTTCTCTCTCAGAACATGTACCTGCTCCAGTGGACGAAACTTGTCAAATCACAGCGTAGACACCAGCCATTATGATCTCTTAGGGTTTCGTGCCTCCTTTGACAGTAGACCCGGGCTGGTTGATTTGTAAATAAGTAGGGAGTGCCCGGATTGTCTGCCATCCATGAGAGGGTGTTGGTGGATGTGTAGTCCAGGACTGATCTATCAGTCACCATTCTTTCTATCATCCGAATCCCCTGAAGAACCTGGCTTTCGTCCGGCTTACTCATCAGCATCAGTCCACGTGTGAATATTGATGCCTTGTGATTGTCCTCAATTCCTGACCGCAGTAGCTCACAGGCTTGCTCCTCATCTCCTTCCACGAATGCTAGGAGTGCTGGAACGATTTGAAGATTGAAATTTCCTGCCTCCACGCATGTTTGCAGGAATCTCTCCTTCTGCCACCGAATTCTCTCCTGCCCCTGCTTCACTGTAGAAGTGTCCAACTCACATCGCTTGTACACCATGGTGAGGTTCCCTGCGTCTCTGAGCTTTTTGCACGTTTTCTGCGCAATGAATACTTCCCTGATTTCATCCTCTCCTATTCGAGAGCGAATTTCTCCTAGAAGCTCCAGTGGTAAGTCTAGCAGCTGGGTTCCTTCGGGTTCAGGATCTGGGATTTGAAGAAGGTTGCCCCTGAAGAGATAAGAAGTAGTGAATCCAATTTTTTTTTAAAATTTCCTCAGAGATTATTCAAGTTTGGAAACCAACATCCTCACATTTAGAGCTTTGCTCTAGATGTGAGGTTATTAAATATCCGACTTGAATTCAGTATAAAGCATAGGTAAATAATATTTAGGTTTTGAATGGGCTAAGGAGTCCAAAATAAAGTAAACATGGTCATTGGACCGAAAATGTTTTTACTGGGCCATAAGGCCGAAAAGTTTGATTTTTCAAATTATTAAACAAGTTCGAGAAACTTGTTGAAAATGGAATGAAATGGATGGATGGGGGTGAAATGCTCGAATTTGGGAATGTGCATTGGAGACGTGGCGCAATGGATCTGCTATTTCTGGACTGCCTGGACTGTCTTGGACAGTTAAAACATCCCCAAAAATTTGCAAACACTATTTTTAATTTTTTTTAAAAGGTTGACTTGTTTTATTTATGGAAAGTGGGATGTGGGTGGTCCCATTTTGGATTTTTGAAAATGATAGCAGTTGAGTGATAAAAATACTGCTATTTACTCACACTACAGTTCCATTGGGAACAAAAAGAACACAAGTCAAATATTAGATCTATCAACTATTTTTGTCTTTTTCCAAAAGGTTTCTTTTATTAAAAAGTAGAAGTCTCCCATTGGGTGTTTGTACTATGTTTCAATAAACAAACAAACATTTATTCCCACAAGATTTTATCATGGGGAAACAAATATGCCAAAAAGATCTTCCCCTTGAATGCTTCAAACCAAAACTTCAAGATCAAACAAACTGATAACATCATGGTGTTCAAAATAACACCCTAATGTTCATCAGTTCGCCCGTTCCAATTTCAACTTTAAAATTTTCAAACCCTTAACAGTTTTAAACAGGTTCTCAAACAGGTTTTTAAGGGTTTCGGAAAGATTTCATAAAACTCTCAAAACCGAGAGCATCATGAACCCAAAACAGAAAACAAAAATGCACACAAACCACATTATGCCATTCTCAACCCAAATATAAGAAAAAGAAGCAAATGAGTTCGATAGAGGCCATGAACAGGGAGGGAAAAATGGGTTTTTACCCTGCCCTGTTTCGTTCGGGTCTGGGTAAAGGTCCCAGGTTTGGAAGGATCCTTAGAAACCTGTCCATGGTGTCCCCTTGAAAACGGATGGGTTGGTGCAAAGAACACGGTGGTGTTCGTTCGGGAGAGAAGATAGTGAAAGGGAGAAGTTGGAGAGTTGAATGAAGAAAAGGAAGAAAGTGCAGGGGGAAGACGGGTGGGGGGGGGGGTATAAATACTGACAAGACTGGTCGCGGAACCCTAGACCGTGTCGCGAAACAAGGTTTCTCGACCCGTGTCTAGCGACATTAGACATGTCGCAGAGTTGGAGTTCGGTCGTGAGAACATGCCTCGCGACAGGGGTATCGCGACCAGTTTCAGTAAAGAAATAAAGTCTAAGCGTGGGTCGTGTCGCGGAATAGGAAGCCAGTCGCGAGGCCATGCCTCACGACAGGGGTTCCGCGACAGCGACAGAGAGAGTTAGGGACAGATGAGTGTGTCGCTAGCCAGGCCTAGTCGCGAGGCATGGCTTCGCGACACAGTGGTTGCTTCGCGACACAAAATTTTGAATTTTCAAATTTTCTTGAACTAGGCCCGAGTGTGATGTTGGGCCTGAGTCCATTTTATTTGATTTGGGTCTGAATAAATTCAGTCCAAATAAATTCAAAAGTGGCTGGAATTTAAATAATCCACTTGCATAAAATTAGGTTGGATCAGTTCCATTTATCTGTGAAATTTACTCCGGATTTTAAATTGCTTTAAATTCCGTGAATATTTTCTTAGACTCGTGGAATTAATCCAACCAAGAACCTGGTTTTCCATGTTACTTCTCTGCTCCTCTTTTTGATGGTTCCGAACTTTCTGCAAGACAGATAAATAAAGCGCATTAGATTTTCTCCAAATATCAACATCCTCACATTTAGAGTCTTAGTACTCTAAATGTTTAATTGATTTTGGGTACTTTCTTGTTATGAAATAATATAATATATATATGAAATGAGATTTTTGTGTTTTTAATTCTGTTTCTTATTAGGTGTAAGCCGGGTCCGCCACTGTTTGGCTTTCTTTCTCCGGATCGAACTGTACGATGTACTCTTTCAATCGCTGTCCATTCACCACTATGTTGCCCTTGTCAGTTCGGATCCTGACGGCTCCATTTTCAAACACTTTTAGCACTTCATGTGGTCCTTCCCATCTGGATTTGAGCTTTCCGAGGAACAGCTTCAACCTAGAATTGACAAATAACACGTTTTGACCAACATAAAAATGCTTAGGCTTAATCCTGCGATCGTGCAACTGGGTCCGCTCCTTGTAAATTCGAGAGCTTTCATAAGCTAGCGCTCTTATTTCCTCAATTTCATTGAGGTCCAACTTACGTTTGCTCTGAGCAACTTCCGGATCGAAGTTGAGCATTTTAACGGCCCAGTAAGCCTTATGCTCTAACTCTACAGGCAAATGACAGGCTTTTCCGAAGATAAGCTGAAACTTTTGACAAATTTCCCGCACGAGTATTTTCTTTAAAATCATAATCCTGGTTTTCAATTTTACTTAATGAAACCAATTTATGACGGCGGAGTTGGGATCATGGATATATTTATAGGTTGTCACGTTTTTATTACTCGTGTTAAGAAACTGTGCCCCCGAAAGCGCATGGTGTCAAAAATTGCAGTAATTTATAGTAAGACCGGATCGTTCACTGGAGGATGTGCAATAGAAGCAGGGCCCACGTCGTTTTACTAGATTTTCCACTCGTATTGCTCCAATTGGTTTGAAAAGTGCTTAATCATCTACTAACTGAATTTAAACTACACTATGGAAGCATTTAAATATATTCTACAAAGCATATTAATTCTATTCTAGAAAGCGGTTAAATTTATACTAGAGAGCAATTAAAGTTATTCTAAGAATGCAGTAAATTATACCTATGAAAGCAATGAAAATCTACTCTATGCTAATTATGAAGCTGATTCACAGTGTGGACAGAAATGGACAGGAAGAAAAGAATAAACTTGGACAAAAATTGGATAAAGCATAACTAAACTTCCATTTTAATACACAGATCCTTGGTTGGGATAATCATGTCAGACAGCTAGTTCTCATGCTCTCAATGTTGAGTTCCCGTTGATAGACAGGTACTTTCAACATGAGTTTACATGTTCTTATGACCACAGATTCTAAGATACCACAGATTTGTAACTGCCCTGGCCTGGGTATGTTACTTCATCTGTGGTGGACAAGCAACACCTGACAAATCATTTATTGAAGTGCCAAGTACTACCATCGTTCTCCCATGTCACACCCAAAGATTCTAATCAAGCCTGAACTATCCCTTAACTATCAATCCTAGTAGCAGTTACACAACTCTCAATACAACCGAGTGACCTCTAATGAAAGCGTTTAAAAGAAAGCGATAAAGAAAGCATTTAAAATCCTATCACTCGGAGGTTTTAAAGGTCTGACCCTGGTAGTGAAAGACAGCCCCCAGTCAAGATGACCGGGTGTGGATCAAGAATTCTCGGCTCTCGGTGAACCACTCATAGTGTTCACTTCCTTCTGAGTGGTTATGAGATACAAACTAATGAAACGAACTAATAAATTAATTCGTTCCGGATGTACTCACTCAAGACTCAAAGGTAGGCTTTGGCAGAAGAGGATAGTGGTTGAAAGGAACTCAACCCTATCTTAGAAAATAATCAAGGCCTGAATGTTGTTCCTCTAAGATTATCTACTACACTGTATTTGAATCCAAGTGGACCCCATCTCGGTGTAATAATTAATCTCGGATTCCCAACAAACAACAATTTTGGAAAATAATAAATCTGAAAACCATTCCCTAAACAGGTACTAGACTCTCAATTAAAACACAGATCCTTTCAGTCTAGATGAGACCTAATCGGTGAATCTGCTTCTAATTTCCCAAAATCGACCCTTGACAGAAGTTGAACTAGTCATGACTGAGGAATTTATCCCTTACTCAGATCCGGAGTTTGTAAAGGCGTTTTTGTTGGAAATTTAATATACAATATCTGTCAAACCCTAGACTTCTATTGTCCAAGGGAAAGATCCCAAAATATTATAGACCACATTAATTACATAATAGTAGCATGCATACGGATATAATGAAGTGTAAAATGAATTGACCCAAAATATACTGGTGGGTCTGGACAGAAGATGAAACACAAACATGAAGTGGTCAGAGGACCAAAGTAATGGCAGAATAATCGGGTGGACTGCAAACATCTACTGCCCAATTTCTCAATTACTCGGATGGAGCGAATTTAGACAGCTTAGACCCTGTAATGGCAGTGTCAATGCCAGTTGGGCCTCCACTGTCTGTGAATTCGGATAAAAACCTACATGCTTCTTTTCTGTAATGATCATTAGTCAGCATTGACAGATGTTGACTGATTCACACTACAAATTAGAATTTGGGCTTGGAAATTAAGATAAGGAAAAGAAAACTGTATCCGGATAGGAGTCAGCTGAGCAGCTATTATAATCCTGGGTGGATGAACCGCCAAGGCTTCCACTGACTGCTATCCAGACCATGCAAAATAACACTTAGTAACTAATACCCAGAATACGAGCTAGTTTATCCACGAGGGAATACCCGCCAACATTAGTCTGATATATTCTTTACTAATTGTTACACACAATACAGAAAAGACAAGATGGAAATGAAATGAAAACAAGGCCTTGTATGAGAGACATTGGTTTCTCATGCAAGGTTATGGAACTAATCCATAGTTGATGACCTAAATAATCCCTCCTACCATAATTATTTACAGTCCGGATTATCTGTTTAAGGCATCATGGTTTTGTTTATAGAAAAATGTTTTAATGACAATTGAACAAAGATCCTTTAATCATAACAATTAGTGATTTAATCATTGCTAATTACAATCATTAATCATTAATGACTAGAGGGTTCAATTAATTAAGTGATGGAAATGGAGAATCAAAATTTCGGCAGCATAACGCCTCATATTGCAATTCTGGGATATTACATCTTAATCCGTGGGATTAAAATGTGAGTGTTTGCAATATAATAAAGGTTAAGAAGTCAGAATTTTTAGGATTAAATAGAAGAGGGGATTCTGTCGAGAAACCATAAATTGTGTCATGAGCTTAGACCCACAACATAGGTACCTCGACAGGTTTTAGAAATTTTGCAGAGTTTCACCTTGTGTCGCTAGGCAAAAGTGTGTCGCGAGGCGTGGCCTCGCGACAGGAGTCTAGCGACACACGGTTTTCTGAAAAATTTCAAAGTATTTGGCTCCCAGTCGCTAATCTGGAAATTGTGTCGCGAGGCGTGGCTCCGCGACAGGATGTCTAGCGACTGGGTTTTCAAAATATTGACAAGACATAATTTTCTGTCTCGGAATAAAAGTGTGTCGCTAACCGTGGGTCTGCGACAGGAGTGTTCCGCGACAGAGGCCATGCAGAAAAATTATGCAAGAGTTTGGCCCTCAGTCGCTAAGCAGGTGTTGTGTCGCGGACCGTGGGTCCGCGACAAGAATACCTCACGACTAAGGATTTCAAGAGCATTAAGACAGGTGTCCCTAGACACCCTTGTCGCTAAACAACCTTCCTGTCGCTAGACGTGGTCTCGCGACAGGAGACGGTTGGTGACAGGGATGGTTCAGGACACAAGTCAGAAAAGCAGAAATGAACAGTGGCATGCAAACAGCGTGATCTCACCCTATTTCAGGTTAAAAAGCTGTTCTACGCTAAAAACAACCAAACATAATTTGAAAAATGCAAGAACATGCTTGAACAAAAATAAATCTACCTAAAACAGTATTTAAATAAAGCACAATCCTAATCTAGGGTTGAATCACGTATAAGCATGCACCATATCAAAAATAAAATAGACAGTAAGCATAATAACAAGAAATGGAGGTCAAATGACCCCAAAAGGAAAATGAAAGCAGTAAATCCACGGGTTGTGAGACCCATTTCCTGGTTTTGGGACACATTTGATGAATATTTTCCCATATTATTAAATGGTTTGTTAATTCCCATTATTTTGGATATTACAAAATCCTAAGAACAAAGTTTGAGAAGGAAGAAATATTAAACTGGCTACTTAAGCTACTGAAAACAGAAAACAACAAGAGTAATAACCTAAACTAAGCTAAACTAGGGCAAAAATTAAATAATACAAGAAAAATAAAACTAAACTAAACTAAACTACCTAGAGAGGATCCTTCAATCTGTCTTCAAGAGAATCAAATTTTTTTCACCCCGAGCACATAGGGATCACCACATATTTATAGAGGTGAAACCCTAGGCCCATGGGCCTTGATCTGAGGCCCGTGTCGCAAGACATCACACACATCTCAGCCATGTCGCGGATCACGCAATGTGGCGCGAACTGAGGCCTTATGCTGCAAAGCTTCACGACTGGGTCTGGTCCTCAATTCTGTGTCGCTAGCCACACCTCTGTCGCTAGGCCATGTATCGCGACCGGGTGTCTAGCGACAGGGATCTGGGGACACGATTCTTCTTCAACTTCGATGCTGGTGGCGCTAATCATCCGTGTCGCTAGGCCATGCTCCGCGACAGGGGCCTAGCGACACAGTCTTTCTGGACTGGCTTCCTCTTTAGTTTGCTGTTGTGTCGCTAAACTCCCCCCTGTCGCTATACCATGCTCCGTGACAGGGGTGTCTAGCGATAGGGTTTTCCTGGACACCGCCAAGTTGGGTCAGATGAGCCAAAACTGCAATTTGTGTGCTTTTCTTTCTTTTCCCATCTTTTTGTATTCTGTGGGCTTGTTTTATTCCTTTGCCCATCTTTTTCATTTCTTTTTCTTTTCTTTTCTTTTTCTCATGTTTTTGGATTTTTCTAACATAAATGTGTAATAAAATTATATATTTATGCATTTTTCATACCAGCTTATTATTTTTACAATTATGCATAAATCAGTCCAATTCAACTGCTTTCTTATTTAATATAAGACCGGAATGCGATCAAATGCCCGTTTTAGACACGGAAATGGATTGAAAATAATGGTCATTTCTGGCCATTATCAACATCCTCACATTTGATACTGATCGTCCCCGAGCAGTCAGAGTCAATGTTCTAAAGAACACGGACTCTGCATATTCAATTCATTTCGTGGCTTCATAAATCACATTCTTTTTAGATTGGGATAAGACAATCAAAAACTACAAGTGTTAAATTCCCTTGATTGCAGTGTTTAATAAAATGATACTTGCTCACTACATCGGGCCTACAAATCATACATTATTATCAACCCTTCATGAATATCATGTTCGAAAAATGCAAGGATTAAGAATCAGAATTTAAGTATGACACGAACATAATTCATAAAATAGAGCCTCACATATAAGAGAATCGGAAAATTCACTCACTCTCAATGGGGTTCAATCAGTGAAGACTCAAAATCAGATTCGATTAAATTATCCCATAAGCTTGCAATCAGACCACCTCGCCACCGGCTCATTTCCTCAAATCGAGATCATGAGGTCTTATTCAAGGGTTATAACGGGGCATACGGTTGTAGCATTTGGTAGGAAAGGGAAATTATTGGGCTAAGAAGTGGCAATAATTAATTCTATCATAATATGGCAGATTTTTATTTAAAGATTTATGATCATCATCATTTCTTCTTTCTTTTGCTTTTCTTTTGCATGACTTTAGACTAAGTCTAATTTGCTTTGTCATTTGCAATTCATTTTTTTTTTGAATCGGTATATAGCATACCGATTAATACATTTTTGATGATCATAAATTTAATGCCTTGAAAGAATTCATTCTTGCACACTTGGGCTGAATGTTTTGGTCTTTTTGTAAGGTTAGGAATAATACAGTGATTTCAAAGAAAAATTAGGCTTAAAGGCTCAACTAGGTTAATCCTAAAGGAAAAATATTTTTGGGTTTAGATTTCAAACGAAGGCCAGAATTTTGGTTTTCTAAGTGCCTCGATCATATGCTCGATTTCAGGAGTATGGCATGGTCTTGAATCGGTCCCAATTGCAAGTTCTGGTTTCCTTCAATCAAAATGATTCACACATCAAAGAAAATAAATGAGTAAAAGTGACTCATGGCTCAAATCTCACAAGGTTGGATTGATTCATGTCATACAATATTCTGAAATTTAATCAAAGCTTAATCCCAACACTTTATTCAATCAAAATTTCTAACATGCAGATTTATTACCCAATAAGCTGATCGCATCATTAAATTTTTATAGCTCAAAACCTTAGGAATTCATGTCATGCATGTTCTCAATTATATTATCCCAATTTTAAAAGTTTTAAAATTAATCACAAGCCTAAATTCAACATGTGAATTTAGAGCAGGTTTATGCACATTTTGCTGGTTATTTAATTTAAAGCAGTAAAGAGGCACTGTTAACATACAAAGTATGTCAACAACATATTTTTGGCCTGACAGTCACTTATTCATCTCGGACTGTCAGACATCTTTTCAAATAAAAATTGTTTGTGGATCTCGAAAGTTTGAGTTCCATTCGTGGAAAGCAATAAATCACATCAATTACAAGAGATTCTTATGCAGTTAGTACGAACCTGCATACAAAAGAAGAAATTCCTTATATGATGCCTACACTAAAGCTTAAAAAGAACTAAAGCATACTAGGGTTCATTCCTCCTCCACTCTTCTCTCTCAGAACATGTACCTGCTCCAGTGGACGAAGCTGGTCATATCACAGCGCAGACACCAGCCATTATGGTCTCTCAGGAGTTCATGCATTCTTGTGCAGTAGACCCGGGCAAATAAGTAGGGAGTGCCCGGATTGTCTGCCATCCATGAGAGAGTGTTGGTAGATGTGTAGTTCAAGACTGATCTGTCAGTCACCATTCTCTCTATCATTGTGATCCCCTGATTGACCTGGCCTTCATCTAGCTTGCTCATAAGCAGCAGTCCACGGGTGAAGATTGACGCTTTGTGATTGTCCTCGATGCCTGGCCGCAGTAGTTCGCAGGCTTGCCCCTCATCCCCTTCCGCGAATGCTAGGAGTGCTGGAACGATTTGAAGATTAAAGTTTCCTGCCTCCACGCTTGTTTGCAGGAATCTCTCCTTCTGCCACCGAATTCTCTCCTGCCACTGCTTCACAGTAGAAGTGTCCAGCTCACATCGCTTGTACACGATGGTGAGGTTCCCTGCGTCCCTGAGCTTTTTGCACGTCTCCTGCGCAGTGAATACTTCCCTGATTTCATCCTCTCCTATTCGGGAGAGGATTTCACCTAGGAGCTCTAGTGGCAAGTCCAGCAGCTGGGTTCCTCCGGGTACAGGATCTGGGATAAGAAGATTGCCCCTGAAAAGATAAGAAGTGATGAATCCAATTTTTATAATTTCCTCAGAAATTATTCAAGTTTAGAAACCAACATCCTCACATTTAGAGTTTTGCTCTAAATGTGAGATTATTAAGTTTCCGGCTTGAATTTTAATTTAAAGCATGGGTAAATAATTTTTATGAAGAGATAGGGGTCATTGGGCCCCTATATATTTTTAATGGGCCATCGGGCCCAAAAGTTCGATTTTCCAATTATTATTAAACAAGTTCGAGACACTTGTTGGAAATGGAATGAGATGGATGGATGGGGCGAAATGCTCGAATTTTGGGATGTGCAGTGGATGCGTGGCGTTATGGATTTGCTATCTCTGAACTGCCTGGACTGTCTTTGGACAGTTAAAGCATCCCCAAAAATTTGCAAACACTATTTTAATTTCTGAAGGGTTGACTTGTTTTATTTAAGGAAAGTGGGAGGTGAGTGGTCCCATTTTGGATTTTGAAAAAGATAGCGGTTGAGTGACAAAAATACTGCTATTTACTCACACTACAGTTCCATTGGGAACAAAAAGAACACAAGCCAATTATTAAATCTATCAACTATTTTTGTCTTTTTCCAAAAGGTCACTTTTATTAAAAAATGGAAGTCTCCTATTGGGTGTTTGTACTATGTTTCCATAAACAAACAAACATTTATTCCCACAAGATTGTAACATGTGGAAACAAATATGCCCAAAATGATCTTCCACTTGAATGCCTCAAACCAAATTTCAAGATTAGATAAACTGATAACATCATGGTGTTCAAAATAACACCCTAATGTTCATCAGTTCATCCTTTCCAGTTTTTAAACTTCCAAAATTTTAACTCTTGACAGTTTTTAAGGCAGCTTTCAAACAAGTTTTTAAAGGTTTCAAAAGGACTCAAAGAGCTCCTTAAAACCGAGAGCATTCAGAATCTCAAAACAGAGAAAACAAAAGACTCTCACAAACCGCATTATGCTCTTCACATATCAAAATAAAGACAAAAGAACAAGGAAAACCGAGAGAGTTATGAACAGGGGGGAAAATGGGGTTCTACCCTGCCCTCCTTGGTTCGGATGGCAAAGGTCCCAGATTGGGGAAGATCCTCAACAATCTGTCCATAGTTTCCCCTTGAAAATGGAGTGGGTTAATGCGAAGAACACGATGGTGTTCGTTCGGGAGAGAAGAGAGTGAGAAGTTGAAGAGTTGGAGCGTCGAATGAAACTGACGTGAGTGCAGGGAAGAGAGGTGAGGGGGAGGGTATAAATACTGAAAAAGCTGGTCGCGGAACCCCAGACCATGTCGCGGAACAAGGTTTCGCGACCAGGGCCTAGCGACATTAGACATGTCGCGGAATTAGAGTCCGGTCGCGAGGCCATGCCTCGTGACAGGGGTATCGCGACCGAGTTCAGTAAAGGAATAAAGTCAACGGGGGAACGTGTCGCGGAATAGAAGGCCGGTTGCGAGGCCATGCCCCGCGACAGGGGTTCCGCGACAGTGACAGGGGTCTCATTGTATTAGAGAGTTGTGTCGCTATCCTTCTTCTGGCGCTTGACGTGGTCTCGCGACACAGAAGGGGTTTAGCGACACAAAATTTTGAATTTTCAAATTTTCCGTGGTCTGGGCCCGAGCGTGTTATTGGGCCTGAATCCACTTTATTTGATTTGGACCTGAATAAATTCAGTCCAAATAAATTCAAAATGCTGGGCTGAAATTTAAGGACAGATCCACTTGCATGAATTAGGTTGGGTTAATTCCATTCGTTTGCAAAATTTATTCCGTATTTAAATTGCTTTAAATTCTGGAAATATTTTCTTAAATTCATGGAATCAATCCAACCAAGAACCTGGTTTTCCGTGTTACTTTTCTACTCCTTCTTTTTGGTGGCTCCGAACTTTCTGCAAGATAGATAAATAAAACGCATTAGATTTTCTCCAAATATCAACATCCTCACATTTAGAGTCTTAGTACTCTAAATGTTTAATTGATTTTTGGGTACTCTCCTGTTATGAAAATAATATACTATAATACGATATATATATGAAATCAAATTTTTGTATTTTTAATGCTGTATCTTATTGAGTGTAAGCAGGGTCTGCCACTGCTTGGCTTTCTTTCTCTGGATCGAACTGTCCGATGTACTCCTTCAATCGTTGTCCATTCACCACTATGTTGCCCTTGTCAGTTCGGATCCTGACGGCTCCATTTTCAAACACTTCTAGCACTTCATGTGGTCCTTCCCATCTGGATTTGAGCTTCCCGGGGAATAGCTTCAACCTAGAATTGAATAATAACATGTTTTGACCAACATAAAAATGCTTAGGCTTAATCCTGCGATCGTGCAACTTCTGGGTCCGCTCCTTGTAAATTCGAGAGCTTTCATAAGCTAGCGCTCGTATTTCCTCAATTTCATTGAGGTCCAACTTACGTTTGCTCTGAGAAACTTTCGGATCGAAGTTGAGCTTCTTAACGGCCCAGTAAGCTTTATGCTCTAGCTCTACGGGCAAATGACAGGCTTTTCCGAAGATCAGCCTATATGGGGACATCCCAATGGGAGTCTTATATGTTGTGCGGTATGCCCATAGAGCATCGTTGAGCTTACGTGCCCAATCCTTACGGGTTATCCCGACAGTGGCTTCGAGTATGTGTTTGATTTCGCGATTGGATACTTCGACTTGACCACTAGTCTGGGGATGATAAGGCGTGCCTATCTTATGGAGGATTCCGTTTTTATTCATTAAAGTTTCAAAAGCTTTATTAATAAAGTGTGTTCCTCCATCAGATATGACCACCCTAGGTATGCCAAATCTACTGAAAATGTTGTTCTTGAGGAACTTGATGACTTGGCTACCATCATTGGTCGGCAATGCGACAGCCTCGACCCATTTGGACACGTAATCGACAGCTACCAAGATATAGTAGTTTCCACCAGATGGTGGGAACGGTCCCATGAAGTCAATGCCCTATACATCGAAGATCTCAAGTGTGAGAATCCCCTTTTGAGGCATCTCATCCCTCTTGGAGATGTTTCCTAATCTTTGGCATTTGTCGCAACCTTTCACAAATGTCCTGCAATCCTCATAGATGTGAGGCCAATAACATCCACATTCGAGGACCTTGTGGGCCGTTCGAGCGGGACCATGGTGACTCCATATTCTGATTCATGGCATTTTCTGACAATTTGATAGGCTTCATGCTCGGTCACACATCGCCTAATTATTGAATCGGCGCAGTGTTTGAAGAGATAAGGTTCTTCCCAGAAGTAGTTTAATACATCTCGGTTGAACTTATTCTTCTGATGATAGTTCGAAAACTGTGGGGTTATTCCGCACGCCAAGAAGTTAGCGATGTCGGAAAACCATGGGCATGCTTGATTGTGCAAATGCAATGCGAACAACTGTTCGTCCGGGAACTCTTCATTGACGGCTTTTTCCTTTTTATCATTATCTAATCGAGATAAGTGGTCAGCAGCACCATTATCTCGACCTCGCCTATCTTTTATTATGATGTCGAATTCTTGCAACAGAAGTACCCACCTGATTAATCGAGGTTTTGCATCTTGTTTGCTAAACAAGTATCTCAGTGCAGAATGATCCGTGTACACTATAGTCTTCGTACCTATAAGATACTGTCTGAATTTATCAAACGCGAAGATTACAGCATACATCTCTTTCTCCGTTGTGGTGTAGTTGACTTGGGCCTCATTCAGGGCATAACTTGCGTAGTGAATTACGCAATGTCTCCCATCCTTATGTTGCCCGAGTACTGCACCAACGGCGAGATCACTAGCATCGCACATTACCTCGAAAGGCATTGACCAATCGGGTGGTTGCACTATCGGTGCAGAAACCAACATCTTCTTGAGCGTGTCAAAGGCTTGGACACACGCTTCATTTATTAAGAAAGAATTTCCTTTACAAAGCAGATTAGTGAGCGGCTTGGCAATTTTAGAGAAATCCTTAATGAATCTCCGGTAAAAACCGGCATGCCCTAAGAAGCTCCTAACTGATTTGATTGAGTTAGGAAGAGGGAGATTGGAAATGATAGAAACTTTGGCTGGATCAACCTCGATACCTGCACGAGAAATGCGATGACCTAACACTATGCCCTCAGTGACCATAAAATGGCACTTTTCCCAATTCAAAACGAGATTAGTGTCCTCACATCTCTTTAAAATCTTTGCAAGATTGGTCAAACAATCTTCAAATGTATCTCCATATACAGAGAAGTCATCCATGAAGATTTCAATGCATTTTTCGATAAATTCAGAAAATATAGACATCATGCAACGTTGAAAAGTAGCAGGTGCATTGCAAAGACCGAATGGCATGCGCCTGTAGGCAAAAGTGCCATAAGGGCAAGTAAAAGTTGTTTTTTCATGGTCTTCGGTTGAAATAACAATCTGATTATACCCAGAATAACCATCCAAAAAGCAATAAAATTCCCTCCCTGCCAACCTCTCAAGCATTTGATCAATAAATGGCAATGGAAAATGGTCCTTGCGGGTGGCCTTATTCAGCTTCCGGTAGTCGATGCAAACTCTCCATCCGGTCACTGGCCTGGTTGCAACCTCTTCTCCTTGCTCATTCTTGGTTATGCACATTCCTCCTCGTTTTGGCACGACCTGCACTGGGCTAACCCATTTGCTGTCAGATATAGGATAGATTATACCAGCATCTAAGAGCTTGATAACCTCCTTTCTTACCACTTCTTGCATGAGGGGGTTCAAACGCCTCTGAGGTTGACGGGAAGGTTTATACTCTTCTTCCATTAAAATCCTGTGCATGCAAATAGAATGGCTTATTCCTTTTATATCAGAAATGGTCCAACCTATTGCATGTACATGTTTCTTAAGAACGACCACCAGAGCATTTTCTTGCTCTTGGGAGAGCTTAGCCGAAACAATCACAGGTAATTTTTTATGTTCTGCGAGAAACGCGTATTTAAGATGATCGGGTAATGTTTTAAGTTCAAGCTCTGGTGGACATTTAACGGAAGGGAGTAATTTACGAGAAATGGGTAGTGGGAGATCAGATTTACCTTCGGGACCCTGCGTCAGTACACGACCCTCTTCTTCCTCTTCGGTGCCATCATTCTCCTGTGAAGTGAAATCAGCACCGTCATATGCTTCAAGGTCCCCGGACTCGGGATCCTCAAATTGGACGGCGCTGCACTGTTCCTTTGGCTCGGCACCAGCAGGCATCAGTACCTGCTTTGAAGATTCATACAGCATCATTTCATCATTGTTTCCAGAGTCTGGCTCTTTCCTAACTATTACATCATCAAAAGAAAAACAAGAACTGTCGTTCGGGAATTTCTGCAGTTGCTCCATGTCGAAGACGACTTCATCTCCATCAACACGGAGTGTCACCCTTCCGGATTTAGCATCTATGAGTGCCTCGCCTGTGGCCAAGAATGGCCTGCCCAAGATGAGAGGCATGTCAGAGTCCTCCTCGATGTCCAGAATGATGAAATCCACTGGAAACGGAGTACTGCCAGCTTTGATTATCACATCTTTCAAGATTCTGATTGGCTTTGTAATTGACCTATCTGCAAGCTGGAGCCTCATTTTGACAGGTTCCACCACTCCGAGCTTAAGACGTTTAACCATGGTTAATGGCATAACGTTAATGCTGGAGCCGAGGTCACATAGTCCTTTTCCGGCGTTGCTCTGGCCAATCTGAATCGGCAATGTATAGCATCCGGGGTCCTCTTTCTTCTCTGGCAGCTTCTTTTGAATAATAGCACTGCAAGTGCTGTTGAGTACCACCAATTCATCCTGCTCAACCTGTCTCTTTCCTGAAATCATTTCTTTCAAGAACTTAGCATAGACTGGCATTTCAGAGATCATTTCAATCAAAGGAATGGTAATCTCAACTTCCCGCAGTCTTTTCAGAAATTTTTCAAACTTCAGATCTTGTTGCTTATTTTTAAGTCTAGCCGGGTAAGGGACCCTAGGCATGAACTTATTTTTGTTATCATGTTTTGGTGGTAGATGGTTAGAGGTTGTACCTTCACCATTACCGTTTTCTGTTTCTGCCATTCCTTTTGCAGCGTCAGTCTGCTGTTCGGCTTCCTTCTGTTCATCCATTGCTTCTTCATCAGCATTGTCAACAGCATCATCATCTTCCCCATAGTTGTTTCCAGCATCCGCTCCCCTTGGTCCGGCCAGTATCTTCCCAGATTTCAAGGTTATTGCTTTGCATTGCGGGTTCTTTTCCGTAGTGCTCGGCAACGTCCCTTTATCCCTTTTCTGCATTTCATTAGCCATCTGAGTAACTTGGGTCTCAACATTTCTGATAGAGGCCTGCAGCTGAGTGTTGATCTCCTTCTGGCTAGTAATAAAATCAGTTATCAAATTCTCCAGCCTTGAAGGAGGCTTTTGATTTTGATTCTGATTTTGGTTTTGGTTCCATTGGCCTTGGTTTGGAATGAATTGAGGCTGGAAGTTTTGGGGCTGAAAGTTTTGGAAGTTCTGGGTAGGCTGTTGGAAATTTTGAGGGGGTCTCTGCTGGATCTGGGGTTGGAAACCTGGGTTCTGAAAATTCTGTCCCCTGTTCTGAAAGAATCCTTGATTCTGCTGAGGATTGAATTGCTGCTGTTGTGGTTTGTTCAAGAGGTGGGAGTTAAGAGCATTGTTGTTTGAGTATGACAGGTTTGGGTGCCTATTTGGGAAAGCTCCTGCAAAGTTACAGCTTTCAGCTGCAATCTGTTCGCATGTATCAGTTGCGTGAGCGCCTTGACACAGTCCACAAATCACATCTGTTTGCTGTCCTTGAGTAGAACTCCCAGTTCCTTGATTAACAGACAATGCTGCCACCTCCTCTTGAAGCTTTTCAATATCTGATTTTTCTACTGAACCTACAGCACATAAACCACGAGGGGGAGGGGAATTAACATCATCAGTTAGAACAGATCTATTTACACTCATTGCTTCAATCTTGCCCCATGCTTGATCCATTGGTATGTATAGCAGGTGTTGACCGCCGGCAGCATCAAGCATGTTTTGCTGGGGTCAAACCGCTGTAGAACTTTCTCAATTTCTCCCAATCATGGAAAGCATGCTGGGGACATTTCCTGAGCAAGTTGAAGAACCGTTCCATTGCGTCATACAGGGACTCGTCTGGCTTCATTTTGAATTCTGCAATCTTAGAGCGGCATTCATCCACCTTGGACTCCAGGAAGTATTTCGCTAAGAAATTTCTGATCACGTCCTCCCATGTGGACTTCTGATTTACGGGCAGTGATTTGTACCATGTTCGCGCTCCGCTAGTCAGAGAGAAAGGAAAGAGTCTTAATCGAATGGTGTTAGCAGATACATTCTGGTTCTTGATAGTATCACACAATTCTAGGAAAGTCTGCAGGTGATCATGGGGATCTTCATGACTTGCCCCAGCGAACTGATTGCTCTGAACAAATTGATGAGGGCCGGCTTCAATTCGAAATTTCTGGCCATGAATGGAGCTTGTCCAGGAATGTTCAAAAATGGCTCTAAGATTGGCTGCATGTAATCAGCGGCTGCTGCTTGTTGATTGTTCTCAACCCTCCTTGATATTGTAACACCCCGGTTTTTGGTCACTCAGGTCGGGATGTCACCGCCACATCTCCCTAGTAAGACACGGTTTCTCCGAGCTTACTAAAGAGATGCAAGGCTAGGTATTGCAGTATTTAAAAACATTTAAATCATTCAAAATCGCCCATACAATATAATTCGAAAATAATAATAGCATAGCGCAGCGGAAATATTTGGTTTAGTACAGTATCGCAGCGGAAAATATAAAAAGGGCCGACATGGCCAAAACACGGGTTAAACAGGCCCGTTCATAATATAGTCTAGTACGAAATTTAAAAGCAAAATAAATGTTCCCCAAAATCCCATGCATGAATCGTGCTCACACATGCTCAATCCACATATTCTGTAAGGAAAGGAATAAAAATGGTTTTGGTCAGCAAAATTGCTGAGTAAGTTAACACATGCATGATCGTAAGGTTTAAAAGCCATAAATTTAATAATTTAACAAAAGCATGATAATAAAATAATATTTAATTTAATCTAATCACTATCCAATAGCATAATTTATCTCAGGGCTCTATTTAATAACACATATCACATGGTTTAACATAAAAGCCATAATTTAAATAAAGCATTTAAATAATTTAATTGGACAACAACATAATTTAATCTAATTTAATTTAATTTAAAATCCCCATTACATCCCCGATTTGGTATTTCAAAGTTTCACGATAGCATCGCGATGTCAACAAGTTTAGCCGGTAGCCCGGCGGCCGCAACCGTATCAGCCATACCCAGTAGTACAGTACCACTCCGGAGCCTCAGGAAACCCATACGGATATTCACGAGAGTGTAGGCTCTATATTTCGCCGTTTAGGCAATCCATATCTCAAGTTTAGCGGGCGGGGTCACCATCGTCTATTACGGCACGAAGTGAATCGTTAGGGGGCACCCTGCAGAGCACTCACCCCTAATTTTAATTTATCAAGTTTGTAAGGGGATTTAATTTTTAAAATCTGACTTCAATTGTATTTATTTAAAAATAATATCTCAACTCGTTTCAACCCTAAAGGTTAATTCCATGTTTCAACAAGATTTCAAGATTTCGTTTCGGTAAACCGCAGTTTACTCTAAAATTCGTCTAAAATCAGATTTAATTCCAAAAATTCCAAAATTTCATATCTGACTCCGAAACGTCAAGATCTACAACTTTCATGTTTTAACTTTTTCAATCCGAGATACCTAATAGGTCAAAATCACAAATTTTCGCAGAAGAACAAATCTGTCCGAGTTCAAAGTGTCACAGTTTAAAGATTTCAAATTCTACCATATCAATTCAACTCCAAACTTAATGAAATTTGACAGGGACCATCTTAAGACATTTATCTACAACTTTCATGTTCGGCCAAAGATCTAAAACAGTCTAGATCCTATGTCAAAAACGTGATCAAGATCATTCCTAAGTTCTATCCAAGATTTCAAGATCTAGATTCAAACAGTTCGGTTTCGGTGGGTTTTCACATATCAAATCAACTCCAAAAATTCTCAAAAATTTACAGTAGCTAGATCTAAGTCTTAGGAACTTTTTCCGGGTTTTAAGTTTTTCCGTTTGAGTTCGTTTTAGGGTTTGGAAAAATTCAACAAATCTGTTGCGCCGGTAGAAAGTTTAGATTGACAGATTTTCGATTTCTTGATAATCTTTTAGTTTGAATGTTTTAATTCATCCCAAAACCATGTAAGAGTTAACTTACCTAGTTTATGAACGTCGGGGATCGTCTATTCAAAGGCGTGGCTTCCCGTCTACCGTTTCTCCTCTCCGTTCGTCGGGTTCTACGATCTAGATCCATTACGGGGTGTAGAAAGAAAAAGGAGATGATTAGGATTCGGTTTCGAATCGTTTATTGAATAAAGATTGGATCGAGACTTACCACGACTATGGAGATCTGTAGAGAAATTCGTCCAACAGCGTTCGTCTTGGTTTCGTGCCTCCGACGACTCCGGATTTAGGGTTTCGAACGTATAGAAGGTTGTAGGGTTTTGTAAACTTGTTTGGGGCTCCCAAGGGGTTTATTTATAGATTTCCCAATTCCTAGGGCGTCCAACATCTGACCTAAAGGTCTTGGGTCGAGAGATGTTCAACAGAAAGTCGAAAAATCCGCGTTCGGGCGAGAGATTCACGCAACGGGCGAATCTGTCAAGTGGCGCGGTCGTGGCGCGCTGTTCCTTGTTTCACCGCGCGGCCACCGCGCTACACTCGCCTGGACTTCGGTCCGGGCGGGTCGTGCGATCCGTCGTGCTTTTCCGCTTCTCTTTCGGGTTTCTATCCCTCTATGCTCCCGAATTCCGATTTCCGGGGTATATTCGGGTTTCTACTTTCTCTCTAAATTTTCACTCGGATCTAATTGGATGTTTTGGACTCGAATCCTCGAGTTCATTAGTGTCGGGTTTCGGTGTACAATTTATTTACCTTTAATAAGTCTTTTTATTTAATTAAATTCCTTTAATTCCTTTTTAAGTTAAAACCTCATTTCTCCTTTCCTTATCTTTATTTATTTATTTATTTGCTGGATTTATTTATTTATTTATTTAATTATCGTTTTATTTTATGATGGAAAATTCACGGGTATTACAGATATTGCTGTGGGTAATAGTTCTGATGCATATAATAGTTCCTAGGATCATTGAAGTCATTAGGATTTGGGGGATTCTGGTACTGCTAATTTTGCTGGTTTTGGAAGTTTTGGTGGTTTTGGTTATTTGGTGGGTTTTGAGGGTTCGGGTTGGGAGGAGGTGCCTCGAAGTGTTGCTGTTCAATGTTTGGTGGGTTCCCGCCTCCCTGTATGATCTGAGGAGGGGGATCATCCAAATCATCGTTATCAGCATCTTCGGGTTCTTCCTCAATGTTGTGAAGTGGTGGATTGGGTGGGTTGATCGGAGGAATATCAGGGTTTGCCATATCGGATATGTCGCTACTGGTGCTTGGTGAAAGTAGTGTCTGTCTTTCCCGTTCCTGTCTTCGTTTAGTCTCCGCCCTAAGACGTCGAGCTGTTTTTTCTATCTCTGCGTTGTACGGGATTTCAGCTGGCGTCTGCTTCCTCCTTTGCATAGAACAACGGCCTCAATAATGACGGTACCTGTACAGTCCCCAGGTTAGAATTGGTTTTGAAGGTAAATATTATTTATATGTATAAGCTAACTAGGAGCAATGAGGAATGTAATTCTCTAATAAAACGGCGCTGCATCCTCCCCGGCAACGGCGCCATGAAACTTTTGACAAATTTCCCGCACGAGTATTTTCTTTAAAATCATAATCCTGGTTTTCAATTTACTTAATGAAACCAATTTATGACGGCGGAGTTGGGATTAGGGATATATTTATAGGTTGTCACGTTTTTATTACTCGTGTTAAGAAACTGTGCCCCCGAAAGCGCACGGTGTCAAAAATTGCAGTAATTTATAGTAACACCGGATCGTTCACTGGAGGATGTGCGATAGAAGCAGGGCCCACGTCATTTTACTAGATTTTCCACTCGTATTGCTCCAATTGGTTTGAACAGTGCTGAATTTAAACTACACTATGGAAGCATTTAAATATATTCTACAAAGCATATTAATTCTATTCTAGAAAGCGGTTAAATTTATACTAGAGAGCAATTAAAGTTATTCTAAGAATGCAGTAAATTACACCTATGAAAGCAATGAAAGTCTACTCTATGCTAATTATGAAGCTGATTTACAGTGTGGACAGAAATGGATAGGAAGAAAAGAATAAACTTGGACAAGAATTAGATAAGGCATAATTAAACTTCCATTTTAATACACAGATCCTTGGTTGGGATAATCATGTCAGACAGCTAGTTCTCATGCTCTCAATGTTGAGTTCCCTTTGATAGACAGGTACTTTCAACATGAGTTTACATGTTCTTAAGACCACAGATTCTAAGATACCACCGATTTGTAACTGCCCTGGCCTGGGTATGTTACTTCATCTGTGGTGGACAAGCAACACCTGACAAATCATTTATTGAAGTGCCAAGTACTACCATCGTTCTCCCATGTCACACCCAAAGATTCTAATCAAGCCTGAACTATCCCTTAACTATCAATCCTAGTAGCAGTTACACAACTCTCAATACAACCGAGTGACCTCTAATGAAAGCGTTTAAAAGAAAGCGATAAAGAAAGCATTTAAAATCCTATCACTCGGAGGTTTTGAAGGTCTGACCCTGGTAGTGAAAGACAGCCCCCAGTCAAGATGACTGGGTGTGGATCAAGAATCCTCGGCTCTCGGTGAACCACTCACAATGTTCACTTCCTTCCGAGTGGTTATGAGATACAAACTAATGAAACGAACTAATAAATTAATTCGTTCCGGATGTACTCACTCAAGACTCAAAGGTAGGCTTTGGCAGAAGAGGATAGTTGTTGAAAGGAACTCAACCCTATCTTAGAAAATAATCAAGGCCTGGATGTTGTTCCTCTAAGATTATCTACTACACTGTATTTGAATCCAAGTGGACCCCATCTCGGTGTAATAATTAATCTCGGATTCCCAACAAACAGCAATTTTGGAAAATAATAAATCTGAAAACCATTCCCTAAACAGGTACTAGACTCTCAATTAAAACACAGATCCTTTCAGTCTAGATGAGACCTAATCGCTGACTCTGCTTCTAATTTCCCAAAATCGACCCTTGACAGAAGTTGAACTAGTCATGACTGAGGAATTTATCCCTTACTCAGATTCGAAGTTTATAAAGGCGTTTTTGTTGGAAATTTAATATACAATATCTGTTCAAACCCTAGACTTCTATTGTCCAAGGGAAAGATCCCAAAATATTATAGACCACATTAATTACATAATAGTAGCATGCATACGGATATAATGAAGTGTAAAATGAATTGACCCAAAATATACTGGTGGGTCTAGACAGAAGATGAAACACAAACATGAAGTGGTCAGAGGACCAAAGTAATGGCAGAATAATCGGGTGGACTGCAAACATCTACTGTCCAATTTCTCAATTACTCGGATGGAGCGAATTTAGACAGCTTAGACCCTGTAATGGCAGTGTCAATGCCAGTTGGGCCTCCACTCTCTGTGAATTCGGATAAAAACCTACATGCTTCTTTTCTGTAATGATCATTAGTCAGCATTGACAGATGTTGACTGATTCACACTACAAATTAGAATTTGGGCTTAGAAATTAAGATAAGGAAAAGAAAACTGTATCCGGATAGGAGTCAGCTGAGCAGCTATTATAATCCTGGGTGGACGAACCGCCAAGGCTTCCACTGACTGCTATCCAGACCATACAAAATAACACTTAGTAACTAATACCCAGAATACGAGCTAGTTTATCCACGAGGGAATACCCGCCAACATTAGTCTGATGTATTCTTTAGTAATTGTTACACACAATACATAAAAGGCAAGATGGAAATGAAATGAAAACAAGGCCTTGTATGAGAGACATTGGTTTCTCATGCAAGGTTATGGAACTAATCCATAGTTGATGACCTAAATAATCCCTCCTACCATAATTAATTACAGTCCGGATTATCTGTTTAAGGCATCATGGTTTTGTTTATAGAAAAATGTTTTAATGACAATTGAACAAAGATTCTTTAATCATAACAATTAGTGATTTAATCATTGCTAATTACAATCATTAATCATTAATGACTAGAGGGTTCAATTAATTAAGTGATGGAAATGGAGAATCAAAATTTCGGCAGCATAACACCTCATATTGCAATTCTGGGATATTACATCTTAATCCGTGGGATTAAAATGTGAGTGTTTGCAATATAATAAAGGTTAAGAAGTCAGAATTTTTAGGATTAAATAGAAGAGGGGATTCTGTCGAGAAACCATAAATTGTGTCATGAACCTAGACCCGCGACATGCGTACCTCGACGGGTTTTAGAAATTTGGCAGACTTTCACCTTGAGTCGCTAGGCAAAAGTGTGTCGCGAGGCGTGCCTCGCGACAGGAGTCTAGCGACACAGGGTTTTCTGAAAAATTTCAAAGTATTTGGCTCCCAGTCGCTAATCTGGAAATTGTGTCGCGAGGCGTGGCTCCGCGACAGGATGTCTAGCGACTGGGTTTTCAAAATATTGACAAGACATAATTTTCTGTCTCGGAATAAAAGTGTGTCGCGAACCGTGGGTCCGCGACAGAGGCCATGCAGAAAAATTATGCAAGAGTTTGGCCCTCAGTCGCTAAGCAGGTGTTGGGTCGCGGACCGTGGGTCCACGACAGGAATACCTCGCGACTAAGGATTTCAAGAGTATTAAGACAGGTGTCCCTAGACACCCTTGTCGCTAAACAACCTTCCTGTCGCTAGACGTGGTCTCGCGACAGGAGGCGGTTGGCGACAGGGATGGTTCAGGACACAAGTCAGAAAAGCAGAAATGAACAGTGGCATGCAAACAGCGTGATCTCACCCTATTTCAGGTTAAAAAGCTGTTCTACGCTAAAAACAACCAAACATAATTTGAAAAATGCAAGAACATGCTTGAACAAAAATAAATCTACCTAAAACAGTATTTAAATAAAGCACAATCCTAATCTAGGGTTGAATCACGTATAAGCATGCACCATATCCAAAATAAAAAAGACAGTAAGCATAATAACAAGAAATGGAGGTCAAATGACCCCAAAAGGAAAATGAAAACAGTAAATCCATGGGTTGTGAGACCCATTTCATGGTTTTGGGACACATTTGATGAATATTTTCCCATATTATTAAATGGTTTGTTTATACACATTATTTTGGATATTACAAAACCCTAAAAACAAAGTTTGAGAAGGAAGAAATATTAAACTGGCTACTTAAGCTACTGAAAACAGAAAACAACAAGAGTAATAACCTAAACTAAGCTAAACTAGGGCAAAAATTAAATAATACAAGAAAAATAAAACTAAACTAAACTAAACTACCTAGAGAGGATCCTTCAATCTGTCTTCAAGAGAATCAAATCTTTTTCACCCCGAGCACATAGGGATCACCACATATTTATAAAGGTGAAACCCTAGGCCCATGGGCCTTGATCTGAGGCCCGTGTCGCAAGACATCACACACATCTCAGCCATGTCGCGGATCACGCGATGTGGCGCGAACTGAGGCCTTATGCTGCAAAGCTTCACGACTGGGTCTGGTCCTCAATTCTGTGTCGCTAGCCACACCCCTGTCGCTAGGCCATGTATCGCGACCGGGTGTCTAGCGACAGGGATCTGGGGACACGATTCTTCTTCAACTTCGATGCTGGTGGCGCTAATCATCCGTGTCGCTAGGCCATGCTCCGCGACAGGGGCCTAGCGACACAGTCTTTCTGGACTGGCTTCCTCTTTAGTTTGCTGTTGTGTCGCTAAACTCCCCCCTGTCGCTAGGCCCTGCTCCGCGACAGGGGTGTCTAGCGACAGGGTTTTCCTGGACACCGCCAAGTTGGGTCAGATGGGCCAAAATTGCAATTTGTGGGCTTTTCTTTCTTTTCCCATCTTTTTGTATTTTGTGGGCTTGTTTTATTCCTTTGCCCATCTTTTTCATTCCTTTTTCTTTTCTTTTCTTTTTCTCATGTTTTTGGATTTTTCTAACATAAATGTGTAATAAAATTACATATTTATGTATTTTTCATACCAGCTTATTATTTTTACAATTATGCATAAATCAGTCCAATTCAACTGCTTTCTTATTTAATATAAGACCGGAATGCGATCAAATGCCCGTTTTAGACACGGAAATGGATTGAAAATAATGGTCATTTCTGGCCATTATCATAAGCCTATATGGAGACATCCCAATGGGTGTCTTATATGCTGTGCGGTATGCCCATAGAGCATCGTTGAGCTTACGTGCCCAATCCTTACAGGTTATCCCGACAGTGGCTTCGAGTATGTGTTTGATTTCGTGATTGGATACTTCGACTTGACCACTAGTCTGGGGATGATAAGGCGTGCCTATCTTATGGAGGATCCCATTTTTACTCATTAAAGTTTCGAAAGCTTTATTAATAAAGTGTGTTCCTCCATCAGATATACCACCCTAGGTATGCCAAATCTACTGAAAATGTTGTTCTTGAGGAACTTGATGACTAGGCTACCATCATTGGTCGGTAATGCGACAGCCTCGACCCATTTGGACACGTAATCGACAGCTACCAAGATATAGTAGTTTCCACCAGATGGTGGGAACGGTCCCATGAAGTCAATGCCCCATACATCGAAAATCTCAAGTGTGAGAATCCCCTTTTGAGGCATCTCATCCCTCTTGGAGATGTTTCCTAATCTTTGGCATTTGTCGCAACCTTTCACAAATGTCCTGCAATCCTCATAGATGTGAGGCCAATAAAATCCACATTCGAGGACCTTGTGGGCCGTTCGGGCGGGACCATGGTGACCTCCATATTCTGATTCATGGCATTTTCTGACAATTTGATAGGCTTCATGCTCGGTCACACATCGCCTGATTATTGAATCGGCGCAGTGTTTGAAGAGATAAGGTTCTTCCCAGAAGTAGTTTAATACATCTCGGTTGAACTTATTCTTCTGATGATAGTTCGAAAACTATGGGGTTATTCCGCACGCCAAGAAGTTAGCGATGTCGGAAAACCATGGACATGCTTGATTGTGCAAATGCAATGCGAACAACTGTTCGTCCGAGAACTCTTCATTGACGGCTTTTTCCTTTTTATCATTTTCTAATCGAGATAAGTGGTCAGCAGCACCATTATCTCGACCTCGCCTATCTTTTATTATGATGTCGAATTCTTGCAATAGAAATACCCACCTGATTAATCGAGGTTTGGCATCTTGTTTGCTAAACAAGTATCTCAGTGCAGAATGATCCGTGTACACTATAGTCTTCGTACCTATCAGATACTGTCTGAATTTGTCAAACGCGAAGACTACATCATACATCTCTTTCTCTATTGTGGTGTAGTTGACTTGGGCCTCATTTAGGGCATGACTTGCGTAATGAATTACGCAATGTCTCCCATCCTTATGTTGCCCGAGTACTGCACCTACGGCGAGATCACTCGCATCGCACATTACCTCGAAAGGTATTGACCAATCGGGTGGTTGCACTATCGGTGCAGAAACCAACATCTTCTTGAGCGTGTCAAAGGCTTGGACACACGCTTCATTTTTTAGGAAAGAATTTTCTTTACAAAGCAGATTAGTGAGCGGCTTGGCAATTTTAGAGAAATCCTTAATGAACCTCCGGTAAAAACCGGCATGCCCTAAGAAGCTCCTAACTGATTTGATTGAGTTAGGAAGAGGGAGGTTGGAAATGATAGAAACTTTGGCTGGATCAACCTCAATACCTGCACGAGAAATGCGGTGACCTAACACTATGCCCTCAGTGACCATAAAATGGCACTTTTCCCAATTCAAAACGAGATTAGTGTCCTCACATCTCTTTAAAATCTTTGCAAGATTGGTCAAACAATCTTCAAATGTATCTTCATATACAGAGAAGTCATCCATGAAGACCTCAATGCATTTTTTGATAAATTCGGAAAATATAGACATCATGCAACGTTGAAAAGTAGCAGGTGTATTGCAAAGACCGAATGGCATGCGCCTGTAGGCAAAAGTGCCATAAGGGCAAGTAAAAGTTGTTTTTTCGTGGTCTTCGCTTGAAATAACAATCTGATTATACCCAGAATAACCATCCAAAAAGCAATAAAACTCTCTCCCTGCCAACCTCTCAAGCATTTGATCAATAAATGGCAATGGAAAATGGTCCTTGCGGGTGGTCTCGTTCAGTTTCCGGTAGTCGATACAAACTCTCCATCCGGTCACTGGCCTGGTTGCAACCTCTTCTCCTTGCTCATTCTTGGTTATGCACATACCTCCTCGTTTTGGCACGACTTGCACTGGGCTAACCCATTTGCTGTCAGATATAGGATAGATTATACCAGCATCTAAGAGCTTGATAACCTCCTTTCTTACCACTTCTTGCATGAGGGGGTTCAAACGCCTCTGAGGTTGACGGGAGGGTTTATACTCTTCTTCCATTAAAATCCTGTGCATGCAAATAGAAAGGCTTATTCCTTTTATATCAGAAATGGTCCAACCTATTGCATGTACATGTTTCTTAAGAACGACCACCAGAGCATTTTCTTGCTCTTGGGAGAGCTTAGCCGAAACAATCACAGGTAATTTTTTATGTTCTGCGAGAAATGCGTACTTGAGATCATCGGGTAATGTTTTAAGTTCGAGCTCTGGTGGACATTCAACGGAAGGGAGTAGTTTGCGAGAAATGGATAGTGGGAGATCAGATTTACCTTCAGTACAGGGCCCTCTTTTTCCTCTTCGGTTCCATCGTTCCCCTGTGCAGTGAAATCAGCACCGTCATATGCTTCAAGGTCCCCGGACTCGGGATCCTCAAATTGGACGGCGCTGCACTGTTCCTTTAGCTCAACACCAGCAGGCATTAGTACCTGCTTTGAAGATTCATACAGCATCATTTCATCATTGTTTCCAGAGTCTGGCTCTTTCCTAACTATTACATCATCAAATGAAAAACAAGAACTGTCATTTGGGAATTTCTGCAGTTGCTCCATGTCGAAGACGACTTCATCTCCGTCAACACGGAGTGTCACCCTTCCGGATTTAGCATCCATCAGTGCCCCGCCTGTGGCCAAGAATGGCCTGCCTAAGATGAGAGGCATGTCGGAGTCCTCCTCGATGTCCAGAATGATGAAATCCACTGGAAATGGAGTACTGCCAGCTTTGATTATCACATCTTTCAAGATTCCGATTGGCTTTGTAATTGACCTATCTGCAAGCTGGAGCCTCATTTTGACAGGTTCCACCACTCCGAGCTTAAGACGTTTAACCATGGTTAATGGCATAACGTTAATGCTGGAGCCGATGTCACATAGTCCTTTTCCGGCGTTGTTCTGACCAATCCGAATCGGCAATGTATAGCATCCGGGGTCCTCTTTCTTCTCTGGCAGCTTCTTTTGAATAATAGCACTGCAAGTGCTGTTGAGTACCACCAATTCGTCCTGCTCAACCTGTCTCTTTCCTGAAATCATTTCTTTCAAGAACTTAGCATAGACTGGCATTTCAGAGATCATTTCAATCAAAGGAATGGTAATCTCAACTTCCCGTAGTCTTTTTAGAAATTTTTCAAACTTCAGATCTTGTTGCTTATTTTTAAGCCTAGCCGGGTAAGGAACCCTAGGTGAACTTGTTTTTGTTATCATTTTTTGGTGGTAGATGGTTAGAGGTTGTACCTTCACCATTACCGTTTTCTATTTTCTGCCGTTCCTTTTGCAGCGTCAGTCTGCTGTTCGGCTTCATTCTGTTCATCCATTGCTTCCTCATCAGCATTGTCAACAGCATCATCTTCTTTCCCATAGTTGTTTCCAGTATCTGCTCCCCTTGGTCCCGCCAGTACCTTCCCAGATTTCAAGGTTATTGCTTTGCATTGCGGATTCTTTTCCGCAGTGCTCGGCAACGTCCCTTTATCCCTTTTCTGCATTTCATTAGCCATCTGTGTAACTTGGGTCTCCACATTTCTGATAGAGGCCTGCAGCTGAGTGTTAATCTCCTTCTGGCTAGTAATAAAATCAGTCATCAAATTTTCCAGCCTTGAAGGAGGCTTTTGATTTTGATTCCGATTTTGGTTTTGGTTCCATTGGCCTTGGTTTGGAATAAATTGTGGCTGGAAGTTTTGGGGCTGAAAGTTTTGAAAGTTCTGGCTAGGCTGTTGGAAATTTTGAGGGGGTCTCTGCTGGATCTGGGGTTGGAAGCTTGGGTTCTGAAAACTCTGGCCCCTGTTCTGAATGAATCCTAGATTCTGATGAGGATTGAATTGCTGCTGTTGTGGTTTGTTCAAGAGGTGGGAGTTAAGGGCATTGTTGTTTGAGTATGACAGGTTTGGGTGTCTATTTGGGAAAGCTCCTGCAAAGTTACAGCTTTCAGCTGCAATCTGTTCGCATGTATCAGTTGCGTGAGCACCTTGACACAGTCCACAAATCACATCTGTTTGCTGTCCTTGAGTAGAGCTCCCAGCTCCCTGATTAACAGACAATGCTGCCACCTGCTCTTGAAGCTTTTCAATATCTGATTTTTCTACTGCACCTATAGCACACAAACCACTAGGGGGAGGGGGATTAACATCATCAGTAAGAACAGATCTGTTTACACTCATTGCTTCAATCTTGCCCCATGCTTGATCCATTGGTATGTATAGCAGATGTTGACCGCCGGCAGCATCAAGCATGTATTTCCACGATGGGGTCAAACCGCTGTAGAACTTTCTCAATTTCTCCCAATCATGGAAACCATGTTGGGGGCATTTCCTGAGCAAGTTAAAGAATCGTTCCTTTGCGTCATACAGGGACTCGTCTGGCTTCATTTTGAATTCCGCAATTTTAGAGCGGCATTCATCCACCTTGGACTCCGGGAAGTATTTCGCTAAGAAATTTCTGATCACGTCCTCCCATGTAGACTTCTGATTTACGGGCAGTGATTTGTACCATGTTCGTGCTCCGCTAGTCAGAGAGAAACGGAACAGTCTTAATCGAATGGTGTTAGCAGATACATTCTAGTTCTTGATAGTATCACACAATTCTAAGAAAGTCTGCAGGTGATCATGGGGATCTTCATGACTTGCCCCAGCGAACTGATTACTCTGAACAAGATTGATGAGGGCCGGCTTCAATTCAAAATTCATGGCCAAGAATGGAGCTTGTCCAGGAATGTACAAATATGGCTCTAAGATTGGCTGCATGTAATCAGCGGCTGCTGCTTGTTGATTGTTTTCAGCCCCTCCTTGATATTGCTGTGGGTAATAGTTCTGATGCATATAATAGTTCCTAGGATCATTGAAGTCATTAGGATTCGAAGGATTCTGGTGGGGATTCTGGTACTGCTGATTTTGCTGGTCTTGGAAGTTTTGGTTGTTTTGGTGATTTTGGTTATTTGGTGGGTTTTGAGGGTTCGAGTTGGGAGGAGGTGCTTCGAAGTGTTGCTGTTCAATGTTTGGTGGGTTCCCACCCCCTGTATGATCTGAGGAGGGGGATCATCCAAATCATCGTTATCAGCATCTTCGGGGTCTTCCTCAATGTTGTGAAGTGGTGGATTGGGTGGGATGATTGGAGGAATGTCAGGGTTTGCCATATCGGATATGTCGCTACTGGTGCTCGGTGAAAGTAGTGCCTGTCTTTCCCGTTCCCGTCTTCGTTTAGTCTCCGCCCTAAGACGTCGAGCTGTCTTTTCTATCTCTGCGTTGTACGGGATTTCGGCGTGCGTCTGCTTCCTCCTTTGCATAGAACAACGGCTTCAATGATGACGGTACCTGTACAATCCCCATGTTAGAATTGGTTTTGGAGGTAGATATTTATATTTATATGTATAAGCTAACTAGGAGCAATGAGGAATGTAATTCTCTAATAAAACGGCGCTGCACCCTCCCCGGCAACGGCGCCATGAAACTTTTGACAAAATTTTGTCAACACGAGTTTTTCTAAAATATCCCAAGTTTGAATTTATTAAATGAAAAGCGTTATGATTCTTGGGAAAGGGGTTTAAGGATATATTTATAGGTTGTCACGTTTTTATTACTCGTGTTAAGAAACTGTGCCCCCGAAAGCGCACGGTGTCAAAAATTGCAGTAATTTATAGTAAGACCGGATCGTTCACTGGAGGATGTGTGATAGAAGCAGGGCCCACGTCGTTTTACTAGATTTTCCACTCGTATTGCTCCAATTAGTGTGATAAGTGATTAATCATCTACTAACTGAATTTAAACTAAATTAGAAAAGCACATAAATCTATTCTACAAAGCATATGAATTCTATTCTAGAAAGCGGGCGAACTTATACTAGAAAGCAAATAAAGTTATTCTAAGAATGCAGTAAATACTATCTGCAGAAGCAATGAAGCAATGAAGATTTATACTATGCTAGCTATGAAGCTGATTCACAGTTTGGACATAAGGGACAGGAAGAAAAGAATAAAAATTGGACAAGATTTGGATAAGGCATAATTAAACTTCCTTTTTAATACACAGATCTTTGGTTGGGATAATCCTGTCAGACAGCTAATTCTCATGCTCTCAGTGTTGGGTTCCCTTTGATAACAGGTACTTACAACATGAGTTTACATGTTCTTAAGACCACATATTCTAAGATACCACAGATTTGTAACTGCCCTGGCCTGGGTATGTTACTTCATTTGTGGTGGACAAGCAACACCTGACAAATCATTTATTGAAGTGCCAAGTACTACTATCATTCTCCCATGTCACACCCAAAGATTCTAATCAAGCCTGAACTATCCCTTAACTATCAATCCTAGTAGCAGTTACACAACTCTCAATACAACCGAGTGACCTCTAATGAAAGCGTTTAAAAGAAAGCGATAAAGAAAGCATTTAAAATCCTATCACTCGGAGGTTTTGAAGGTCTGACCCTGGTAGTAAAAGACAGCCCCCAGTCATGGTGACCGGGTGTGGATCAAGAATTCTCGGCTCTCGGTGAACCGCTCGCAGTGTTCACTTCCTTCCGAGTGGTTATGAGATACAAACTAATGAAACGAACTAATAAATTAGTTCGTTCCGGAGGTACTCACTCAGGACTCAAAGGTAGGCTTTGGCAGAAGAGGATAGTGGTTGAAAGGAACTCAACCCTATCTTAGAAAATAACCAAGGCCTGGATGTTGTTCCTCTAAGATTATCTACTACACTGTATTTGAATCCAAGTGGACCCCATCTCGGTGTAATAATTAATCTCGGATTCCCAACAAACAACAATTTTGGAAAATAATGAATTTGAAAACCATTCCCTAAACAGGTACTAGAAACTCAATTAAAACACAGATCCTTTCAGTCTAGATGAGACCTAATCGCTGACTCTGCTTCTAATTTCCCAAAATCAACCCTTGACAGAATATGAACTAGTCATAACTGAGGAATTTATCCCTTACTCAGATCCGGATTTTATAAAGGAGTTTTTGTTGGAAATTTAATATGCAAAATCTGTTTAAAATCTAGACTTCTATTGTCCAAGGGAAGGATCCCAAAATATTATAGACCACATTAATTACATAATAGTAGCATGCATACAGATATAATGAAGTGTAAAATGAATTGACCCAAAATATACTGGCGGGTCTAGACAGAAGACGAAACACAAACATGAAGTGGTCAGAGGACCAAAGTAATGGCAGAATAATCGGGTAGACTGCAAACATCTACTGTCCAATTTCCCAATTACTCGGATGGAGCGAATTTAGATAGCTTAAACCCTATAATGGCAGTGTCAATGCCAGTTGGGCCTCCACTGTCTGTGAATTCAGATAAAAACCTACATGCTTCTTTTCTGTAATGATCATTAGTCAGCATTGACAGATGTTGACTGATTCACACTACAGATTAGAATTTGGGTTTCGAAATTAAGATAAAGAAAAGAAAACTGTATCCGGATAGGAGTCAGCTGAGCAGCTATTATAATCCCGGATGGACGAACCGCCAAGGCTTCCACTGACTGCTATCTAGACCATGCAAAATAACACTTAGTGACTAATACCCAGAATACGAGCTAGTTTATCCGTGAGGGAATACCCGCCAACATTAGTCTGATGTATTCTTCACTAATTGTTACACACAAAACAAAAAAGACAAGATGGAAATAAAATAAAAACAAGGCCTTGTATGAGAGACATTGGTTTCTCATGCAAGGTTATGGAACTAATCCATCGTTGATGACCTAAATAATCCCTCCTACCATAATTGATTACAGTCCGGATTATCTGTTTAAGGCATCATGGTTTTGTTTATAGAAAAATGTTTTAATAACAATTGAACAAAGATCCTTTAATCATAACAATTAGTGATTTAATCATTGCTAATTACAATCATTAATCATTAATGCTAGAGGGTTCAATTAATTAAGTGATGGAAATGGAGAATCAAAATTTCGGCAGCATAACGCCTTATATTGCAATTTTGGGATATTACATCTTAATCCCACTCATGTTAATCCGTGGGATTAATATGTGAGTGTTTGCAATATAATAGAGGATAAGAAATTAGAATTTTTGGGATCAAATAGAAGAGAGGACTCTGTCGAGAAACCGTAAATTGTGTTATGAGCCTAGACTGGCGACAGGGTATCTAGCGACTGGGTTTTCAAAATATTGACAAGGCATAATTTTCTGTCTCGGAATAAAAGTGTGTCGCGAACCGTGGGTTCGCGACAGGGGTGTTCCGCGACAGAGGCCATGCAGAAAAATTGCAAGAGTTTGGTCCTCAGTCGCTAAGCAGGTGTTGTGTCGCGGACCGTGGGTTCGCGACAGGAGTGCCTCGCGACCGAGGGTTTCAAAATATCAAGACAAGTGTCCCTAGACACCCTTGTCGCGGAACAACCTTCCTGTCGCTAGACGTGGTCTCGCGACAGGAGGCGGTTGGCGACAGGGATGGTTCAGGACACAAGTTAGTAAAAGCAGAAATGAACAGTGGCATGCAAACAGCGTGATCTCACCCTATTTCAGATTAAAAAGCTGTTCTAAGCTAAAATAACCAAACACAATTTAAAATCTACAAGAACATGCTTGAACATAAATAAACTAAACTGGGACAGTATTTAAAATAAAGCAAAATCCTAATCTAGGGTTTGATCAGACACAAACATGCACCATGAACCAAAAATAAGAACACAGTAAGCGCTAAACAAGAAATAAGGGTCAAATGACCCAAAAGAAAAGGAAAGCAGTAAATCCATAGGTTAAAAACACCCATTTCATGTTTGGGACACATTTTCAGATTAACTTCCCATTTATTAGGTGGGTTTGTTAATCCCCATTAACTTGGGCATCACAAACCCTAAATCAAAAATCCATAACCAAAAATAAAACATGCGAACAGTGGCTACTTAAGCTATTTAAAGGAAGAACAACATTAAAATAGAACTAATCTAAGCTAAGCTAGTGCAAAAATTAAATAATACAGAAAAAAACTAACACTAAACTAAGAACTACCTAGAGAGATTCTTGATTCTGTCTTCAAGAATGGAAAATGTCTAACTCCCCAGCACATAGGGATCACCACATATTTATAGAGGGGAAACCCTAGGCTCATGGGTCTTGATTTGAGGCCCAAGTCTGTCGTAAGGCTCACACACATCACAAGCATGTCGCGGCATCACCCGGTGTGGCGCGAGACTAGGTTGCATGTTGCAAGACTTCACGCCCTGTCTTGAGGCTCTCTGGACTAGGTCTTAATTCTGTGTCGCTAGCCATACTCCTGTCGCGAGGCCATGGATCGCGCCACGGGGCTGACGACAGGAGTCTAGGGACATAGTTTCTTCTTCATCATGCTGGTGTGGCGCGGAACCCTCCTGTGTCGCTAGACCATGTTTCGCGCCACAGGGCTAGCGACAGGATGTTCCAGGACTGGCCTTCTCTTCAGTTGGGTTGTTGTGTCGCTAGCCTGCCCCTAGTCGCGGGGACATGCTTAGCGCCAGGATGCCAGTCTCGCGACTGGTTCGCCTTATTGGGCCTGATGGGCCGGAACATGTATTTTTGTGGGTTTTTCTTTCTTTTCCCATCTTTTTGTATTTTGTGGGCTTGTTTTATTCTTTTGCCCATCTTTTTCATTTCTTTTTCTTTTCTTTTCTTTTTTCTCCTGTTTTTGGATTTTTCTAACATAAATGTGCAATAAAATTACATATTTATGCATTTTTCATACCAGCTCAATATTTTTACAATTATGCATAAATCAGTCTAATTCAACTGCTTTCTTATTTAATAAGACCGGAATGCGATCAAATGCCCGTTTCAAACACGGAAATGGATTGAAAATAATGGACATTTCTGGACATTATCAATCAGCCTAACCAGTTTGCAAACCAAAACCCTCAGCAGAACTTCAGACCTCAGAACCAAGGATTCGTTCAGCAGAGAGTTCAGAACTTCCAGAATCAGAATCAGAACTTTCAACCCCATATCCAACAGAGGCCCAACCAAAACCAAGGCCAGAATTTCCAAAACTTCCAAGCCCAACCTGATCAGAATCAGCAATACAACCAAAAGCCACCATCTCGCCTGGAGAATTTGATGACTGAGTTTATCTCCAATCAAAGGGAGATAAACCAGCAGTTGCAGTCATCAATCAAAAATGTGGAGACGCAGGTCACCCAGTTGGCTAAGGAATTCCAGAACAGAGGGGAAGGAACACTGCCGAGCAGGACTGAAGCCAACCCGCAATGCAAAGCAATCACATTGCGGGGAGGCAAGACTCTGAAGGGAAACGTTGGATCTGCAAAGAAGAAAGCTATGAAAGTAAAGGTTTCATTGGAGGTGGAAAAGGAAAAGGAAAAGGTTGAAGGAGATGAAGGTGTTGAGCTGGTAAAGGATAAATCAGATACAGCGAACACGCAGGCTGAAGCTGCAAATGAAGCTGAAAAGGGTATGGGTGAAGGTACAACTTCCTTCTCTTTACCACCAAAAATTGATAATAATAAGTACATGCCAAGGGTGCCATACCCTGCACATCTTAAAAATAAGGAACATGACCTCAAATTCAAGAAATTTCTGGAACGATTAAAGTCTGTAGAGATACCATTCCTCTTGTGGAAATGATTTCAGAAATGCCCACCTATGCTAACTTCTTGAAAGAATTGATTTCGGGGAAAATGCAGGTAGAGCAGGAGGAGGTGATTATTCTCAATAGCACATGCAGTGCCATAGTTCAGAGAAAACTGCCCGAAAAGAAAGAGGACCCTGGATGTTGCACGCGACCAGTACAGATTGGAAAGGCCAAAGTGAGCATGGGGTTATGTGATATGGGATCCAGCATCAACGTGATGCCTCTAGCCATGGCAATTCGCCTAAGGCTCGGAGAGATTGAACCGGTCAAGATGAAATTGCAACTGGCAGACAGATCAATCACTAAGCCCGTAGGAATCCTCAAGGATATGGTTGTCAAAACCGGCCAAGTTCTTTTCCCGGTTGACTTCATCATCCTTGACATTGAAGAGGACTCTGAAATGCCGCTTATCCTGGGATGCCCGTTTCTGGCCACTGGCGGTGCACTGATTGATGCCACATCTGGAAGAGTCACACTGAGGGTCGACAATAGAAAAGTCTCTTTTGACATGGAGGGGCTGCAGAAATTCCCGAATGAGGGATCTTGTTCCATGTTTGATGTAATAGAAAGTATGTGTGAGGATGAGAGATAGACTCTATGACTGTGATGACGGACAAGGTTTCAAAACAGGTACTGACGCCTGAAGATGCCGAGCAAGAAAGAAGCTGCAACGCTGTTCACTTCGAAGACCCTATCACTGGGGATCTTGAAGAGTTCGACGGTGTTGAATTCTCTCCGGAGGAGGAAGAGAGCACCACGGAAGAAGAAGTGGACCCTGTACTGACACAGGGTCCTGAAGGTAAATCTGATCTTTCACCCCCAACCATTTCTCGCAAATTACTGCCTTCCGTTGAATGTCCGCCAGAGCTTGAACTTAAAATACTTCCGGATCATCTTAAGTACGTTTTTCTCGCTGAACATAAAAGATTACCGGTAATTGTGTCAGCCAAGCTGGCACAAGAACAAGAAAAAGCTCTCGTAGACATTCTAAAGAAATATGTACATGCAATTGGATGGACCATTTCTGATATAAAAGGAATAAGCCCCTCTGTTTGCATGCACAGAATTTTAATGGAAGAGGAGTACAAGCCCTCTAGGCAACCACAAAGGCGTTTGAACCCCCACATGCAAGAAGTGGTAAGGAAAGAAGTTATCAAGCTCTTAGATGATGGTATCATCTATCATATATCTGACAGCAAATGGGTTAGCCCAGTGCAGGTAGTATCTAAGCGTGGGGGAATGTGCATAAGGACTAATGAGCCTGCATCGACTACCGGAAGCTTAACACTGCTACGCGGAAGGATCACTTTCCCTTGCCGTTCATTGATCAGATGCTGGAGAGGTTGGCCGGGAGGGAGTACTACTGCTTTTTGGATGGGTACTCAGGTTACAATCAAATTGTAATAGCTAGTGAAGATCATGATAAGACCACTTTCACGTGCCCATATGGAACTTTTGCGTACAGGCGCATGCCTTTTGGACTTTGCAATGCGCCTGCCACTTTTCAGCGATGCATGATGTCTATCTTCTCAGAATTTATCGAAAAATGCATTGAAGTTTTCATGGATGACTTCTCTGTGTATGGAGATACTTTTGATGAATGTTTGACAAATCTTGCAAAAATTTTAAAAGATGCGAGGACACTAACCTAGTTTTAAACTAGGAGAAGTGCCGTTTCATGGTCACCGAAGGAATAGTGTTGGGTCACCGCATCTCGCGCGCAGGCATCGAAGTCGATAGTGCCAAAGTCTCAGTCATACCCAACCTTCCATTACCAAACTCAATAAAAGCAGTTAGGAGTTTCCTAGGGCATGCCGGTTTTTACCGGAGATTCATTAAAGATTTTTCTAAAATTGCCAAGCCGCTCACTAATTTGCTTTGTAAAGAAAATTCTTTCGTAATAAATGAAGCATGTGTTCAAGCCTTTGACACGCTCAAGAAGATGTTGATTTCTGCTCCAATAGTGCAACTACCCGATTGGTCAATGCCTTTCGAGGTCATGTGCGATGCAAGTGATCTCGCCGTGGGTGCAGTTCTTGGGCAACATAAGGAAGGAAGGCACTGCGTGATTCATTACGCCAGCCATGCCCTGACTGAAGCCCAAGTCAATTACACCACCACGGAGAAAGAGATGTATGCTGTGGTTTTCGCGTTTGATAAATTCAGACAATACCTCATTAGTACGAAAACCATAGTATACACCGATCACTCTGCACTGAGATACTTGTTCAGCAAACAAGATGCCAAACCTCGATTAATCAGGTGGGTACTTTTGTTGCAGGAATTTGACATCATAATAAAAGATAGAAAAGGCAGAGACAATGGTGTTGCTGACCATTTGTCTCGAATAGAAAATGATAAAAATGAGATAGTCGTCAATGAAAATTTTCCGGATGAGCCACTGTTTGCCTTGCACCTTCATGATCAAGCTTGTCCATGGTTTTCCGACATTGCTAACTTTTTAGCATGTGGAATAAACCCACCATTCCAGAACAAGAAACAGAAAGCAAGGTTCAACCAAGATGTAGTTGACTACTTCTGGGAAGATCCTTATCTCTTTAAGCGTTGTGCAGATTCGATTATTAGACGATGTGTAACTGAGCACGAGGCTTATCAAATCGCTAAAAAATGTCATGAATCGGAATATGGAGGTCACCACGGCCCCACTCGAACAGCTCACAAGGTGCTCGAGTGTGGTTTCTATTGGCCCACCATTTACGAGGATTGCAAGGCATTTGTTAAGGCTTGCGACAGATGCCAAAGATTAGGGAATATCTCCAAGAGGGACGAAATGCCTCAAAAAGGAATTCTCATCCTTGAGATTTTCGATGTATGGGGTATTGACTTCATGGGACCATTCCCGACATCTGATGGGAATCACTACATCTTGGTAGCTGTCGATTACGTGTCCAAGTGGGTCGAGGCGGTTGCGCTGCCAACCAACGATGGTCACCAAGTCATCCAATTTTTGAAAAATAATATTTTCAATTGATTTAGTTTACCTAGGGTAATCATATCTGATGGAGGAACCCACTTTGTCAACAAAGCTTTTGCAAATCTCATGAGCAGAAGTGGGATTCTCCACAAGATCGGCACGCCTTATCATTCCCAAACCAGTGGCCAAGTCGAGGTATCAAACCGCGAAATCAAACACATACTCGAAGCCACCTTGGGGATAACCCGCAAAGACTGGTCACGTAAACTCAATGATGCTCTATGGGCATACCGCACTGCATTCAAGACTCCCATTGGGATGTCCCCATACAGGCTTGTCTTTGGAAAAGCCTGTCATTTGCCCGTAGAACTAGAGCACAAGGTTACTGGGCTTTAAAAACGCTTAATTTTGACCCACGAGTTGCTCAGAGTAAGCGCAAGTTGGACATCAATGAAATTGAGGAAATACGTGCGCGAGCTTATGAAAGCTCGAGGATTTACAAAGAGCGGACCCAAAAGTTACACGATCGTCGTATAAAGTCTAAACACTTCTATGTTGGCCAAAATGTCTTGTTATTCAATTCTAGGTTGAAGCTGTTCCCGGATATCTTAAATCCAGATGGGAAGGGCCATACGAAGTGGTGCGCGTGTTTGAAAGTGGAGCTGTCAGGATTCGAACTGACAAGGGAGAGCTGGTAGTGAATGGACAGAGACTGAAAGAGTACCTAGGACAGTTCGACCCCGAAAAAGAAGTCCAAATGACATCAGAGCCGGCCTATGCTCAATAAATATATATAACCTATATAATTATTCATTACATATTTATTCTTCTCGAACGATAAGTATCCAAAGATCAACTAAACATTTAGAGTACTTTGGAGAAAATTTAATAATTTTCTTATGTCTATCTTGCAGGAATTCATGGAACCAACAAAAAGAAAGATAAAGCTCCAAAAACTAGGTTCCCGGTTGGATTAACACTACATTTGATGGAAAGTAATTTCGGAATTTAGAGAAATTTAAAATCCGGAATAAATCCATAAAATGAGGGTGTTAATCCAGCCTAGTTTATGCAAGCAATTTATAATAGAGTAGTTTTAGTTTAAATATGTGTTTTCAATATGCTAAATTTTTTTAGAAAATCCATAATTTCAGAAAATGGTAAAATTTTAAAAAAATTTCAAAATTTTTCTAAGTGTTGAATGCGAACTGTTTTGTATCTCAAATCAATTCGGTCTACATCGAATTGTTTGAAACAGATCGCATTGGAGGAGTGCCTTGGAAATTTTAACCAATTCGATCCCCAAGCCAATTCGGTCTAGACCGAATTTACTTCCCAAGACAGGCTCCATCCTTGTGTAGATTTGGCCATGTAGCAATTCGGTCTATAGCAATTCGGTCTAGACCGAATTGATTTTGAATAGATCAAATTGATCTACAAAAGGCATTTTGATTCCTTAGTTTTATTCTTGCAAGTGAGCAATTCGATCTATAAGGCAATTCGGTCTAGACCGAATTGCCCATATAGACCAAATTGCCTCACAAAAGCACAGCCCCTTTTATTTTCCTGAGTACCCAAATTCGGTCTTCTTGCTGTAATTCGGTCTCTAGACCAATTCGGTCTAGACCGAATTGACTTCAAAAGTCCACATTACAGTAAGTGTTTGTTTGTTTGTTTTTCCTCTCAATTCGGTCTCCATGCCAATTCGGTCTAGACCGAATTGGCCTAAGAGACCGAATCTCTCACAGACACTTGGAGACCACATCAATTCGGTCTAGACCGAATTGATGATTCGGTCTCCCATAGACCGAATTGCTTCCCTGTCCCAAACCCTATATATTCCATTTTTTCCCCCTCTTTTCCCTCACTTTCACTCTCCCACACTTTGATACTCTCCCAAACCCTCCTTTCGCGAACTTCATCTTCCTCGCGAAACCAGAGCTCGAGCCAGTGCTTCACCTCGTTCGACTCCGTCCAAAGCTTTCAAAATGGCGTCTTCTTCGTCTAAACCTACTGAGAGTGTCGGGTAAGTGCCCTGTTTTCGATTTCGCACTCTCATTTTCGCGATTTCAGTTTTGGTTTTTCCTTGTTTTTGCGAAATCGGTAATGGGGAAGGGAATGAGGCTTGTTTTCGTGTTGAGCGTGGTCGGGAAGTGGTCGGAATGAGTTGGGTGTGGTCGGAATAGGCTTTAACAGAGTAGTCCGAACTAGGGCTTTTTCTTGCTTGAAGTTCGAACCACCATTGTTGATGTTTTAAGCTTTCTGTGGTGTAGGGGATGCTTCTATTTTGAAAACTTTGGGCTTCAAAACCCATAAAAATCTGTTTTTGTCTCATTTTTGTGATTTTATGTTGCTATTGTTAGTGCTTGTTTATATGATGTGCTGCTCGTTCAATCTTTGAGGATATGAAAATGGGAAAACACAGCGGTTTGTTTTCCCCTTCAACCACTGTGTTATTTTGCTTACTGGATATTTGATAATGTTGTTGGATATGCATGTTGATGACGTTGCCGAATCTATGTTTTTGAAGCATGATTTATTGGCAAAGTTTTGCATGATACTGGTGTGAATGGGCTATTCTCATATGTTGTTTTGTTGTTTGCATGTACTGTATTATGCATCCCTCTTAATAAATGCTCCTGTGGGGTACCTGTTACCACCACTTGCAAACTCAACTGAAAAGTTGATGTTTGCATACATTGGAAACATGGTATTACAAAGGAAACCATGCCAAAATTTTCCCCGACAAGTATTTTCCAAACACTATTGGCATGGCACTTTTGTCTAAAAAGACAATAGTTGGCAGAATTTTGTTTTTATTCAAGTGGTTGACATGTTTAGTATTGGGATATGTGGGGAATAAATAAGGGTAGCAACTTTGCTCACCCATTAACACCCATTTTCCAAAACAAAAACTCAAATGGGGGACCACTCACACCCTCAATTTCATTAAATAAACAAGTCAACACTTTCCAGAAAATCCAAAAATAACCTTTTTGCATGTGTATGTTTGTTTCTATTTTCATTTATTCTTTTCTCTTAGTCCATCACCTTGTCCTAGTAATTGCATAACTCTTCTTATGTATTAAATTCTTCATTATGAAATATCCATCTTCCCTTTTGTATATGCTTTTGATTACTCCCATAGTGATAAAAAATATACACTTTTCTTTTGTAGGCTCAATAGCCTATAAAACTCTTTCTTTTGGTCCTTTGACCATTCAAAAAATCTTTAGACTATTTTTTTTAGTCTAAGAAAAATTGGTAAGGGTCCAAGACCCTTACTTCTCTTATTTCCTTTACTTTTTAGTTGTAATAACAGTGGAATCTGTAATCTGACTCCCTGTCTTTTAATATGTGGTATAGCTCAATAAATTCAAGTAAAACCAATTAACTCACATTTAGAGCATAGCTCAAAATGTGAGGATGTTAATTTTGCAACTTGAATACCTTTATCAAAAACTTGTTAAAAATAGTTTCAATTTCTCTTCTTCAGGGACAAATACATCATGACCTCCATAATGGGCCTTCCAACGACCACTCCAGACCTCGCCTTTTTGGAAACCGAAAGGCTGAAAAGGGAAATCGAGGAAAATAGAAAGTCCATCAGGGATGAATTCCATTTAAACATGGACCACCAGATCGAATGGAGATTTGAAATGAAAGATCACTGGTGGAGAGATATTCCAGAAGATGAGAGAAACCTTAAGGCTACAGGGCTTGAAAGAGACCTCTGCCAGCACATGTGGAACTTCTGGAATAACGAATTCGACCAGGCGAGATATGACCTGAGGTTCGACGATCCCAGAGTTCATTACGAGAGAATGGTTTGGAGGATGATTCAGTACAAGGCCTGGTGGAATCGATTGCTTGAACAACACCTCGGGGATAAGAAAGTAGCAGCCTTCGAGCCAATCCCCATTCAACCAGCCATCACAAGAGAAACCAAGAGTCATTTTGCCAGACAAAATCCTCCAGTACAAGTGGCGGTATCCGGAATACTCTACATGCCAGACGCTTTCCCATTCCTGTACAAGAAAGAACTATTTGACAATAGGACCGTTTGCGGACCGGAAGAGCAATTGTGGCTCACAAAGCACGCCAAGGCACGTCATATTGAGATGGCATACAACTTTTGGGAGTCCCTTCAACCTGTGCTGAATTATGGAGCAGCCCACCACACACCGATGCTGGACTCAATAATAGAAAAGACAAAAGCAATACGGAAGCTGTGGGAGGAATACATGAAGGCATGGGGGAGCTGGGAGAAGGACATCAAAATGTCTGTGCTGAATCCAGGGGTGGTGATACCCCCGGGAAATGAGGAAATCATTCCAAAGTTTCTACCAACAAGATTCCCGGTGGTTGAGCCCAAAGAAGTCACAATGGCTGGAATGCCTAGCTTTGCGCTAATGAAAGCCGAGTGCACAGCGATGTTCCGAACCAGAAACTGGGACAGGATGGGCAGAAAGAAAAAGAAGATACCACTGATGAGCCAGACCAAGTGCCTGAACTACTTGAACATCCCACCGGTCCGGGACTTGTCAGGGCTAAACGAGAAGGAGGCAGACATCATGGACACCCTCTATGCAGACATAAAGACTAGATTCTTCGACCTACTATGAGAAATGGACAGGGAAGCCCTGAGGTACTGCCAAGAAAACAAAGTGCGATTACGTTATGACACGGGGTTCCAAGGAGTCTTGGGTAGATACTTCAAAGCTAAATGGACTGCCCAGCTTACAGCAATGATCGAGCCCAGTTTTATAAAGAAATACCTGAAGATCAAAGGGCCAGAGTTGGGGCTGTGGACCGAAGCTGATGACAAGATGATCGATGATTATGTGGACCCGACGTCCGAACCCCACCAGTCAACCGAATCGGAGCCCCTCCAAACTGAATCTGCGCCAGAGCCGCCAAAGAAAAAGAGGAAACTGATAAAATTGGCTGAGAAAGAAAAGGCTGGAAGACCTGCTAAGCCTCAAGTCGAAATTCAAGAACCTCCCAGTCAGCCAAGGACTCTTCCACCGGTGCCCAAATTTGTTGGCAAACCCTCCAAGCCAAAGAACAAAGGCAAGAAACACGCCGTTGAGCTATCTAAGAAAGAACAACAGCGTCAAGCCCAAGAACAATCCGATGCGGAAACGGCAAAGAAGGCCCAAGAAGAGGCTGATGCTGAATTAGCAAGGGAACTCCAGGAGGAAGCTAAGATAGATAGGGCCGAAGAGAAGAGGATCGCTGAGTATGAGGCCCGAAAACTTGAGAGAGAAAGGCGGGAGAAGGAGAAGGCCGATGCAGAAATGGCCAAAGAAACAAAAGAATGGAGACAGCAGCGAGAAGCAGAAAGGGCCGAGAGAGACAGATTGCGGAAGGAAGAGATGGCCAAGAAGCCTGAGGAAGAGGCTAAGAAGGCTGAAATGGAGGAGAACATTAGAAAAGCCCAGGAAGAGGAAGAGAACAGAAAAGCTGCTGAGAAAATTCAAGCCGAGCTAGAGAAGAAGCAGACGAAAAAAGCCACAAAAGAGGTCGATGTTGGGGACGATGATTGTCAAATAATCAGCGGAACCAACATCGTACCTATTAAAGTAAAAGCAGAGCCGACTGAATGGGCTAAGGATCAAAAGCCGCAGCAGAAAGAGATAGCTGCTAGGAAAAGTGGGAGTGGAAAGAAAATGGACAAGATCATCGAAGGACTCAAACCCACAGAAGAGATAGAGGAAATGGTGCAGGAGGGGAATGAGTGTTATGAACAATTGAAAGAAAAGACTGCGGAACTTTTAGTAAGTTTGGACCAAGTCGCTGCAAATGCATTGGCTGCAACTGCTGCCCAACCTCAATCCATTGCACCTGACGAGAATATGAAGGAGTTGGAAGACTCGCATGCTAAAGCAGATCCGCAAGTCAAGCCAACCCAAGGAGAAGTAGTGACGAACAAGGGCAGCGGTGGCAGCACTCAAGCAGAATTGGAGACCATTGATGACCTGTTCAAGGACAAGACGTATCAACAAATCCTCCAAGGGGATTTTGATATTACTGGAGATCAAGGAGATAATATGGTAGAACAATTGGGAGAATTAAACACAGGGAGGGATGAGGAGGTACCTCAAAAAGAATATCAACATGTTGTTGATCCCTTCCTTCCCGATGATTTTCTCAAAGCTGTGCTTCATGAATTTCCTTGTAATTCGTATGAACAGGGAATATCTCAAGGAGGCGAGCAAGCGGAACACGAACAACAACTTGAAGGACAGCCGCGGGCAGATACGCAGGCTGAAACAGAGCATCAAGTAGAGGGTGAACATCATGAACAACATGAACAGATGGAGGAGAAATCGGATTCGGATTGGGAGCAGGCGCAACCTCAGGAAACCCAAGAATCAACAGGGTCAGTTCGATCCGCTGGGTATTGGGTGACTTCTACCTCAAAGGGGCGCTTGGGGGTATCCACAAAGAAATGCAAAAGGTTCCCCATTAAGGACGACGCAGATATAATGAGGAGGTTCAACGGGAACGAGCAGAATGCGGGGCGTTATATGGCGCTAGGCGAGTTATTCGTACCCGATAAAGGATTCAGTTCAGAGATGGTAAATCATCCTATGCTGGTCTTTCTACAACAAAACCATGGATGGACTGAATTCCTTACGCACCATGCTGAACCGGGGATAGCAGAGCTCATTCGGGAATTCTACTGTAATATCAACGTAGCCCAAAAGAAGAGTTGGGTGCGCGGAATCGATGTAGACATATCTGGAGAGTACCTGAACAGATTCCTCAATACGCCCAACTGGGGGTCAGAATTCCCGACAGCCGAGCATTTTGAAAAGGGAGCATGCAAGGCAGTTGAGAGGCCATATTACGACAACATCACAAGATCCCTCACTTCCAAGAGCTACACTGGCGAATTCTCTTTCAAAGCTAAGCACCTGAAGCTGGAGTTCCAACCCTCATATGATTTCTACATGTCAAAAATCAGGCCCAACCCTCATGCACACGAAACATCTAGTCGAATGCTGAAGAGTTTCGCTAAGCTATGGCATGGACTGAAGATCAATGTAGGGGAACATATTTTCCATGTCATGACTTCAAGGACCTCCGGCAGGGCAGCTGCTCTCTGCTATCCAAACCTCATTAGAAGAATCTGCGAAGCCCAAGGAGTATATCTATCCGTTTTCTCAGGGAGCGACACCATTGATATGAGTCGCCCAATTCCAGTTCCAAAAATGCGGGTAACTGATCCGGTCATATATGCTATGCCAGATGAGTCAGATGCCCAATCCAGATACACTCCTGGACAACCAGCTAAGCGCAAGTCACGTAAGAAGGAGGCCCGTACTGAAGCGGTGCCTTCAATAGAAGAAGCTGGAGTCCCCCCAATTGGACCTGCTGCAGAGGAATACCCTCAAGGTGATGCTCCCACTCCGAGTCATCCTGGAACTGATGTTTCCACCCCCAAGCCAATCAAGAAGACATCCAGTCCGACTCTCCCGCAGAAGCCAGACTGTGTCTCAATATCCAGCTGATTCTCAAACTCTAGAAGCAGTGAGCAGAATGGGAGAGTCAATGATGCAGAGTGTCAAATCTTTGGCCGACGTCATTGTTTCAACTCAAGAGAAGCAAATGCAAAGAGAGGAAGAGTTTAGGTTGAGAACGCTTGAGAGAGAAGAGGAGTTCAAAAAGGAAGCGGCTGAACGAGAGAAAAGGCAGGCTGAACAAGCGGCAAGGCAGCATCAGAAAAGAGTTGAGAGCGAAGAAAAGACGAGAAAAATGTTCGAAATGATGTTCACCAAGCAAACTGGCCTGATGGAGACCATACTCAGGAAGCTACCCTCACCTCCAAGAGACGACACCGGACCCTCCAAACACCATTCAGAGAAGAAAGATTGAGCCAACGCGATCACATTCATGCGAGCTTCAATGTAAACATCATGCATTAGATTTCCCATTCACTTAGTGCACTTTCGTTCATACTGTGGAAATCTATTGTAACTGATGTATTTTCTGCTTTTCAAAAAGAGAATTTCGTCTAGAATTCTCAAAAATATTTTTGAAAAAAAAAGATGTGTGACAGTCCAAGATGAATAAGTGACTGTCACGCCAAAAACAAAGCTGTAACATGCTTGCATGTTCACAGTATCTTTTTACTGCTTTCAATTAAATAACCGGCATAAAACGAGCATAAAATCTGTCACCTAAATTCACATGTTGAATTTAGGCTAAGGATGAAATTTTCAAACTATTAAATTGGGATAAAACAATTAAAAATATGCATGATATAAATTTTTGAGGTTTTGAGCTATAAAAATCCAATGATATGATCACTTGGAAGAAAAACAAAAATTTTCATGTTGAGAATTTGATTGAATAAAATGCAAGAATTTTTCAAAGGCTAAATTTAAGAATAAAGGTATGACATGATCAAACCATACCATGTGAGGTCTGAGCCGAGTCATTTTTACACATTATTTCTTTGTTGTGTGAAAATCAATTCGATTAAAGGACACTAGAACTTGCAATTGGGACCGATTCAATACCATGCCATATTCCCGATCAAATTTTTGGCCTTCGTTTGAATTCCAAACCCAAAAATATTTTCCCTTTAGGATTAACCACTGTGAGCCTTTAAGCCTAATTTTTCTTTGAAACCACTATATTTTCCTAGCCTTATAAAAAGACCAAGAAAGTCAAACCCAAGTGTGCACAAACCAATTCCACCAAGGCATTATGGTTTATGATCATCAAAAATATCAATCGGTATCCATAAACCGATCAAAAAAAAAACAGAAAAGAAAAAGAAAAAGAGAAAAATGTTGAGATTCATTCAACAGAAATAAATTGCAATTGACAAAGCAAATTAGACAAAGTCTAATGTCATGCAACGGAAAAGAAAAACAAAAGAAAGGAAGAATTGTTGATGATCATAGTCCTTAAATAATAATATGCCAAGTTAAGGTAGAATGGATTCGTGTCACTTTTTAGCCAAATAATCCCCTTCCGTACCGATGTTACAACCGTATGCCCCATTATAACCCTGAATAAGACCTCGGGATCTCGATTTGAAGAAATAAGTGGGTGGCGAGTTGGTCTAATTGCAAGCCTATGGGAGAATTTATTTGAAGTTGATTATGAGCGTATTGTCTAAAAGCCAACTTTGAGAGTGAGTGAACCTTCCGATTCTACTATATGTGAGGCTCTGCTTTAACTGATTAATGTTCCTGTCATGCTTCAATTCAAGAATTGAACCAATGAAATTTTCTATACATATATTCAAGAAGAATTAACAATAATGAGTGATTTGCATACCTTCTAAGTGAGAAGTATCATTTCATTAAACACTGCAATCAAAAGAGTTTAATACTTGTAATTTTGATTGTCTTATCCCAATCTAAAAAGAATGAAATTTTTGAAGCCACGCAAATGGATTGACTGTGCAGAGTCCATGCTCTTAGGAGCACTGACTCTGACTGCTCGGGGACGATCAGTATTAAATGTGAGGATGTTGATAATGGCCAAAATTGTCCATTATTTCCAATCCATTTCCGTGTCTGAGATGGACATTTTAATCGTATTCCCATCTTATTTCAATGAGAAAGCAGTTGAATTCGACAGATTAATGCAAGTTTGTAAGAAAAATAAGCTGGTAATGAAAGACACAAAAATATGCAATTTTAATTGTATTTGTGTTAGAAAAATCCAAAAACATGAATAAAAGGAAAAAGAAAAGAAAAAGGAATGAAAAGATGGGCAAAAGAATAAAATAGCCCACAAAAATCAAAAAGATAGGAAAAAGAATGAAAATCCCACAAACTGAAATTTTGGTTAAGTGTTGAAGATCAATTCGGTCTATACGCAATTCGACCTAAACCGAATTGCTTATTAGACTGAATTGCTGAAGAGAAGAAGAAAAAGAGAAGTGTTGAAGAAGAAAAGAGCAACCAATTCGGTCTGTGGCAATTCGGTCTAAACCGAATTGACCCCTAGACCGAATTGCACTTTGGAAAGAAGACCCGAGCAGAAAAGAAAAGAAGGAGTTCGATATATGCAATTCGGTCTAGACCGAATTGATTGCATAGATCGAATTGCCTCAAAACAAGGAAGCCAAGCAGGAGCCATCATCAGTTCAACAAGGCCAATTCGGTCTACCCATAGACCGAATCACCACATTCCATGCTCAAGATCAAGAAGAAAGACCTCATTTCACCAATTCGGTCTAAACCGAACTGCTTGAGGAGACCGAACCACATTCGAAATTGCAGCTTTGAGCACGTGAGAAATGCATGGCACTGCGGATGGGCCCTGATGGGCCTAGGGTTCCGAGAAGAAGTATAAAAGCTGACCTTCCTCAACACAAGAAAAGATCCGAATACTAACACTTGGACATTTGCTGGGAGACAAATAGAAGGAGCAGAAGGTTCTCCACCCCTTAAGGGTTAGGTAGGTAGTTTAGTTAGTTAGTTTATTTTCTTTATGCTTGTAGTGTAGTTTTAATGCTTTTGATCTTAGTTTATTTTCATAGAAGCTTGTTACTACCTTTAGTGTAGTCATTACCATAAACTTTAAATGCTTTGTAGTTAGAATGAACCCTACCTTCAAGCTAATGATGGTTTTAGGGTTATTTATTTGCTTTCAAGTGTCAATACAAGAATAAATCCAGAAATGGGTTTTTATTTCAAGTGTTTGGCACTTATTTAATGCTTTCCTTAGCAATAAATGTTAGAATGTTTGTTTGTTTCAACTAGGTTACATTTACTATGTCCTAGTTGACTTACATTCTCAATAAATGCATGTGTAGTGGGTTTTTGGTTTGTTCTTATACCTTAGTGATTCAAATGAGTGTTCTTAGGTTTTAGATGATTTTAGGGTTGTTTGAATTTATTTTTAAGATTATTCTGTTGCTATTTTGTTCTCTTTATTTTGGCTTATTGTTGCCTTAGATAATGTAAGTGTTCTTATTTTTATGCATGTTGTTCTTATTTTCTTAAATGTTTAGGTCTTTGATCTTTGATTGCTTGTTTATAGAATTAAGGTTTATTTCATGCCAATACCTGCTAGACACGTAACCTACTATGCCTATTTTCCTTAAAACACTCATTAGTGTGGCTGTGAAGTGACACTGATGTGAAATGAAGGATTTGGTAAATCTTATCCATCATGAACCACACAGTGTAAACCGAACCTGTACTTGTGAGCACAAAATATCTTTTATGTGAGAAAAGACATGCAATTCGATTTGAGGCAATTCAGTCTAAACCGAATTGCCCATGAGGATGGAATTGCATGACAAAAATATTTGTTGAATGCCTTATCTGAAATCTGTATGCAATTCGGTTTATGTAATTCGATCTAAACCTAATTGCCCATGAGACCGAATTACATAGCAGAAATCACTCTCATGTGGTGTGCAAGCAATTCGGTCTGTGCGAATTCGGTTTAGACCGAATTCCTTCCATAGATCGAATGGACCTTGTACACCATATTGTATGCATTCCATCCCTTCATGCCTTAGTTTATTTTATGTCTCTTACCAATTCGAATTGCCAATTCGGTCTAGACCGAATTCAATTGACAAATCGAATTACCCTCATTTTTGGGGTAAATGCCTTAGCCAAATTTGAGTGAAGGAATGACTTCATCAATACGAATTGTCCAATTCGGTTTAGACCGAATTGCTTTGACAATTCGAATTAGAGGATGCTTCATGACTTTACAAGGATTAATTAGGTATGGTATTACTTCATACCTCATGCATCCTCAATTCGGTCTAAATTGCATTTTGCCCAATAGACCGAATTGCTTTCTTCCTTCTATTTTTAAAACCTCAAAAACATTTTATCTTCCTGAGTTGTGTAAGTTGCATGGGTGTATTGGGTTTAGGCCCATTACATCCACTTTTATCCATTACACATCTCAATGCATTAGTGTCTAAATTATTTTGTGATTAACACTCACACGGTGACAAAAATATTCTTTTAATTTCATCTTTTCTTTTTATCGTGTTGTGTGAAACAGCTAGTAAGGAATATATCAGACTAATGTTGGCGGGTATTCCCACACGGATAAACTAGCTCGTAATATGAATATTAATTATTAGTTGTTATTTTGCATGGTCCGGATAGTGGTCGGTGGAAGCCTTGGCGGTTCGTCCATCCGGGATTATAATAGCTGCTCAGCTGACTCCTATCCGGATACAGTTTCCTTTTCATTATCTTAATTTCAAACCTGAATTTCGAACTACAGTACTGTTAGATAGTGTCAATCAACACTGTTATAGCATTACTGTAGTAAGAAAACGTGTAGGTTTTTCCTCTCTCATGGATAGTAAGACTCTTGATGGTAGCGATCACTGTCATTAAGAGTTTCTTATTGTCTAAAAATCATTCCATCTGGAATGCTTGGGAACCGGATAGCAGATGTTTGCAGTCCGGATAACCCCAATTATTTCTGGCACTCTTTTTAGCCAAATTCTTCTTATCTCAGGCTAATCCATCTTTGTGTATCAAATTCTGTCTAATCCCACCATATATTTTGGGGTATTATATTTTACTTCTCATATACATGTATCCATGATATTATTATGTAGATATTGTGGTCTATAATATTTTGGAGATCCTTCTCCTTGGACATAGAAGTCTTGATCTAAATCGGATGCTACATACTAAATTTCCAACAAAAATTTCTTTATAAAATCCGGATCTGAGTAAGGGATAAAATCGAAAGTTATGACTAACTCATATTCTACTGGGGGTTGATTTTGAGAAACTTAGAAGCAGAGTCAGCGATTAGGTCTCTCCTAGACTGAAAGGATCTGTGTTTTAATTGAGAGTTTAGTACCTGTTCAGGGAATGATTTTCAAATATCTATTTGTTTCTCAAAATTACTGTGTGTTGGAAATCTTGTATTAAGTGTTGCATCGAATCAGTGTCCACTTGGATTCGGATAAGATGTGATAAATAATATTGGAGGAACAACATATAGGCCTTGGTTAATTTCTAAGGTAGGGTTGAGTATTCTTTCAACTACTATCTTCTCCCGCCAAAGCCTAAAATTGAGTCTCGAGTGAGTACATTCGGAATAGATCATCATAGGTCTGTTCCACTCATGTTTGTATCTCGTAACTAACCGGATGTTATAAGCCCTATGGCTTACTGATATTTGGGAAGTTCAAAATCTGCATCTGGTGACCATGACTAGGGGCTCTTTTATACTAACGGAATGTGATGATCTTTTAAGACTTCCGAGTGATATGTTTTAAATGCTTTCTTTACTGCTTTCTTTATCGCTTTATTTAAAATGCTGTCGTAGAGGTCACTCGGAAGAATTAGAGGTTGGCCGCCGGTTGTAAGGTTTAAGAGTTATGGATTAGTTCGGGATTAGATTTGGACTTTGGGTGTGACAAGAGGGATGATAGGAGTACTTGGCATGTCAACTAATGATATGTTAGGTGTTGCTTATCCACCATAGAGAGATAACATACCTCGGCAGGGGCAGTTATTAATCTGTGATATCTTAGAGGTTGAGGTCTTAAGAGCATGTAAATTCTGACTGTAAGTACCTGTCTGTTAAAGGGAACATAGTCTAGAAAGCATGAGAGTTAGCTAACTAAAAGAATTATCCCAAACAAAGATCTGTGTATTAAAACGAAAGTTTAATTGTGTTTCATCTAAATCTTGTCCAATCTTTATTATTTCCTTCCTGTCCCTTCTGTCACATTTTAAGTCTGCTTTCATAGAATAATTTTACCTGCTTTCTTAGCGTAATTCTTAACGCTTTCTTAGAATAGAATTTAATCGCTTTTTAGACTAAATTTACCATGCTTTGTAGAATAATCTTTAATTGCTTCCATAGTCTAGTTTAAATTATTGTCAAGTAGTTGTTAAAAACCATTGCAAAACTTGAATCGAGTAACCGAGTGGAAAATCTTAGTAAACGACGTGGGCTCTGCTTCTATCGCACATCCTCCAGTGAACGATCCGGTCTTACTATAAATTACTGCAATTTTTGACACCGTGCGCTTTCGGGGGCACAGTTTCTTAACACGAGTAATAAAAACGTGACAACCTATAAATATATCCCTAATCCCAACTCCATCTTCATAAATTGGTTTCATTAAATAAAATTAAACCGGGATGATTATTTTTCAGAAAATAATCATATAGTGGGAACCTGTCAAAAGTTTCATGGCGCCGTTGCCGGGGAGCATGCATACAGTTGTAATAAATAATACTATATTAAGTATTGAACACTGATGTCTGTTAAGATTGAATTGTCTACCCCCGGCTGCACCACGAAATTTGTCAAAAGTTTCATGGCGAGGAGTTTCATGGCGCCATTTGAAATCAAAGTTTCCCACATGAGTAATAAAAAGTGAAATATATCCTTAATCCCTTCCCATAAATCATAACTCTTTTTATTTAATAAATTCAAACTTGATATATTTTATAAAATACTCGTGTTAATGAAACTTGTCAAAAGTTTCATGGCGCCGTTGCCGGGGATTTTCATGGCGCCATTTGAAATCAAAGTTTCCCACATGAGTAATAAAAAGTGAAATATATCCTTAAACCCCTTCCATAAATCATAACTCTTTTCATTTAATAAATTCAAACTTGATATTTTAGAAAATACTCGTGTGTGGATATTGTCAAAAGTTTCAATAAGACGTTGTTCGTACAGCGTACAAACAACCATCTGTTAGTTGCACAGATTTTCGTGGATGATATTGTTTTTGGCTCCACTTCAGATGATCTTCGAGATGCTTTTTTCTACTCTATGCAGACTGAATTCGAGATGAGTATGATGGGCGAGCTCACATTTTTCTTAGGACAGCAGATTAAGCAAACCTCCGATGGGATTTTCCTTAATCAAGAGAAGTATGTTGGCACCATGCTTCAGAAATTCAAAATGGAGGATTGCAAGACTGCTAGATCACCCCTTGGTCAGCATGACAAGGTTACCAAAGATGAATCAGGGATCTCTGTTAATCAGAAAATGTATCGCAGCATTATTGGAAGTCTCTTATATCTTACTGCTAGTCGTCCGGATATCTCCTACAGTGTTGGTGTGTGTGCTCGGTATCAATCAGATCCTAAAGAATCTCACATTCCTGCTGTAAAACGGATTCTTGGATATATTAAAGGCACTTCTGGCCTTGGTCTTTGGTATTCTAAACGCTCCTCACTCGAGCTAATTGGCTACACTGACTCTAATTGGGCTGGTTGTTCCGACGACCGCAAATCAACAACTGGTGGTTGCTTCTATCTCGGACAGAACTTAGTCAGCTGGTATTCTCGCAAACAAAATGTTGTTGCCTTATCTACTGCGGAAGCCGAATATATAGCTGCTGCTCATTGCTGTACTCAGTTGATTTGGATGCGACAAATGCTTCTTGATTATGGCATCTCCTTGGATGATTTTCTTATTCATTGTGACAACACCAGTGCCATTAACATCTCCAGGAATCCAGTACAGCACAATCGTAGCATACACATTGACATCAGGTTCCATTTCATTCGAAATTTGGTCGAGGATGGTCTGTGCAAGATTCAGCATCTCTCGTCGTTGGAACAACTCGCAGACATCCTTACGAAGAATTTGGAGACTTCTCGGTTTGAATTATTGAGGCGCATTTTGGGCCTCTGTTTTTCGCACTAGTGGGTTATAACTTGGGTGGGCCACTGCATTTCTTGGATTTATATTCATTTCGGCCCAAGCCCAGGCCCAGGGGGAGTTGTCTTAAACCGATTGAGACGGTTTCTAGTGCACTCATTTCTCCTGCACGTCTCCACTCTCTCTCCCCAGTTCATCTCTGCGTTTCTCTCCCGAATCCCCTCTTTTTCAAAATTTGAAATCCTCTCGCAATGGCGTCTCCATCCAGCTCGAATGTCAATCCTGATGAAGTCGTGGATGCTCAACCCCTCGCGGTTGATGACTCTCTTTATCGAGCTCGACTTGTCGCTGATCAGTCGCCTGGTGACGATCAATTTGTGGATGCACAAGACGATATTAATACTGCTATTGACGATTATTTTGTGGCTGACCCCGACGACGCAAATATGGAGTTCCATGCTGATGCTGAGAAGGGTCCTGACCCTCAGCCCACTTCGGACAATGTCGAGACTCCATCGGCCGGCGCAGATCCAACAGCGGGTGTTCCGAAAACAGCAAACCTTACCTCGGGTGCTGGAAGTCCGACACCTCCTTCGGTCCCTACCCCCGGTGCGTCTCCGTCCATCCCTGTTCCTCCTGGCTCCAGTTCTCCCCTCTCGCCTTCGGCAGTTGCTACTGGTGATGGATTACTAATGTTGGATCCTGAAACCAACCCTCCACTTCACTCGGGTTCTGCTCAACAAGTTCCTTTTGGTGGGTCTCCTCCTGAGGATGTTCCGATGACTCAGGAACAACCATCCCACATTGATCCTGATGATATTCCTCTGGATGATCTTCGAAGAAAGGTTCGTGAGAAAGGGAAGCGGAAGGCTGTTCAACTCCGTCCAAACAACCTTCGAAGAAGAAGCCTCGGAAGGGTGCTCCTAAGAAGAAGTCCGTCCCTGTTCTCAATGAGTCTGATGCCCATTCTCCTCTCTACTTCTCTGCTGATGGATAAAGGTATGCCTTGGAAACCTTAAACTCTCGTGGTTTCATATCTGAGGAATGCTATGTGCACCCGTATTATGACCAAATTGGCTTTTTTGAGTATTTGGAGAAGAAGCATCTTTCTGTTTGGGCTACTACTCTTAAGCGCTATTCTCCTAGTATTGTTCGTGAATTTTATGCCAACTTGCATCCTGATATCCTTGATCCTGTCTCCCCTTGGTACTGTAAGATTTACCTTCGTGGCGAACTAATTGATCTTACACCCTCTGTTTTGAATGAGTTGTTGGAACTTCCTACCAACACTGATATGAACAATCCTTTTGATTCGCTTAATGCTGAGTTAGCTACCATAGCCTATACTATCTCTGCCTCTAAGAAATCTTCCTTTGGTAGACGTGCTATGAGTCCCTCTGATCTGTCTATGAAGTTCAATTGCCTATTTAGGATTGGTGCTTCAAACTTCTTGCCTACTTCTAATGCTAGCCAGCTTAGCTCTCTCATGGGAAAATTCTTGTATTTCATTGATGAATGTCCTGAGATACTCAACTATGATTACCTGATCATTAAGCATATGTTGAAGTTTTCTCATGATAAAATTGAAAAGAATACCCAATTGCCCTATCCTGCCCTTATCACTCTGTTAGCTCATTCTTGCCACTTGCTTGCTCCAAATGAAACCTTCATCAAGGTCAAAAAACATTTGCCTTCTGATAAACTTAAGGGTCTTCACAATGACTTCAAGCTTGGTCCTCAAAAGCTTGGGTCTGCCTTGGTTGATCATATTCGAAGTGAGCTGCAACAGGTTGAGAAGGAATTGGGCATTTTGAATGATAAGCAAATGGGGTTGAAGAGGAAGGTGCGCAAGCTGGTTGCTTTACTTCCACACTCTTTTGATGCTCCAACTGAGGGGGAGGACGACTCTGAGGGTACTCCCTGATCTGCCAAGTAAGGGGGAGTTAAAGTGGGTAAGGATAGCAGGGCTTGGTCATCTTACTGATGCTGGAACAACATTCTGTTTTGATTGATTCAGACTTTTGTGATGGATATTCTGGTTTTCTGGACTGTAATTGATGGATATTTCTCTAGTCTGTTATTGCTGAATACTCTCATGGATATTTCCTGGATATTTGTTATGGGATTATCTTTTATGAATGGATGTTTTTTGTCTATGCCTGTTCTTCTTCAGCTCATATCTTTTATGGCATGATTATTTGTTGAGATTCTGATGCTCTTTGATCTGATTATGACTTTCTGTGCCTTCTCCACTGTTTTGACTACTTGGCCCGATCATCTCCACAAAGGGGGAGATTGTTAGGGATATTTTTAGTATTGTGAAGATGTTTGTTATATCTGCCGTTGTTGCGACATCATGCCAACAACGCTCTCTTATCTTCACTGGAAAAGCACAAAATAGTACAGTGACGTGGCATTTCCCCTAGCAGGCTTTAGAGGGATTTAGATGGGCCTTAAAACCCATATAAATACTTGTCTTCGTCCTTGAGGGGTTGAGAGAGTTTGTAGCCGCAATCACAGCATATTTTACAGAGTATTAGCAGCATCAAGAGCTATGATTATGGTGTTTTGAGAGCGGAAGTAGAAGCCCCCTGGTATCCGTTGTTTGCAGAAGGCACCAACAACCATCCTGCTACTGGTATATCTTTAGCTGTTGTGTCTTCTATACTTTCATGGGGTAATTGGGATTGTGTTTAGGCATTTCTAAGTTTATCCTTTGTAAACACAATCCGTGTGTATTGTAGGTGTTTTAGCACCATTGAGCTTAACTTGTTTGATTAGCTAGATTCCACAAACACCACCTTAATACCTGCCGGTGAATTGTGTGCATTTGGGTAGATAGTTGATGCTCCCATGTGTTCTTCTAGTCTATTTGGGTAGATAGGAGAGTTCATTGGAATGTAAGGGTATGTAAGGTGTGATTGACGCTTGTTCAATCTGTTTGGTGGAGATTTAGTGAATCCCTGGCTTGGAGCCCCCAGATGTAGATCAGTGGATCGAACTGGGTGATCAAACTCTTGTGTTCTTGTTTAATTTTTCGCACTCTGTTTGTGTTTGCCTCTGGTTGTGGTTTGCAGGTTGTTGAGACATCGCTCGAACAACTCTTACAGGGTTTTACATATTAAGATTGGGCCTGTCAAAAATAAACTTCTATAATTTCATTTTAACCCTTTGGGGGTCAAAATATAATTACAAAAACATATAAACCTATTTTTTTTTAAAAAAGGCAAAAAAAAAAAGTTCACACCCAGCGGGTGTGAACAGTGTTCCGCCCCTTGGGCGGAACTGTAGCTCCCTCCCTCTCAAAAGGGAGGGACCTCCATTTTTGCAGGGTGCCTCCCACCCTGCATTTTTGCCAAAATGCAGGGTGGGTTGGAGTTGATCTAAGAAGGTAAGAAGGTTATTACAGGTAATCATCATATAGGAACTCAAAAGTTAAACGTGCTTGAATTGGAGTAATTCAAAAATGGTTGACCTCGGCAAATTCTCCTAGTATGTCCGTAAGTGAGGCCAAAACATACTGCCAAGAGTTAATGTTGGTGTCTTGGGTTAGCATTTACCCCGAGTCGGCAACATCTATAATAGCACCCGTCTTTCTGCTGTGCAAAAAATAGGAATGTTAAATTATTGTTCAAAACTTCGTCCCCTTGTGCATCAGGAGGTGAGAAAAGTGACGAAGTTCATTCGCCGCCTTCGGAAAACTTTTTTGGGGTGATATATTATAATTGCTTTAAAAAATATGAAGAAATAGGTAATTGTCAAAAATTTATTTTCTTACATCTTCAATTAAAAATCTATAGTAAATTAAAAAAGTTATTTTTATTTTAACGTAAAGTGAAAAACAAGCTCCAAACGCATTTGGCCTGAGTGGTATGAGACTCTGACAACTTAAGCAAAAGTCTCGAATTCAAGCCTTTGTATATGCATAATTCTATTTTAGGAAATTCAACCCCTTTTTTAATACACAACGATACTTGATGGATTAGTGTTGGGTTCAATGAAATCTGAAGAATATCATGAAATTATAGAAAAAAAAAAGAAAAAAAAAAAGCGAAAAACAAACTTTAAAAAATCCTCTCGTGGGGTAAAGTGATGAAGGAAAGATAAAGCAAATTATGAAATTGACCTTGAACTCGTCCCTTTTAGAAAATGAAATTAATCAGCGATGAGATCAAAAGTGAAATGACAATAAGCTTAGAGTTATATAATGGTCGACCTCACTTAGAACTTAAGTTAGAATTGAAGACCACCATGGTCATTAATCCTCACTTGATGGAATTAATACTTACCCTTGAAGTTAATTATCTCATAAATTAGCAATCAAGTTACTATCCGGACATCATACAATCCGCATATGCGGACGTGTTGCCTCCATGCACACATTGTGCTACGCGTCACTTCAGTGGGGTTTGTTACCATTAACATGCATTTAATAATTAGGGAAAGTGGATCAGTAAATTCCAAAAATCATGGGAGTAATGAATGGATGATTAGTAACTCCCTTATTCGTAGTGGATGAAGATTCAATTTTTTGGGTGTGTTGTGTCCTGGCCATTTTATAGTCAATCCAATTAATGATATTTATCAAATTTATAAAATATAAATTCCGACCCACTAATTTATACCCCTTCCATAATCTCTAAACTAAATATTTGAAAACAATTTATCATGACATAAATCCAATAAATAAGAAGTATGCAATTCAATGATATAAGATTTATAAAATTAAACATGTTTGTAAATAGTTGGAGTTGGTAAATAGATTATAAAGTAATAGTTACGATTGAAATCAAGAAAAATACATTAAAATCAAGTTCCTCAAAGATTTCGTTATGTATACAATATTGGATTGACTATAAAATTTGATAAATTTGATAAATTTGTATAATTATGAGTAGCATTAAGTAGACGGTTACAGCTCATAATTTCGAGTGATTATTATCATTAACAATAGGGAATCTTTAACAGAACACGCTGCCAGCATAATAGTATCATATCTGAAACTATTGAAGAACACAGTTGCAGCAGTAATATAGCATTAATGATATAAATTATAAAAAACTAAACAGCAGCTTCAGCTCATAGGTGGCAATGTCTCAAATCATTAAAATGTGAGCTGTAGAACATATCTGAAACTATTGCAGAACACAGTTGCATCAGTAATATAGCATTAATGATTTAAGTTGTAAAAAACTAAACAGCAGCTTCAGCTCATAGGTGGAAATGTCTCAAATCATTAAAATGTGAGCTTTAAAACACTTATATGCAACAAGATAAGCACTTCATAAAATTTAGGGATGAAGGAGGGATCCCTTCTCAGGTATTTGGTACAATTCCATATTGTATGAATGTAAACATGATCATATCACATAACACATATGCTGGCAGCAAATATTATGTAGCTTCAAAATATATGCGGAAAGGGTTGTGTCCTTTTCACTAAGATTCTAGAGTAATGACAAAATGGGGAAAGGGTTAGAAAATTCTAATAACATATGCGGTCCAATAGATAAGGAATGGTGGGGATAGATTTTGCACAATCTTCTCAACTTTGGGAAAAATTGTCCACGATTTCAGGACATCCCAAAAATATGAAATATCAATAATTACCACTAATCACTCCAGTGGAAAAAGGAAAGTCAAAATGATAAATTACTGCAATACGTGGATTTGTGGAGGGGCAGCACACTATGTGCATCCGGGGAACATGTCCGGATATCTGGACTCCGGACAGAAACCAATTCGATAAACTAGTTCATATCGTTATAATATTAAGATATGATTAATTTTGATAAAATAATCTAATCATAATAAACAAATTTAATAAGGGAAATCATTAAACTAAACATGCCATTGTGTTACCACTTCTGTGAAAATGAAAGAAAAGACACATTTCAAGACACAAAATTTGTTCTTTTGAGATACATATTGACGAGGTCCTCGATATTAGGTATAAGAATAATTGCTATCCAGTTTGTGTCCTAAATGAGATATTTGAGTACTTACCAATTCGGTTATGGTGCATAATGACATAATTCTGACAGAATAATGAGAGAGTAGAATTATATGATGTAAGAGTGTGATTATGTGATGTATTAAAAGTGTCATCAGAAAATCATATTCTGACATTACTGTCATAAATATCACAAAAATCAATTGAGAAATCATTTTCTCACCTCCTACCATCACATAAGGTATCTCTCTTAGCACATTCTGCAGGTGTATAAATTGCACGCTAACCACTCCAAGAACGTCGTAATACATACTACTATATACTCACTCCGTCCCATTTTAGATGTTCCGTTTGAAATTTTTACACTGTTTATTATGCATGTTTGATCTAAATTTTTGTTGCAGTTATATAGGAAAAATTACAGTCAAGTAGTATATTGTTGGATTCGCCTTTTCGCATAATTTAGAATATATATTTCTTTATAATTTTTACTTCTCTATTTTTTAATACATTAACTGTTAAATAATTACATTGTACAGCGTGTCAAAAAATTTTGAGATATTTCAAATAGGATAGATGGAGTAATATTTACTCCCTCTATTCCATTATTTACCTAAGACCTCTGTTTTCAAAATCAAACGCATGGGATACTATCGCCATATCTCCCAACTACTGGAAAAGGTTAAGGCTTAAATTGTATCAAACTTTAAATCCAATATAAAATACTTTAAAAAGGAAATGTAATAAATTAACTATTCAATATTCAAGACTTACATTCAAACGTAGAATAATAAATAGTGAAGAGGTCGACAAGACCAACAAAATAGTCTAAGATTTATGAAACGCATGAAGTAAATGCAAATGTTTCTTCAGAGATTATTTATAATCTCCAATCTGTGTTCGGTAGACGGAAATTGAACAGATTTTTGGAGGATCGTGTTAGATGGGTTAGGGAAGGGAATGGGATGTTTTCAGTTAGATCATGTCGGGGTAGGGTGGAAGGGGCAGTGGAGGCTCAATGGCAGAATGTATGGAAAAAGTTGTGGAGGATTAAATGTCCAGGGAAAGTTAAACTGTTGATGTGGAAGACTTTGTGGGATGCTATGCCTTTGCGTGAGATGTTAGCAAAGAGAGGGTGTCTTGACCCATTGAATGCTCAATGCCCTTTATGTGATCGTGAGGTGGAGACAGTGGATCATCTTTTCTGTAGATGCCCAGCAGTATGTGACGTATGGTATGTTGGTGTGGAGTGGTTTGGAGTGGTGTGGGTGGTGCCGGGTGGGGTTAAAGAGTTGGTAGAATGGTGGATCGCTGGGCATCCAGGGAAGGGTAATAATGATGTCCGGAGGATGACAGGGCTTGCTATATTGTGGTCTATTTGGAAGCACGGGAATGGGGTGGTGTTTAAGGGGCTAACATTTGACATAAAGGTGATTATAGCGGAAGTAAGGTGGAGGATAAGTGTCTGGTGGACAGCAATTATGGGGGAGGATGGAATAATACAAGCAATTACTGATACGAGTTTCCCGGGGGGATTGGGTCTGTCAAGAAATTTTCGATCTCAGCCACCTCAGGTGGGAGTAAAATGGGAATGTCCGGGGAAGGGTTGGTGGAAGCTGAACACGGACAGATCATCGTTTGGGAATCCCGAACCGGCAGGGATTGTTGGTGTCATTGGAAATGATGAGGGCAAAGTAATTTATATGCTGTCAAAGACTCAAATGAAGCTGAGGTCACAACATTTAGTTATGTGTGTGAAGCCTTACTTCGAGACCAGGGATTTCCATTGCCCAAGCTGATCTTTGAATGTGATTTGGTAAATGTAGTTCGGTGGATGGCAGATCCCGGGAAAATACCATGGAGATTCAATAAATTTTTAGTCCCTATTTTGGCTGTGATGAGATGTGGAGGGGAAGTGAAAGTCAACATATATTTAGGGAACGAAACTCGCTCGCGTACTGGGCTAGACACGGGGCTGCCGGGGTAGAATCTATCGAAGTATGGATATAGTGTTGGTTGGTGTAACTTGCAGGGGGATTTGTCGAGCATCAAACATAGATGAGAGAGGAGGGATGGGTTTGTATTGCATGTAGTTGCTGCTCTTTTTTGGTTTGTGCGATGAGGACTGAGATGTAATGTGTTGTGTGTAGGGATATTTTGATTGTTATCTCTGTGGAAATAAAAGCCACTTCTCAAAAAAAAAAAAAAAAAAAAATCTCCAATCCGTGCTCGAATGCTCATATAATTATTCCTAGGAATTTGTAAGGAAAAAAAGAAGAGAGGAAGCAACACACGTCAATAAATAAATTTTGAGTAAGTCAACCTATCCCATATCAAGTCATGTTTTTTGAAAGAAATTGATTTAAATAATTACCTAAAAATCATGTTTAAAAATTTAGTAACAGGTTAATGGAAACTAATTTAAACATCGGAATTATGTTTCCACACCATTGTGCATAGAATACGGGAACACCAAAAGAGCTCAAATAATTCAAAGATTTCATCTTTCTGGCAACAACATATATAAATATTTTTCACCACGGAAATCAGCGTCGAGATGTCGGGAGTTGGGGGTATAGCGACACAATCCGCGACAGAATAGCAAAGGTCACGTTTGGCAACTCAATCGGCGACGGGACCCCATAGGTCACCGGTTGGCAATGGATCCGGTAACCAGAGTTTCAGTCGTGGGAATAGGGATTTTATCGTCCCCAAATCTGTTGTTAGTCTCACTTTTAAACTTTATCATTTCCCCGATTTTATCATCCCCTCGCGATATCCCTTCCTAGCCACCCATTCCCCATCTCTTCAAAACCTTCTCTTCTTTCCGTGTTCCAGTTAGCTGCAGCCAATTGCTGGTGATAGCACTGTCGTCGTCTATCATTGCCACAATCATTTTCCTTGAAATGTCCTGCGCGGCTTTGAGGTTGGTTTGTTTAATTTAGATAAAAGGGAAGATGATAAAAACAATAATCATTTTCATTGCTCAGAACAAATTAACAGAATGAATGATACAAGAGACGAATACAGCTAAAAAGGAAGAACAAACTAACAAATACTATGGTCTATACTAATTATGTGATGGGCTAGGCCAAAAACCACACATATACAAGAGGGGCCCATTTACATATTAAAAACAAAAGTCTAAGCCCGTAGCCTATTCCTTCTTTAGCAACAGTGTTCCCAACTCCATCAACAACATTCTTTTGTTGATTTCTTTTGCTGTGTTGTAGGGACAAATATTGAATCAATGAGATGTTGAAAATAATCGCTCACATAATGGCATCCAATGTCTAGATTCTTAGTACTTTATCGGTGAATGGTGTTCTTGACCAATTGAAGGGCAGAAACGTAGTCACAATACAATAGGAAAGGGTAGTTTAAAGGAAGATGCAACTCTTTGAAGAGAGAGCCAATCCAGAGCAGCTCAGATGCTCCTGCTCCAAGGCTACGATATTCTGCTTCTTTGGTGCTTTCAGAAACTACCACTTATTTCTTACTTTTCCATGAGACCAAGGATTCACCTAGAAAGATACAATACCCAACGAGAGACCTTCTAGTTGCGGGATAATTTCTCCAATACGCATCACAAAAACCTTTGAGCTCAAGCTTGAGCAAAAAGGACAGAACAAACCTATCTTGAGTGAGTTTTTGATGTATTGTGAAGCCAGTAACACTCAATTGACTTATAGTACATTTGGAATGATAAGACTTTGTGTAAGCATTACTTAGCCAACATATGTTGGACATTTAGTTGAACGAAAAGCTGTAAATTATTAAATTGTAGAAAGTTGTAAAGGAAAGTGGAAAAAACTATGAGAAAGAAAATAAAGTACGGCTTTTTGAGAGTTGATATTGAGGACCCCTTCTATAGCCGACTGGGCGAATTTCAATGTGGATTGGACCAAATACGTAGACATATTTATTTTCTTGGGCTAACAGATGGCCCATCACACAATTTTTCTATTAGGCATAAGAAAAATATGAGCGTTCTAAATTGGCATGTCTAGGTTTTTATAAAAGCATGCATTGTTGAAAGAGCACAAAAAGTACTTATAATTATTATTTTTTTTCATCTAAATCTCGTTGCCACTTTCTCTTTGCCACAACTCAGTCTTCGGCCGCCCTTCCTTGCTGCGGCCATGCCTAGAGCCCTCCGACCAGCCGTTATAGCTCTACAGTTTGCCGCGCGGAGCTCTGCCGTCAACCTCCCTGTAGCCTTGCCTTGCTGCCCATATCCTGCTGCTGCATCAGCTTGACGCCCTCTGTCTGCCGCCAGCCCTGCCGTTTCTTTTGCCGCCATTACTTGCGCGGCGTGGTCTCTCTGGCCACCTGAACGTCTTCCGCCTTTTTAATGCCTTGGTCGCCACTCATACAGCTGTTTGAGCTCATCTTCGCAGCCGCCGGAGCCTTTCCCGCTAGCGTCACTTTTGGCTGCCAGTCCTTGCCATCTCTGGCCGCTCCGCTTGCCGCCATAGTTGTTTCTGTCCTTGGTCTTGCCGCCACCTTGGGTCGCCATTTTTCTGCCGCCACTCAAGTCTCTTGGTGCCATCTTGGTCTCTCTGGCGCCAACTTGATCTGACCGCCACCCAAGTTTCTCTGCCGCCATATTATCTCTGGATGTCTTCTTAAACTCTTGGACATTTTGTATAGCTTGGACATCTTCATGGTCCCTCGGACATTTCCGTAGCCCTTGGACATATTCATTGCCCCTTGGACGTCTTCGTATCCTTTTGGATATCTTCGTAGGGCCTTAGGCACCTTCGTACATCTTGGCAACCTTCTTACACACCTTCGTACCACTTGGCCACTTCTGTAGGCCCTTGGACACTTTCGTACCCCCTTGGGCATGTTTATAGCCAAGGGCATCTTCGTAGCCCCTCAGGCATCTTCGTAGCTGCTTGGCGTCTTCGTACCCCATTGGACACTTCCGTAGCCCATTGGGCATTTTTGTAGCCGCTTAGAAACGTTCGTAGCTCTTGGACATCATCGTGGTTTCCATTTTGAGAGACTCTTTAGCCCCTATACCCGCTATTTTGGGATTCCGCAGCCAGCATAGCTGCCATTTTGGAACTCTGTAGCCACCATACTACCATTTTGGGACTCCGTAGCCATTGTAGCTACTATTTTGGGACGTTTCAGCCACGATCGCTGCCATTTTGGGAGTCCATAACCACTATTGCTGCGGGCCGTAGCCACCATAACTGACATTTTGGGAGCTTTTGTAGCCACCATAACCACCATTTTGAAAGCCTCCGTAGCCTCCAAGAGTGCGATTTTGGGAGCCTCTGTAGCCTCTATGAGGCGCCGGGACTTCATTAGCCACTTTTGCTCCTACAGTCTCCAATCGCCATCCGTAGCTCTGGCAAGCATATCGCCAGTTATCGAGCGCTTTCGGCCATCGTTACTCAGTCACCAACTGCCCGTCCTCCAAGGCCGTCGATGGCATTCTATGGCCACTATGCTGGGTTGTTTCCATCAAGGGTCACTACAGCAGCCACCACCCTTGATTTGTCTTTCTCTTTACCGGGTTTCACTTCCTTCAAATGAGTCTTGCATATAGGCAGATGCTTCTCATCTTGTTCCTCAATGAACTTTTTCAAGCAGACCGCCCTTTCGGCCGGCTGTGCAAGGTCAGTGGAGACATGCACAATTAAATATTCCTTTAATTTTGGCAACATATTAGCCACTGCAATGGTGGCTATATCCCTGTCAGGGAGAACCATCGTGCATTATATTTGTAATCTATTGATAAATATACTTGTTGCTTCATTGACAAATTGTTTAGTTTTAGTTAGATCTACCCAACTGACCTGTGTTAATAAAGTGTAGAACCTATCATGGAAGGCTCTCTCTAGATCGACCGGATTCTGGATTGAGTTAGGCCGCAAGGACACGTACCAAGTGAAGGCTGTAATACCCGGGATTTTTATCGGCGTCCAAAGGAATAAAATTTATTTCTTAATCCAATCAAGGCCGAAATATCTCCGAGAAGAAGAAAATAATTTGTCACAATAAATTATTGCTCGGAAATGGAACGCCGATAGATTCAAAAATTCAAAATGGAATAAAAGAGGGAAAGGAAGCCCGAAGACATTCCATGAATCGAGTCAAAAGAATTGGAATTTAATTCAAGAAAGAAAAGAATTTTAATTACAGGAACCCGTGAAGTCGGAAATAATTTAATTAGATAAATTGTTGCACGAGAGTCAAAAGACGACGAATTAGAAGCCGACGAATCCAAACGCGACGGACTCAAGATTTCGAATACGAGATTAATTCGAGACGAGATAAGTTTAAGATAAGAATTTATAATCCGAGAATGACCCGAAAAATCGAGCCCGAAAACGTAGGAGCACAGAAGTCCGAAAGAGAGGAGAAAAGGCCCGATCGAATCGCACGGACCCGCCCGGACTGAGGTCCTGGCGGAGGCCGCGCGCTGGCCGCGCGGCATTTAGCCTATCAGTGCGCCACCACCGCGTGAACCCCCCAGAAAACGGCAACAACGCGTTCCGACGATCTTCTTGCCATATTTTCGACCCCCGACGATGGAAACTCAATCCCGGGATATGGAAGGATGTTGGGGACGACATTAGGCTCTAACCCTAAATTTGACACACACAACCCTAGAGCAGCCCCCTTTTCCTCACATCTCTCAAACTCCTCCCAAAGTCGAAAACCCCGAAATCCATCGTGTTCTTGAAGTTTCGACGACGAAATCCGAACAAGAAGGACTTGAGAAGGAGAAGACAGACCCCTAGGACGTTGGTAAGTGGTTTTTGAGTTTATCTACACCTTTTTGAATCCAAAAATCTGATCTAACTAAGGATTTTTACTTGCGGATGCGGTTCGTGGACGTTGGAAGAGGAAACCGACTTGAGGAGATTCGTTCGTCACATCCCGTGGATTCCGGACGACCCCGTGACCTCCTAGACATCATCCCCACTGTAAGTTAATGCTTACTTGGTTTTGGGTGACTTAAAATGCAACCAAACATAGGGATTTCATAACTCTAAAATCTGTCAACACGAAAACCCCCGGCGCAGCGATTTGGTACGAATTTTTTGAACCCTCAAAACTGCTCAAACGGAAAAACTCAAAACATGAAAAATGTTCCTAAGACATAGATCTAGTTCATGTAAATTTTTCATAATTTGTCATTGTGTTTTGATATCCAAAAGTGGCCTCCAACGAACCTGCCCTAAAAGTCGAACTTAAAACTGTGACAGATTTGAAATCGGACCAAAACCCCAACTTCAAGAGTTCAAACCAAAAAAATCAAAACTAGACTTTTGATCCTAACACATTAATCTATGTTTTGTAAAAATTTCAGCCATTTTCATCAACGTTTGCTATCCCAAATTGATCCAAACATAAACTGTGATATGAAACTTTTCGAAAATCGGACAGTGCAATGGTTCAAACTTGATGAGCATGTTTCTATATTTTTTATTCCGAATTGATCTTTATAATCTAAATGAAAGTTGTAAGAAATCATGTCTAGTATGTGCATATAAAATTTCAAGATTTTTGAAGTCCATTTGTTGTGTCAAAATGTCGAGTTGTGAAACTGTGTCAAAACTGAAACCTGACAGCATACTACTTCGGTGAAAGACTTTATTTTTGGCTTGTTTCCTTAACCCGGATCGAGAAACGTAAAACACGAAACTTGTTCGTCTCTGTGTTTGCGAGTTACTGCTGAAATTTCAGAATTTTCAGGCTTAAAATAAATTTTTAAATAATTACGGAGTAAGACAGCGACTTGTGTAAAGTTATATTTTGAGAAACTTGTGAAATTTGCGAAATGTGTTCTTACCTTGCGGGTTCGATTCCCCAAGGGCGATTGTTTGTTTTCCTGCGGGTTCGATTCCCCAGGATGTGTGTTGATTCATATGGGTTCAATTCCCTAGGATGTATTTGAGTTCTTGCGGGTTCGATTCCCCAAGGGCGATTGTTTGTTTTCCTGCGGGTTCGATTCCCCAGGACGTGTGTTGATTCCTATGGGTTCAATTCCCTATGATGTATTTGAGTTCTTGCGGGTTCGATTCCCCAAGGGTGATTGTTTGTTTTCCTGCGGGTTCGATTCCCCAGGACGTGTGTTGATTCCTACGGGTTCGATTCCCTATGATGCGTTTAAATTCTTGCGGGCTCGATTCCCAAGAACAAATTATACTAGATCATATCGAACAAAAGTGAAAGAGTGAAATCCTGAAAATACCAAATCCTAAAGTCACGAGAAAATTTAAAAGACTTGAATATTTTCTTTGTTTAAATCATGCATTATATTTATTTTACCATGTAGGTTGAATTATAATCACGTGGAAATCCTTGTTTCATATTATGCCATTTATTCAATAGTGGATGATTAACTTAAATTGTGTATTACCTACAAGCATGTTTTTATTAAATTTAATTAAAGGCTTTGAAATCCCTAAATCATGTTAGGTGTTAACTTACTCAGCACGTTTGCTGACCCAAACCGTTTTTCCCCTTTTCTTTCAGAGTATGAAGATTATGCATCATCATATGCATACATGGGTACATTTGGGGAAATCTCTATTTTAAATTCCTGCATTTAGTTACGACTTGCATGAACGGGCCTGTTTAACCCGTGTTTTGGCCATGTCGGCCCTATATTTAAATTCCGCTGCAATACATGTATTAAAATACTATTCTCCGCTGCAACTTTGATATTATTAATTTTAAGTTATATTACAATGGGCTGTTTGAATGTTTTAAATTCTGAAAAACCATAGCCTTGCATCTCTTTAGCAAGCTCGGAGAAACCGTGTCTTGCTAGGGAGGTGTGGCGGTGGCATCCCGGCCTGGGTTATCAAATCCGGGGAAGTAAGTGGGTTTAGTAGATTCATACCTTGGTAAGTGAAATTGAAGCCGAAATCAAGCGAACGGGGAGGTAAGTCGCCGGATTGAGAGAGAGTTGGGGGTGTTGACTCGGAAGGATTGGGGAAAATGGGGCTGACGCGCTGCGCGCGAGCCTTTTTTTCAGACTGCCGCAGCCGCGCGGCGAATGCCTCTCACCGAGAGGCCACCGCGCGAGGTCCGAATTTTGTTTTATTTTTATTTTCTTCTTTAGTTATTCCATTTTTCTTATTTAGTTGGTTAATACATTCCCACGACTTACCCCTTATACCCTACCGGGCGTCTGTCGCCAATGTGAAACGCCGGCACGGAGTGCCACACGACATCATCCCGGATAGGGACAGTAGATTCGTTTCACAATTGAAAAAGTACGCACACGATCCGACCCATGTGATCCAACCGGAAGAAATTGAATTTGAGAATGACTTGGGTTACGAGGAAGTTTCGGTGCGAATACTTGACACAAAGCAGAGAGTAACGAGAAATAAGACTGTGAAGATGGTCAAGGTCATTTGGTCCAACCACGAGACGGAGAGGGCAACGTGGAAATTGGAGGCCGACATGAAACAACGTTACCCTACCCTCTTCCAAGATGAACCGGCTACAGTTATGGGGACATAACTGTTATGGGGGAGGATGTAACACCCGAGAAAAACAAATTCAAATTGTTTTGAACTACGTCATGACTTGATCCCTTCACCGGGTACGTAGACAACTTGGAAATCTAAATTCTAAGTTCAGTCACAAAATAAATCACAAATTAAATCACAAAATAAATCACACGATCAATCACAAAAACGTTAGGAGAAATTGGAACTAATTTAACTAGAATAATTATGCCACGGAAATGTTACGAGCATTCAACCCGATCTCGTAACAAATTTAAGGTAAAGATTTCGAACCGGAAACGACCCGAGGAGTCGAGCCAACACGTAGAGGATAGAAAACCGATAGAGAAAAGAAGAAGAGACCCGACGGACCACGCGGACCGCCGAACCGGCCGGTCCGGCCGCCACGCGCTCGCCGCGCGCCGCCGCGCGGGCACCGCGTGGAAGAGTGAGACGCGTCCCAGGACTGGCCGCGCGTGCTCCGCGCGGACAAAGCTCTATGTGCGCGCCACCACCGCGCCAGAGGTGCAGGAGGTGTAAACTTTCCTTCTATGGCGATTTTCTTGCCAAAAATCCGTCCCCTATCGAGGGCAAGCAGATCAAAGCCTTTGGGAAAGGCTTAAGGATGGATTTTGGGCGCCCATTCTCCATTCTTCTAAGAAAACAAACCCTAGGCTCTCTCAATCTTCCCCTCCAAGTCAAAACTCTTTCGACTTCACCTTCCGGCGAGTATTCCGGCGACGACGAGGCAAACGGGACGGAGCCTTTGCTTCCTAGACCTTTGATAAGTCATGGTATAGTGTTTAGTTTGTCCATAAACCTTTAGAACTCGAAATCTAACATCCTTTCCTGTAATACGATTTCACGTCGGGGGACGAACAAAAAGCGATCGGAGAAGTTGGCCGTTCGTCGCGACCTTAGGACATCCGGAAACCCCTTCCGACGACCCTACTCTCTAACTAAGTAAGTTAAGACATTACTCTTCAATTTTTGTGGTTTATTGTCGTTTAAAACTTATGATCTAGACACGTAACAAAAATCGGTTTTCAAAAACCCTATTTTCGTCCAATTTTAGAAACTCGCCTAAAACCCGACCTTCGGGAATTCAAACCAAGAACTTTTCAACCTAGATTTTATTCATAAGACTCTAATCTACTTTGTGTCCAAATTTCAGCCATTGACGTAAAGATTTGCTATCCCAAATCGCACCATAAAGTTTTGAGATAAAACCGAACGTTTGAATTCTGGACAGATTTATTGACTCGACTTGATACATATTTTTCACCCATTTTTAGATCGATTCAACTTTGCATTTCTAAACAAAAGTTGTAGATAATTATGTCTAGATTATGCATATAAAATTTCATGAATTTTGGAGTTCATTTAATATGTCAAAACGGACGATTTCAGAACCTGTTCCAAACACACTTTTGAATCCGCGTGTATGCAGCGTCTTGGTGTCGAATTTTGAACATCTAAAATTCATTATTTCCAAAATCTTAAAACATTAAAGTTGTTCATTTCCTGTAAAAATTTCGGACCAATTGGCTTTGAAATGAATTTTTAATCGGCGTTGCACGTAACTGTGTCGGAATCAGTCTTTTGGACAGAAATTATCTTTTGCAAAGAACTCGAAATTTGACTCACTTCGAAACCTTATTTCCAAAAACTTAAAACATGAAAGTTGTTCGTATGTGTGTTTTTGAGATACTGTGTAAATTTCAGAATTTTTGGTTTAAAGATGAATTTTTAATTAAGAAAGGCGTAAACTGCGTCGAATCGGATTTTTCGAACTTGAGAAAACTCGAACTACGAAACGCGATATCGAATATTTTGGTAACATTGAAATACGAACTTTCGAAAAATCCCGTTCACTAGGCTGAGCCGATCTTCATGCTATCATTATCTTTGAGACTGCCTCGTTAGTGGTCTCCCATTTATTTGGACTGCCTCGTTAGTGGTCCTACGATTGAGATTGCCTCGTTAGTGATCTTCCCGGTATGGTGTCATCTTCTTAGTTTGCGGGATAAAAATATAAAAGACTTGTGTGAGTGTTTAATTATGCTTAAATTTTATTTACCATGTTTTCTTTAAATTATGCTTATAAATTACGTTCTTAAATTATGCTTTTAAATTACGCTTTAAAATTTAGTCCTTAAATTGTTTAGTTAGGGATTAACTTACTCGGTATATTTTTATACTGATAAACCGTTGTCATTTTTCTTTTACAGAGTATGTCGAGTTACGCATGCACATGCACTTGGGGGGAAACATTTATGAACATTTTTAATTACTGCATCGTACTACTGTTTTACCGGGCCTGTTGAACCCGAAGTTTGGCCGTGTTGGCCGTGATTACTTTTCCGCTGCATTACTCTATCTCGTGCATGATGATTATTACTTTCGTATTTTGAATTAAGTGTTATTAATTTCCGGACTCAATATTGAAATGTTTTTAAATCTTTTACGTACCCATAAGCCTTGCATTTCCATAGTGAGCTCGGGAAGCCGTGACTCGCTAGGGAGATGTGGCGGTGACATCCCGGCCTGGATTATCAAATCCGGGGTGTTACATAAATATAAAATTACTAAATTTTTTGAATGTTTTACTCCATTTTTCTTTGAAATATTTGTGGTCCATTTTTTATTCCAAACGGCATAACCTTCCATTCATAGTGTCCTTGTGGTGTACTGAAAGCTGTGTATTTTATACTTTCTGGATGCATTTTAATTTGCCAGAATTCATTTTTACAATCAAATTTTGAATAGATAGATCTTCCTCTAGCTAATCCTATTAGATTTTCTTTGTTAGGTTGAAAATATCCATCAAATATCATATTTTTGTTTAGTTCTTTATAGTTTATTACTAACCTTGGTTTCTTTCTTATTTGTTCACTACGATTTCTAACCAAAAAAGCCTGACTATTATGTTCTGCTACAGATTCTTGAATAAGATCTAATTCAAATAATTCATTTATTTGTTTTCGAAGTTCTTCAATATCTTCTTGATTATGCATCATAGCTTGAGTTCTTATTATTATATCGTTATTTTTTATTTTTAATTCTGCATATATTTTATTAAGATTCCATTTTTCTATTGGATTTTCCCCATAGTTCTCAGAGATATATTTTATTGTTTCATGAAGTTCATATTTATCAAAATCTTCTGGCTTTTGAATTAACAGTTGTTTTTTAATCTTGTGGATCTTAAATTTTATGTAATAGGTAATTGACTGTTTTATAATTTCTCATTTTTCACCACGTTTTTGCAGCACTCTGTATGGTTTCCTTATTCTCGGAATAGTAATGTAGTGGTTACATGCTGATCGTAGTTGGATATTGTATCTATCTACTCTAAAGCTTTGAAATAAACTTGTAAAATCTGTTCCTAATAATACATCAATTGTTTTTACTGGGCTAATATATACTTCTTGTATTGTAAATATTTTATTGCCTAATATTATCTGAACATCTTTGGCTATTTTATTAATAATTAGACTATGTCCCGTAGCTCCATGTATTTCTATTGGTCTTTTATTTACTTCCCATTCTTTTATTAGGTGTTCTTGTATCAATGTAATTTCTGCTCCTGTATCTAGTATAGCACACATTGTTATATTTGTCTGTAGTATAGTTAGTTCTAAATATAATGTTGTTGGAAATCTAATTTCTTTCACATGTATACCTTTCCTATTACTAAAACTTTTCTATCTTTTGTTTTTCCACTAAAAATCTCTCCTGTTATTGTGTATTTGTTTAGTGAGTCTAAAAATTCGTTGCCTAACAAGACATGATAGGTACTACTAGATGTTCATTCTTCTTCTGTTACATAAAATTTTACTTCCACTATTGAGTCTGTGCTTAGTTTTATTGGTACTAGTACTATTTCATTTACTCTTTTTACTTCTCCTTCAAAAGTAGTATATCTATATTTTGTTCCTATATGTTTTGTTAATCCATTTATACAAGTTTTTCCTATATGATTCTTACCAGCTCCAGTGTATACTAATATATTTGGTCCTTTTATCCAGTTTGTGCCATTATAATATTCTATATTAATTCTCCATGTTTGGGCTTTTTGTTTACTTTTTTCGTATGGTATATCAATACTATGTCTTGGTTGATCAAGTATTAGATTTGTTCTTGGGCTATAGTCTATACTTTTTCTGCTACTCATTGTTCTTCCTACATAGGATAATTGTGGTCTCCTATTTTCTAATGGTTTTCCAATTTCTATTGTATTTTTCTTGTCTGCAAGATCAATTATCCAATCATCTTGTAATGTTAGATTATTCAATTCTGGTAATATTAGATCTGCTATTGTATCTCTATATGCTTCGTGTATTTCTATTGTCTTTTTATCGTCATAAGGTTTTAATCTATTACTATTTAGGTAGCTATAAAAAGCACTGTAATGTACTGTAAATATTTTACTTTCATTTTTCATTACATCATTCCTATGTACCTTGATGTATAAGGTTAATGTTTCGTCTATATTTTGATCTTGTAAAGATACACAATAGTTTGGATAACATGTAAATAGTAGTTTTTGGTAAATTAAGTTTCCATTAATAGTTCCTAAATGTAAGTCTTGTGGATTTAATAATCTTGAATCGTGTAGGCTTATTGTTACTGGTCAGTCTATTCCACTTCTGAATAAAGATTTTATCAGAATCTTTACCCCTGCTAAATGTACATATTGTATTTTTTCTGTTTTCTTTCTACTTAATTTTTCTAGCCCTTTATTTATTATATCTTTTGTTAAAAGGTGCAGTTTTAGGGTAGTATTGGTGTTACATACATCTACTGTTTTTTCTAATTCATGATATTCATGAATTACTATATTATTTCCTGAGAATGTTCTTGATAGTATATTAAAATTTGTATGTTTGAATTCATGTTTCAGATCTAATCCTTGTATTTTATTAATTTGTTCTGGACATAAGATAGCTTTTATTGCATATCCTCGTTGTCCTTCATATTGTTCTACATATTCTATATCTTTTGTTTCATCTTGTTCTTCTGTGATTATTTCTTTATTTTTATTCATCTTCTTCTATTTCAGAAAATTTTACTTCATATATCTCTTCTCCTGATTCTGGTTCACTTATACTTTCTAGATCTGATTCTATTTCTTTGAATACTTGTTCATCTATAATATTATATTCTATAAGTCTTACTTGTTTTTTCCTTGGTTTCGTACAGTCGCTAGCAAAATGTCCTATTTCTCTGCAATTAAAACATTTACATGTGGTTGGATTCTTTTTATTTTGTTTTCTATCATTTTTTCTTTTATAATATTTTCTCCCAAATTTTGACTTAAAGAATTTTTTCTTAAAGATTTTAAATCTCTTTCCATTGTTAAATTTTCTTTTCATTGGTCTAAATTTTTTATATTTCTTATTTTTTCTATATGATTTATTTTTTCCCCATACAAAATTTTCTGCATTTTCTTGACAGCATAAATCGGTGGTTTTATTATATAATTTAGTGTGGTCTAATATTTTTCTTTGGTAACATAACTCAGTTATTACTTATCTTATTAATCTTATTCTGCTTCCTAAATTATTCGGATAGTCATTTTTATTTTGAATCCATGTTTTCCACATATATTCATCCCATGGTGAAGGTAATTTCAGAAATATAAAATTCATTGTATGTTCATTATTTTGTGAGCTTGTATAGGCTGTATAATAGTAACTTTTAAATTGTTCAGAGAATTGATCAAAAAAGCATAAATCTCTTAGTCTTATTTTATTTAATCTTAGTAACGCTTGATCCCGTTATTTTATTATAGCAATATTATCTAAGATCTGTATTCCTAAGAATTCTTCTTGTATGATATTAATAAATTCCTCTATTCCCGTGTTTACATCTTGTCCAAATCATTGAGTAATTGTGTTCATATAAGTTTGTTTTATATTTGAGGAAATTCCTGCAAGGAATTGTGCCACATTTCCTTGGACTAGATTCCATATTTTTAATGTTTTTGCTCTTGACGTACTTTCTTCTGACATTAAATGTATTCTTATTATTTGTTTCCATTTTTCTAGTTCTAGACTTGGTTGTTTAAGACAATCCAAGTTCAAAAATATTGCATTTCCTGGTCTCACATTTCCTATTCTTGTTTCTTTTAACTCAAAGTCTTCATTGTATTTCCAAATTTTTTTTTAGAGGCTATTTTCCTAATTGGAAAATTTCTTGAAGGTAAATTTTGCAATCTACTTTGATAATTGTCTATATTTTGTCTATTCGTGGTTTGATCTACTTCCATTGAAGTGGTTCCAGTTACACCTTCTCTTGGTAAGGTTGTGCTATTTTCTCCAACTACTTCTGATGATGGTAAATATAATCTGTGATTATTCATAAAGACTTTATGTTGTTCTTCTAGATCGCTTTCATTAGTTTCTAATTCTTTTTCTGAAAATGTTCCTGTAAATATTGGTTCTAAATTTAGTCGTTCTAAATCACTACTTAGTTCATTTATTAAATCTTCTATACTTGCATTCATTCTGAATTTTCTTTGTCTTCTCTACTTTCTAATTTATCTTCTTTTATTTCTTCGTTTATCTTTTTAAATTTTTCTACTTTGTCTTTATGATTTTAATTTTAGTTTGTTTATTTAATTTTTCTATTTCCTTCATCATTACTCGGTGATCTAGACTTCCTGGTTCTGGTGGTTTTTCCTTCATCTATTTCAATTTCCATTTCTAATTCTTCTATTTCTATTATGTCTAATTCATTCAAATACCATTCGTTTATTAATTCTGATTCTTCTTTTTCTGGATCTATATGTTTCTGTATAATTACATATGCTTCTCTTTCATCTATCATTTTAGAAATCTTTAGTTTTATTCTTAATAATTTTTGTTTCATTATTATGGTACTTATATCTTGTGGTTGGCTTTCTATTTCCTGTATTTTATTAGTCAACTTTTCTAAGGGTTCATTTTCTAATTTTATTCCTGGCATTTTATTAGTCTTCACTATAATCTATCTCTTGGTCTGAAAATTCTGATGAAGGTGCTCTAGTAAACATAGTGTTATGAATTATATATCCTTGAAACATTCTATAAGTCGTAATTTCATTATTGATTAAAGTTAATTTGACTTGTGATAATAATTCTTGTTCTTTGTCTCTTTTTGATATTTTTTGTATTAAATTGTCATTATATTCTTCCGTTTCGATTATATAGTTTCCTATCCAAAGCAATCTTTTTCCTCTATTTCCTTGTCTTATTCCAAATTCTTCATCGTTTTGTAATCTAGTTAATCTTCTTCTTCTGTCTATGTATGTTTTTCTTTCTTCTATTTGTTGATCCATATTTTCTATTTCTCTTTGACTTATTTCATGATTAGGATTAAATGTAGGTGTTAAAAATCTTCGACTATCGTTGGTTGTTATTTCTGTAAGTGGTCTTATTTGTGGTTCTAATCCTCTTACTCTATTTAGAAATGCTCTTTCAATTCTTGCTTGTATCATTTTGCTATTAGTGTTATTTTGTAATATCATTTCGCTATTAGTGTTATTTTGTAAATATTCATCATTTCTTTTTATTATATAATTTTCAGTATCGAATGGATGAATCATACTTAGTGGATAATCTATTTCTTGATTCTCATCTAAAGGATATCTCGCAGTTGGAATATATTCTGGATATAGTTATTCTGAATATTTAATCTTAGTCTTGACATATGATAATCTAATATATGATCGTTATTACTATAGTTACTCATGTCCACATTAATCGTTCTGGGGCTTTGATACCAATTGTTTTATTGTTGATTTATGGTGTTTGTTTTAGTGTTGATTTATTTTTGGTGTGTATTTATTTTTAATCAGGGAAATAATATTCACCATAAACATAGTTTTCATCTTCTGTACCCATTTTAAGTAAAATTATTTCATCCCAAAAACATTTTTATTCCGAATAGGGATATACCTTTTGATTATATTCAGTTAGAAATATGAGCAAAGTATAAATAATTTCGTTCCAATTTTTAATTCTTTCTTCCATAGTTTGTAAATATAGTCCATAATCATATATTAACGAATTTATTTTTTCTTTATTCATTTTCTTCTTTTTATAATTTTGCTTACAGTTTTTTTATTTTTAGATGTTTATTATTTTATTTATAGTGATTTGAAAAGTTATAAGTATATTTTTTATAGTATTAAATTCTTTAGAATGGTTTTTTAAGCATTTTTTAATCATTTTTGTGTTTTGAGGGTATAATAGGTAGTTTTAGCAAAGTTTTATCTCTCTATGGGCTAAAGTGAATAAAAGTTATAGGGGCTACCTAGGAGGAATTTATGTTTGGTGTGGATGGTTTTTTGGTAGTTTGCCTTAAAACAATGCTTACCATGTGTCATCGACCTGCTTTGTGTTTGTATCCAAGACCCTGGATTTTGTATTTTTGTTTCTGTCCATATTTCAGCGCCGTAATCATAAACCCTAATCAATGTTTCATCCCCTCTCTTTAATTTTGTCAATTTACACAACTTTCAAATAAGAAACGATACAATGACTTATGTAAATGCGAAATCTTTAATCTTCAATGCATGATGAGATTTTGGCAGTGCAGTATACTCATTGTTTTAAATATCCCCGAAATCTCTGAAATTTCGACCGAAATTTCGGGTTTCGGGACACCCCGAAGGAAATTTCACCTACAATATTTTTTTGCAAAATATTTAACGAAATTTCGCACAAACTCGATATTTTCCGAAATTTGACTGAAATTTCCCGACTTTTTTTATTTTTTTTAAAAAATATTTTTTCTAAATTCTAGAAATATATTTTTTAAAAAATTAAGAATTAAAATTTATGTTTCGACATATTGATTATGTCATTCAATTAACTTTTTTTCATCGATTTTGAATCTCTTATCAATCAACATGGTGCACGATATCAACAATATTATTAGCACATATAGTATATCATTGAATGAGTATTGTTAGCATATTACTAATTTATGTAGTAACATAGATGAGGAAATTTGAAATATCTTTATTTTCATGATCTCAGAAACTCAATGTGGTTTTCTCAAAAAATTACAAATATCTCCGAAATTTCCCCCGAAATTTCCCTAAATTTATATGTACGATATAGACTCCGAAACCGATATTTAAAACCTTGAGTATACTGCACTTCTCTATTCGTGTGGGGTTTTGTATAAACTTAACCAAGGTATTAAATATCGGTTTCGGCATCGATATCGGATATTAAAAACTGCCACCTGCACCACTAGTCTATTTTGTCATGCTTGAACCCACTAGCCTACCCTTGCAGTAGTCTTTTAATCCTATATATCATTGGGAGTTTCAGGAATTATTTTCGAATCTTCATATGGATAATCGTTTAGAAGTTGCATTGCTGAAGTTGGGTATTGCTGAGTGTTGGATTTACTGAAAGAGTGAGGGTGTATGATTGGTGATCAAGTGTGGTAATGTGAAATAATAGATTGTGCTTTGTTGTTTAACTTTGCTGGCAGTCGGGAATTCCTTGTAAAAAAAAAGTCAAATGAAAAAAAGAAAAAAAAAAGAGAAAAAAAACAGGAAAAAAAAGAAAAAAAAAAGATATTACAAAACAGAAAATCATGCAACTTCATTATTGAGTGATAATTGGATCGGATGGTTTGGTTAGAGAGTATAGTAATTGATTCAGGTATTCTTTCTTTCCATGTTGATTGGTATGGTGTGTCCTGAGGTCACTACATTGTAATACGGTTTGAGTTATACATTTCATCCCTGAAACTTTATAGAGGGTTCCTAAACGCCATTTAGCCATTTCATCCATTTCACCCAATTCCTACCTCTAGCCTTGGCCATTATAACATAGTAATGTCCCCTTGATTCGATGCACTGGATTTGATTAATAAAAGCAGAGGAGATGAGATTTTGAAGCAAGCTTATGGGATAGTCACTTGGATACATCACTAGAGAGCTCTATTGCCATGTCTCTATTACGTTTGAGAAGCATTGGTGGGGTATTTTCTAATGGAACTTTGCACACCGAAAGAGGTGGAAGAAAGAACCTTGAGCAAAGTTGTCATTTGTTTTGGTTAGAGGAACTATGCTGTTGCTACTTCAAAGACTGTGCCTCATGTTTGATGATGTTGGTGGGGGGTTCCAAAGCTGTTCTAAAGCTGTTATAAAGTTGCCGCCACAAGATGTAGTATAATGACTTGGTCAGGCTTGGTATTGGATGTTTGGTCATCATGGACATTGGTTGAGTTAGTCTTGGTTTTTTTCCGCATGCTATGATGTTTCCTTTCCAGTAAATCAACATTCCTACTACTTGGATTTTGGTTCGTATCATCTTGTACAATGTACTATAATCCTTTGGATTTGAATGGAATAAACTCCGAATTCCTCAAAAAAAAAAAATCGGATATTTAAAGTTAAGGAAATTTCGAAGATATTTAAAAATTCGGTGGAATTTTCGAAGATATTTTATAAATTTAGTTTTTTTTAAAGGAAATAATGGAAACTAATATAAGAAGTTTGGGAATTTTAATTTTAATTTTGATATTTATTTTAAATGCTATTTTAGATATTTTAAAGTAAAGAAAATGATATCTAATTAATTAATATAGAATAATTAAGAAATTATATATAATTAAATACAGTAATATTTTGATTAACGAATATAATTAATAGAAACACACGTATAATTAAGCTGAATAAACTGTACTAATAATATTATAATTAAATTTCTACATTATTTATTTTATTTGTTAAACAACCTATACAGGGTAGGAAATAGATGGTGGGAATCCATGCCACAAAAATTACAATTGCTACATTATTTATTGAATACAATATTTAATTAAAATTATGATTATTACTTATGGATTAAATAACTTCACTTTTAATTTTAGCGCAAGTGTGCAACTTCAATTCGTGTCTTGATTTTCAATCCGTTATCTATTTAAATTCATTTTTGTTTAGTTTTTTAAGTTTAATTTTTTTTAGAAAATAGAATTTCGGAAATTTCGATCGAATATCGGCCAAATTTCGGGAAATATCGAGTTTCAGCTGAAATTTCGATGGAAACTTTGAAAAAATACTGCATGTGAAATTTCGCTTCGGGATGCTCCGATACTCGAAATTTCAGAAATTTTGACGAAATTTAAAACAATGAACATAACCTTGCTAAAATTCACACTACTTGCCAGCTGCATTATTGTTAATTGTTATTGAATCTCACACATGCACTTTGACGTGGACGTCAAAACCGAACTACTAAATTAGTTGGCCAACTTTCAACAGATTGGAGTCCCTTGATTTAGGAGGTAGTTCGGAGGCGGTTATGGGGTCGAATGTTTGAAGTAGATCTGATCAAAGTATCCAGCAACCAATCCGAAGCAACTTTGCTCCTATAGTTCGAGCGAGCAGATGTCCGGGATCCGACCATGTAATCCTGGAACATTGATTGGACGAAAAAGAATACTACATTTTGATGTTTTGGAATAGCCATTAATGTAATAGTATAGCATTAATATGCCTTAAAATAGCTGAGGCATGAAAACTGAGAAAAAGACAAATTTTGCATTTTTGAGGAATTTTCGTTGTAACGCATGGATTGCAACGAAGCCTTCGTCCAAAAGCATGGATTGCGATGAAACCCTCGTCCGGATGCATGGATTGCGACGAAGGCATGGATTGCGATGTACACTCATCGTCCGAATGCATGGATTGCGACGGAGCCATGGATTACGATGCCATGGATTACGATGCCATTGTTGGATTGCACGCCATCCTTCGTCCGAAAATTTGGATTACGATGCAAGCCTTCGTCCGAATCCTTGGATTAGGATGCAAGTCTTCGACCGAATCCTCGGATTACGATGCCAACCATGGATTACGATGTAAGCCTTCGTTCGAATCTTTGGATTACGACGAAGCCTTAGGATTACGACGCAAGTCTTCGTTTTGCTTGTTTTCTCCTTTGTAATATTATGTATGTAACGTTTGGGGGCATTGGCAAGTATAAATACCCACCCCCCTCCCCCCACTTGTAAGACCATCTTTTATTGAATATATCAAAACTTTGCACACTTGCAAGTTCTTTCCAAAATATCACACATCTTCCAAATGATACATAATCATCTTGGGCAACTTACATCAACTTGAATCTTGAAGTAATTCATGTTGATTAACAATCCTTAAAGTGAATCAATGAAGATTGAGGACAAGGCATGTGGACTAGTTTGTCTTCTATTGTTGAAGATTTAAGGTGGTTACTTCATCAACATGGTTTTGAAGCTTACCAAAGAGATTACTACCAACACTTTGGAATTGTGAGGATTGGAGGACATGGCATATGTACATGTTTGCCTTTCCATTTCTAACTTATTATAACTAATGCCAGGGATCATAGTATACATTCTTGAAAGAAAAACAAAGATGAAGAAACAAGTAGGTGGTGGATAAGCTAACAAGTGAAAATGGAAATGATAGAGAAGCTTCCAACTCTAAGTTCAAGCAATGGAAAGGCAAACATGTCCATATGCCATGTCCTCCAATCCTCATAATTCCAAAAGTGTTGGTAATAATCTCCTTGGTAAGCTTCAAAACCAAGTTGATGAAGTAACCACCTCAAATCTTCAACAAGAGAAGGCAAACAATTCCATATGCCTTGTCCTCAATTTTCATTGATTCATTTTAAGGGTTGTTAATCAACATGAATTACTTCAAGATTCAAGTTGATGTAAGTTTCCCAAGATGATTATGTATCATTTGGGAGATATTTGATATTTTGGAAAGAACTTGCAAGTGTGCAAAGTTTTGATTTATTCAACAAAAGATGGTCTTACAAGTGAAGGGGGAGGCTATTTATACTTGCCAATGCCCCAAATGTTACATACATAATATTACAAAGGAGAAAACAAGCAAAATGAAGACTTGCGTCGTAATCCTAAGGCTTCGTCGTAATCCAAGGATTCGGACGAAGGCTTGCGTCGTAATCTATGGTTGGCTTCGTAATCCAAGGATTCAGTCGAAGGCTTGCATCGTAATCCAAGTATTCGGACGAAGGTTTGCGTCATAATCCAAGCTTTCGGACGAAGGCTAGTGTCGCAATCCAACAGTGGCGTCGTAATCCATGGCTCCGTCGCAATCCATGCATTCGGACGATGAGTGTTCATCGCAACCCATGGCTTCGTCGCAATCCATGCATTTGGACGAAGGCTTCATTGCAATCCATGCTTTCGGACAAAGGCTTCGTAGCAATCCATGCGTTATGACAAAATATCTTCAAAAATACAAAATTTGTCTTTTTTCCCAGTTTTCATGCCTTAGCCATTTTGAGGCATATTAATGCTATACTTTTACCTTAATGGCTATTCCAAAACAACAAAATGTAGTATCTTTTTTCGTCCAATCAATCTTCCGGAATTAGATGGTCGGATCCCGGACATCTGCTTGCTCGAGTTGTAGGAGCAAAGTTGCTTCGGATTGGTTGCTGGATACTTTGATCAGCTCTGCTTCAGACAATCAACCCCATAAGTGTCTCCGAATTACCTCCTAAATCAAGGGACTCCAATCTGTTGAAAGTTGGTCCAACTAATTTAGTAGTTCGGTTTTGACGTCCACGTCATTCCTTCCCCTTTCAAAAGCTTTGGACCCCAAAGCTGTTAAAGGAGTGATATTGATGTCGATCGATGGGATCGGGTACAAAATGATGGATCTGCACAAAATAGAAATTTATCAGAATGAAAGTTAATTACGAGTCCTGAAAATTAAAGTACTAGCAAAAGTAGAACAAATGTAATTCAAAATGAGTTAGAATCTTCAGATCCGGATTTCAATTTGAAGTCCAGGTTGTTCTTTGTATTTAGCTCCGGATTCGAGATTCCTTCAAAATTAAGAATTTTGATCTGAAGAATCATCATCATTTTCAGTTGGAATAGATATACCTGCTTGTTCCAGAAAATTCTCTTCATGTCTTTCTTGGGTACCTGTAGAAACATTACCGAAGTCAGGCATATCATAATCATTAATTTCAAAAAAAAAAAAATTTCAAGGGATGATTAACGCTGCATTTGAATAGTAAATTCTAGATTAAGCAATGAACTGTGTTTTGCCGAACTGCTTTCGGCTTCTTTCCCGATGGGTTCCTATAAACTTGCTCACGTTGCATTGCCCGCGATAAGGGACCACGTATGGTTTTAGATCGTACCTGGCTATGGTGGAATTTCAATAATGATTCCAAATGACGAACATCCATATGTATTCGGATTCCTTTTAAGCCCAAAGTGAAGATTAAGTTCCGCGTATGACTCAAGGGGACTCTACCAGTATGCTTGAATTGAACATGATCAGTATTCATTTTATCAGGTAAAGTTAACATCTCTAACAAGTGTCAATGATACTGATCAGGTCTCAAGTTTTCTGTATACTCCCAAAATGGATCAATGTATTCCAAATATGTCTCGGAAATTTTACAATTATCTGAGGAACTTTTAGGCTCATGGATTTGAGATTCATCAGTGACATGTAATGTAGAAAAATGAAAGGATTTTACCTTTGGTCACATGTAATGGATTTGGCGGTTTTACCGTGCTTGGGATCGGTAGAAAGCTCACTGATTGGAAGACATGTACTGCACGAGCTTGTCTCTGATAAATCAGCAGTGGAAGAATCTCCTTGAAGATGATCAACACTTGAAGACTTTTTAGGGCACGCCCGTTCTTTTGATCCTGAAAAATTTTCAATTAAGACATGACACTTATTTTCACAGTGATCAAATTTATGGATGAGGTTGTCAAATTTGAAATTTAAGTCCTGACTCATGCTATCCAAGAATTCCATGATTTCAACACCCAAAGTTTCTGCAGATGGCTCATCCATTTGTGATTCGGGTTGGTCTTCAAGAGGCTCCATATCATATTCCAGTTTGCCATCGGGTTCACATTGCTCGTATTAACTGCAATTAATGGTTGAGGTTTGGACATCAATCCCAATAATTTCCTCATGAAGGACCACAACTAGATGCTCGATTTTCGTGTCTAAGTTGATCATGACTTCATCAATCTTATCATTGAGCTTGTCTATATTGCCTTCCAGCTTTCGCTCAGACTGATCAGCTTGTTCTTTGAAACCTGAAAATTCGGCAGTTAAAAGATCAAATTTATTATCAAGATGATCGATATTCCGGTTAAATTCATTGAGATGTGAATTCATATTCTGCATATTGGCATTGAGGCTATTCATCAATACCATCATAGTTGATTCAATAGTACCTGCCATTGTATATACGACCCAAAATTAAACCAACTACAAATATATGTATACAAATGTCAATAGCACTTGCACAATACTATAATGCATCACTTGGAAGCACTTATTGTATCACACCCAAATTTTAAATCTGAGTGATTCACCACTTGGCTCGATGCTTCCGAGAGATCTTCAACCACACTTTGAAAATTAGAATCGAAGAGTGACTTTGGGACGTGCAATACAATGTACACTTCACAACTAGACTCAACTGAAATAAAATTACCTACACAATATACACAATATATGTGATCAATGCAAGGATTTTATGTTACAACTATTAATCGCAGTTGCAATTTAAATTTCAAATCCTCACAAAGGCTCAAAATTTCGGGGGTGGAGTTTAAAATACTGAAAAGAGATCTCACACCACTCGACTCCCAATATGATCACACAATGCTACCCAAAGGCTTTCAACAATATTTCCAATATCCGGATATAATTTTTCTGGAGGCTTTCAACATCTCGGTTTCACTTATTGGAGAGGAACCAAGTGCCAGATGTATATATCCAACTTAGGAAAAATTTTGAAAAATTATGATTCAAAGGACAGGGGTGCATCGCAATAAGGGTGGTGCTTCGGAATAGGGCTGAAATTTGCACTAGCGGCGCAATAGGGGGTAGCGTCGGGACAGGAAAATTTTTTGGCTTTGCATCGCAATGGTACAATAGCATCCCAATGGTTGCGTAGTGACGCAAGTGTGAAATGGATTGCGACGCAACACACTTCAAATGGCTTGATGAAATTTTGCAATTTTTTTCCCTTTTTCGTCACAATACGTAGCTTCGTTGTAATAGAGGCCCTTGTTGCGCCCGGACGCAAGTGTGGAGTATAGTGTAGCTGCAATATTTGACTTGCTTTTTGCAAGTAATGATTAAGCACACAACTTAAGAAAAGTTACAGCTACCAATTTCCCATGCAGCCCATATGTCTCCTTAACATCTCTCAAAGATTCACTTTTATGGATCAAAAAGTAGGATTCAAGAACACTGTAGATGGCAAGAACAAACAAGGAGGTGATCAAGACCAAGATGAACAAACAAGGAGGTGGCCAAGAACACTCATTCAAGTTTAGAATTTTTGATGCAATCAATAGTTAAACTTGATTTGACCATAACTTTGTCATACGAAGTCCAAATTAAGCATATCATATATAAAAATTCATCTACTCGGCGAGATGTTCATATATATGCCCAGATTTTTAAGACTCCTAATATTGAGATCGGAAATGACCAAAACAGTTGCTGTCCGAATTTTAAAGTTTTGAAAAGTTTGAGTTTTTGGTGATTTTGGATTTTAAACTCAAGAAAGATCCTATATTAGGCTCTCATACCAAATTCTAACTAATGCCAAGGACCACAGGATACATTATTGAAAGAGAAACAAAGATGAAGAAACAAATAGGTGGAGGATAAGATAGCAAGTGAAAATAAAAATGATAGGGAAGCTTCCAACTCCAAGTTCAAGCAATGGAAAGGCAAACATGTCCATATGCCACGTCCTCCAATCCTCACAATTCTAAAGTATTGGTAGTAATCTCCTTGGTAAGCTTCGAAACCAAGTTGATGAAGTAACCACCTCAAAATCTTCAACAAGAGAAGGCAAACAAGTCCATGTGCCTTGTCCTCAATCTTCATTGATTCAATTTAAGGGTTATTAATCAACATGAATTACTTCAAGATTCAAGTTGATGAAATTGCCCAAGATGATTATATATCCTTTGGGAGATGTGTGATCTTTAGGAAGGAACTTGCAATTGTGCAAAGTTTTGATATATTCAACAAAAAATGGCCTTAGAAGGAAGGGGGGGGGGGGGGGCAATTTATACCTGCCAATGCGCCAAATGTTACATACATAATATTATAAAGGCGAAAAAAATCAAAATGAAGACTTGCGTCATAATCCTAAGGCTTCGTCGTAATCCAAGGATTCGGACGAAGGCTCGTATCTTAACCCATGGTTGGCGTCATAATCCAAGGGTTCGGTCGAAAGCTTGAGTCGTAATCCATGGTTGGCATCATAATCCAAGGATTTGGACGAAGGCTTGCATCGCAATCCAAGCTTTCGGATGAAGTTTGGCGTCGCAATCCAACAATGGTGTCGTAATCTATGCTCTTTCACAATCCATCGCAACCCATGGCTTCGTCGCAATCCATGCATTCGGACGAAGGCTTCCTCGCAATCCATGCTTCCAGACGAAGGTTTCGTCGCAGTACATGCTTTGCGATGAAAATTCCTCAAAAATGCAAAATTTTTCTTTTTCCCAGTTTTCATGCTTTAGCCATCTTAAGGCATATTAATGCTATACTATTACATTAATGGCTATTCCAAAACATCAAAATGTAGTATCCTTTTTCGTCCAATAAATCTTCCGAAATTAGATGGTCGGATCCCGAACATCTGCATGCTCGAGCTGTAGGAGCAAAGTTGCTTCGGATTGGTTGCTGGATACTTTGATCATCTCTGCTTCAAACATTCAATCCCTAAGTGTCTCAGAATTACCTCTTAAATCAAGGGACTCTAATCTGTTGAAAGTTGGTCCAACTAATTTAGTAGTTCGGTTTTGACGTCCACATCACACTTACTTTAAATGAGTTTGTATAGAGCTCTTAATGGGTGACTTTCAGCATGTACTGCACGTGCTGACTCGATAGGGTGTGTGCTGGTGTTAATGAGATGTGTGCTGCGTATTTATTGATTTTAATTATTTACTAATTTGACTGCAAAACTTATATAGCATAACAACGTATAATGAATTTATCCAATACATTCAGTGCATAATGATTTTTCAAAATGAATCAAATCCTTGACAATGTTGGATGGGTTATGTAACTTTAAGATTTTCTTGATTTGCTTTCCAAGTTGTCATATGGGATTTGGTCTTTTGAGCATCTCTTTTGCCATCAATTTGCTGATGCTTTATGCCTCTTGTTTGGCCATTGGTTCGTGCCAAGGACCTTTTTCTCTTCAAGAGAGGTCATCGGAAAAGAATCAAAGCGATTAAGGGTCCAGAATTCAATAATGCGCCCAAACTTGACTGATTATTACTTGAATTTCAATGGCAACAATGGGAAACAATGGATATCTACCGGTTGCTAAGAAACAACGGTGAATTATCCTCAACTAGCTACCAAAATCTACCGGTTGTTGGGAACAACGGCTGATTTGGAAAAGTAACCGCTACAACTAGGCTAAAATCTAGGAATGCTGGTAAAGGAAGGCTGTAAAGATAAAAGAAAGTAAATTGATAAAGGAAATTTGGATTGGATTGGTCTCTCTTGATTCTGTGCCTGGAACACCCTATTTATAGCCGGAGCTCGATAACCGCTCCATAACTGTCGTTTCAGGCCGATTAGTATCTCCCTCTTTCGGCCAATCTTGCCTTCAGTTTTTCCCCCTTGGCCGAAATCGCTTCTTGTTTCAGGTCTAACTCCTCTTCCTTAACTCTGGACTTAGGCTCTATCAATTATTTCCCCCTTCTTTTTCTCCCAGTCCAAAAGATCCCCTCTTTTTTTTTCCCGGGCCCGCTTATTAGGCCCAGTTTGACCCATCAATTTAGATGCTCACAACAGATGCCCCCCTTACATGGGCTGGTTTTCGAGTAAAAGTAGCACAAGTAATTGGTTACGTATCTCGTCGATGGCTAACACTTACTCCAAAAAATCCAATCATCATTGTTCTCCGTATCCTGTGATTTGTCATCATCACGCCGTCTTTTCCATTCCCCTTCTTCAAGTAACCGTTTCTCTCTTGACAACCCTCTTTCCTCTTTCTTCTTCTTTCTCTCGTTCCCTCCTCCTCTTAAGTAATTTTTCTTCCTATGGACCCGCAATCTATATCTGTCCTTTCTTCTCGAATTGCGAAGATTGAGAAATCATCGGCTTCCCATTCCATAGTTTGTCGAATTCCTGAAGGTTTCTACTCTCTAGGTCCGCTAGGGATCCCTGAGGAAGTTAATGAGTACATTGCCCGTATTTTTTAGAACCAGTCCATCCCCCGCTATGCGCTGTGGTTTTCTTCGAGGCTCTTTGCTCCGTCGCTCATTACCTGGCTATCGGCGCCTGCTGATTACGTGGCTTGGTACCGTCACCTTGAACCCCATTGTCATGAGTCTTGGTTCAACACGAGTCTTCTCCGTCTTATCCGACTGAGCGTTGAACCTTTCCCTACTGATCTTCGTCCCATTCAAGCTCTTCTTTGTTTTTGGAATTCTTCCATAAACTGCTTCTGTTTCCCCTGGGGCATGATGACCCCTACGGTTCAAGATGTTAAACTCCTCTTGAATCTCTCTATTCGAGGAGACAATCTTGGTGTCACATCTTGTGGTCAACCGAAGGAAAAGACCACCGGTTTTCCTTCTAAGAACACCTACTGTAGTTGGATTATTACTAATCAAAGTAGTTTCGATTCGGTTGAGCCCCATTGTCAGGAACCCCTTGCATTCATGATGTATTTCGTTACGCGGTTCTTTCGGTGTGCTCTTTCTAAGGCGGCTCTTCTTGAGACCTACCCCTTAGCTTACGAAATTCTTAACAAGACCTCTCTGCCACTGGCTGATTTATTCTTTGCTCATCTGTGTGCAGGCACATCGGCCTATGTGTCTCGTTGGGAAGGTGGTTTTCCAGACAAGGCCCGTGGCGCTCTTTGGTTTCTTCATTTGTGGCTGGTCTGGCACTTACGAGATATATCTGGCTTTCCTTCTTATGATATTCGCCCGGATCACTTTGTGTGTCCTATTTTACTGAAGACATCGTTCTCCGCCATGTTGATTCCTTATTGGATCGGGTATTTCATGGGCCTAACTGCTGACCAGGCTTTCTCTAATTACTGTTATCGGAAAGCTGATTTCAATTGGATTAAGGATATCGGAACTTCCCCTTTTGGAGATCTCCTTCCTCGTCCGTTGGCTCAGATTTAGAATAGGTGTATCCTCCCTCGTCTTATCTTCAATGGTTCCACTGCCCTTGCTAACGCTACCATCCCTGCCAGATATATAATCCTCATCTGGTTACCCATCAGCTCGGCTTTGCCCAGGATTTAGTGGTAGCTTATCGTATTGATAAACAACTTTCCCCCTCGACTAGCAGAGATCACTGTGCAACTTGGCATTGGCGCCTGATAAATTTTGAGGTTCCGAAATTTGTCGTCCGTGCTGAACTCTAAAGGGATCATTTCCGCCAATGGAGGGATTGCGTCGCCCGTACTTATTTCAGCGCTGATCTCAACTCTTTTTTACGGCATTGTGGATTCACTCCTATACTTCTGTCCCCTTCTTTAATCATTCCTCTATTTGACTCTCCTTCACGGCAGGACCCCAACAAATCGCCTCTTTCTCATGAAGATGCGTCGCTATATATATACCTTTTTGCGGTTATTCACCGTCTTATTACCTTCTTCAACCTATCCGCGCTTCTTTCGTAGGTTTGAAGAGAAACACTTCATCTCTTGCGATTTCAGACTCTCTTTCTCCTGCACTTGCACTCTCCTCTAGCTCCAAGAGAATCATTAACCCTTCGGTTAGTCCCGCGAGTTTTTTCGCTTCTGCCAAAACTCGAAGGCGATCGTCCCATTCACCTCTTGGAAGAGTCACTGTTGCTCATGAGACGGTATATCGAATCTTTATGTTGTATCTTCCCTTGTGATGCATCGTGACTCCCCTCCCCTTCTTCTTTTCAGGCTCTTTGTATCTGCAATTCGTCAAGTCCCAACCGTGGTGGCAGATCCTGGTTCGATTGAATTGCAGGGAGCAAATGAACAAGATTCGGTCATCTCAGCCGACCCCCGTATGGCTAAGTTACAAAGGATGAATGAAGATACTACCGTCGAGCCGGTTTCCGAGACTGTTCCTATTATTATTGCGCGTTCAAATGTTGCTACTTCGGACCTTCCTCCTTCTCGATCGGACCCTCCTAGTGGCCCTACAGACTTGATTAAGTTCTCAGTTGTACCTTCTGAACTCGATTCGTCTTCTAACCTTCAAGCTGAGGCTTCCGACCTGATGACTTCCGCCCCTCAGGGAAATGATCCATTTGCTGCCGACGTTCCTCAGTCTCCATTTCCTGATAGACAAGTCTTGGATGATTTCTTTTCATCTCCTCCTCCATCTCCGTCACCATCGGATCCTTCGGCCCATCTAGGAGATTATTTAGGAAGTTATGTAATATAATAATCTACCGGCCTGAAGTGGAATTCGTATATCCGAAGCCAATTCTCCTTCTTTTGTCTCACATTGACCAACATTTCGATGAGGAGATTGTCTCCCTAAATTTGGATGCTACTCTTCAGGCGATAACTAAGTTTGTTCTCTCCTTGGACCAAGAGCTCCCGGCACATTTAGTTATGCAGGATAAACTTATAGCCGAACGGGAAGCTATAGCTTCCTCTTAAGTTGCATTCGATAGATATTTGGTCGAATACCGGACTCGTATGACTTCTCTTTCTGTAATGAGTTCTAGTGAACTCAAATACGCGGAGGAACTCTTTTCGACCCAACTAGAAATAGCCAGACTTCAACAAAAAGAGAAAAAACTAAAGTGGACTTTGGATGAGGCGAAGAAAGGGTCAGCCGACCTAAAGCGTTCGATAAAGCAACTTTAAAAGTCGGCCGAAACTCCCAAGGCTAAGTTCTTAGATTCTCAACGGAATGCTTCTTACCTTGCCATGAGATCTAGTTTCAACGATCACATTCTCGGTGTTTTTCAAGAAAAGTGGGCTGAGACCCAATCTCTGGTTGAACATCTGGATTCAGCTATTGGGAGCTTGGCGGCCAAACATACTGCTTATATCATTCCTCAACCGGACATCTTCCCCCTAGATCCTTCGGAAGTTGAGGCCACCCCCCCTCGTGACATTCATTCTTCTTCAAAAGCTTCTGCAGGTATTCCATTTTTCGAATACTCCCTTCGATTTTTCCTATCTGCACGTTACCTTACTTTAATCATCTTTTGCTTAGGGAAATCTGCTCTCCCCATGAACGCTTCTGAATCTCTGTCTCTCCTCATTCTACTGATGATGGTATCACGACTGCTCACCATCCACCTCCTCATGTATCACAGGCTATACTTTCTTCTGCGGTGGACCCTACTTCTAGAGTGGATCCTATACCCTCAGTTCATCCTCAGATTGGTGCTCTACAAGGCCTGGATGAAGATGTTCAGTTCGACGACAGCGAAGATCAGTAGGCTCCCCTTTTCTCTTGTTCTGGATTTCATATAATTGTATTTTGTAAACATTGATGTTTCAGATCACCTTCTACCTTGTTTCGGATGTTAATTGCTAGCCTTTTCGGCTAGCTGTTTTTGACTTGAATTTGACTTCACAGGTTGGCCAATTTTTGCTCAATTCGGCAGACATGCCTAATTTGCACTCATATATCCGTATTAATTCCCGTATCTGAACCATATCTTTTACTCTGTCATTTCTCATCCTCTAGTGAATGCATATATTTTGTCAGAAATCCCGTTATTTTAGGTCCTCTTTATGGCAACTTTTTTAGTCATAACAGCTTTTTCGGGAATCAATAAAATGTCTTCCCATAAATAGCTTTTATTGTTGACCGTTTCTTCCACTAGGTTCTCACATTTCTTCTATAAATACCCAGTTTCCTCAAGCCTTAATCTCCACGATTACTATTTCCCCCGTTTGATTATACATATTTGTTTTTCCCCCTTACGGTCATGGGCTCCTCTTCTCCTCCCATAGATCCTCTATCACCAATGCCTCCATGGTGTCCAATTAATGTTTCCACACAAGGATTTCCAGGCGTCGTACGAAAAATCTCCGCTCATGTGGCACGAACCCAGCTAATCTTCCTATCACCATATTCATGAGGAAGAGGATCTCCGAGTGTTTTTCCAAATGAAGGTCTCGACGGTCATGCTGACGATACGTTTTCCTACTTTGCGTTTGCATAGCCGATCGGATCTCACGTAATGGAGGACTCATTGCCCTAATGATTCCTCCATTTCTTGCTTTCTTCCACCACCTTGGTTCTTACCTCGGTGATAATCTCCCTTAGGACAACTGAGGTCGTGGGGAGACTGTACCCGAGCTTGACTTCTATCTCTGGGACGTTGTACTATTCGTTCTAGTGTCCCCAGGGGTTGAAGCCCGATGGTTGGAATGATCGGCGTAACCATTTTTAATAATCGGTCCCGCGATCGCTTTTGGTTCTGCTGATGTATCTTGGTGTCTTTATACAAGGTAGGATTGTTTGACATAATCCTCCAGGTCCTTTTCTTAGGACCTTTCCCTTGTATACGCTCGCGTAGAATATGACGTTTCCCTTGTATATTGTAACTTCGGACTACCTACGCTGTCTTCGGCCGAAGTAGCTCCTCTTTGTAATGTTCGTCCTTGAAAATGTTTACTTCTTCTGTTTAATCCTATACTGAAGCATAATATTTCTTCATTTACCTTGCATTTACTGGATTTGTCATTTGCTCTCCATTTTCAACCACTAACATGTATGCTCCATTTGGTAACTTCGTCTTAATAACAAATGGCCCCTCCCAATTGGGGCTCCACTTTCCCATTCAGCCATCCGTTTGCTTGGGTGACCAGATAACTTTCCAAACCAAATTGCGAACTTCAAAATGTTTAATTCGGATTCATTTATTATACCAATCGGCAACAACATCTTTATTCTTCTGTAAATTCTTGAATGCATCGACCCGATCGGAATTAGTATCTAGTAATTTGTCCCTCATTGCTTGATCATATTGTTTGGCCAAAAATTGATCTGCTTGACATGTTCTCAAAGTTGGTACCGTTATTTCGGCCGGTAATACTGCATCCATCCCATATGTCAGCCGAAATGGTGTAAACCCAGTGGCTGAGTCTTAGCATTCCGATAAGCCCACAGTGCTTCGGACAACTTTTCATGCCACTTCCTTGGCTGATCTTTAATCATTTTATTAATAATTCCTATTAATTACTTGTTTGTAGCCTCTGTTTGCCTATTTCCTTGTGAATAGTATGGGGATGAATGGACGATCTTCATTCCATATTCATCAGTAAAGGCTTTAATTTTATCTCCAACAAAAACGGTTCCTCTGTCCGTCAGAATCGTTTGTGGAATTCTAAATCTATAGATCAATTGCCTTTTGATGAACTCAATAACCTCCTCTTGAGAAATATTGACATAAGCCTGTGCTTCGGCCCACTTTGTGAAATAATCAGTAGCCACTAAAATGTACTCATTTCTTTTTGAAGAGGACGGATGAATCTTCCCAATAATATACATGGTCCAACCTCAGAATGGCCATGGTTTAATCATGATATGTAACTCTTTGGCCGGTAGTTTCGGAATCGGCCCATGCTTTTGATAATCACGGCATCCCTTTGCATATCTTTCACAATTGGGAAAAAAGGATAAATACGTCCTTTTTCTTTTCAAAAAATTCAAATCAGTCCTTTTTCTATTTTATTACCAAAACAGTCCTCTACAAATGCTAATTATGTTCAAATCAGTCCTTTTTTCACTAATTATATTCTAATTGCTGACGTGGCAAGGGTTTTAATTTAAACCTGACACGTGTGCATAATATTAGTCCTTTTTCTTTTATCTTTTGCCAATTCAGTCCTAAACTTTTATTTTGTTCTATTTAGTCCTCTACCCCAATCACTCATTTTTATATTAATTGGCCTCAAACTTTTCAAATTATTTCATTTTAGGCCCAGAACCTTAAATTTTTTATTATTACTAATCCATTTATCAAATAAATGCACAATATACTTCCATAAATAAAATTAAACACCAAACCTCATATATTGGGTTCGACTGCTTTGTTATCGGGTCTTTCAAGTACCGGAATTTTACGGACTCTCTCTAATAACCACTCGACCGCAACCGATTGTTCATTGGTTTTGGTTTCCTTCAGTAACAATCAACAGAATCTTACTTTGCGTCCTACCTTAGGATGTAGCAATATTTGAGTAAATGATTTAACTTGAATTTTTGGAAGGTTATGGATACATGAAGCCTTGGTTTTATTGAAAACTATTAATATTATTAAAAATATTAAAAAAAATAGCCTGAATTTTTTTGTCCACAAAGTATGATTGTGCTGATTGTTGCTGAAGGAAACCAGAACCAATGAACCATCGTTACGGTCGGGTGGTTAGAGAGAGTCCGTAAAATTCGGAACTTCGAAGACCCGGTAACAAGGCGGTCAAACCCAATGTATGAGGTTTGGTATTTAATTTTATTTACGGAAGTATGTTGGGCATTTATTTGATAAATGTATTAGTAATAATAAAAAAAATTAAGGTTCTGGGCCTAAAATGAAATAATTTGAAAGGTTTGAGGCCAATTAATATAAAAATGAGTGATTGGGGTAGAGGACTAAATAGAACAAAATAAAAGTTTAGGACTGAATTGGCAAAAGATAAAAGAAAAAGGACTAATATTATGCACACGTGTCAGGTTTAAATTAAAACCCTTGCCACGTCAGCAATTAGAATTTAATTAGTGAAAAAAGGACTGATTTGAACATAATTAGCATTTGTAGAGGACTGTTTTGGTAATAAAATAGAAAAATGACTGATTTGAATTTTGTGAAAAGAAAAAGGACCTATTTATCCTTTTTTCCTTCACAATTGCCTCCCATAATCGGCCACTAATATCCTAGCCGAATAATACTCCACTTCATTGATTTTCCAGCTCGATGCGCACTACAAATTCCCTCGTGTACTTCGCCCATTACTCTCTTAGCATCTTCTTTTCCCACGCATCGGAGTAATACTCCATCGACAGCTCGTTTAAAGAGTAGTCCTCCTATTATGATATAATCCATCGCTTTTCGCTTTTCGGCTGGCTTGGCTGCGGCTGGATTCTCTAGAGTTCGTACTATTTCTTTAATTCATTCGGCCTTCTCAATTTCGGCTGAACGCACTTCAATGTTTCCTGCCTCAGGCATTATCCTGTATCTCGCAGCGTGTTGAGCCAATTCATTAGCCAATTCATTTTCTTTTCTCGAATTATACCTTATGTACACTTCATTGAATACCACTAACAAATCAACTGCCTCTTCATACAACCTAATCAACTGCGAGCTTTTAACAGAAAAATCCCCAAGTAATTGCTGAATAACTACATGAGAATCTCCCTTAATTATTAGGGCTTGACCCCTTCTTTTTTCAACTGTTGTAATCCCGAGATCAATGCCTTATATTCTGCTTGGTTGTTAGTGTAGGACGTGGGCAAGTGTATATAACATTTGTATACCTTGCCTTCCGGCGTATGTAGTGTGAACCCTGCTTCGACACCTGAGGTTGCTATCGATCCATCAAACATCATCGTCCGAGGCTGTAGTTATACTATTCCTATTTCGACCCCTTCAGTCGACCGAACCCCTTCTGCAGTATCTTCTGCTATTGGAAGCATTGGATGATCCGCTAGAAAATCGGCTACAACTTGTCCTTTAATAGCCTTTAGTGGTTGATACTTTAAATCGTACGCATTCAAATTCATGGCCCACTTAGCCATTCTTCGGCTGCTAACCAAATCATTCATCATGATCTTAACTATATCAACCGATGCCACAACCACTACATGTCTCGGCTGAATGTAACATTCCAGTTTCTGACAAGCATGGTATAGACTTAGGCATATTTTGTGAATCAGCGAATATCTGAGTTTTGTGTCTTTAAGAATTCTGCTTAAATAATAGATCACCCGATCCCTACCTTCTTTGTCTTCCTGAGCCAGCAATGCTCCTATGGACTCTTCGACCGCTGCTATGTACAACTTTAACGATCGGCCGAGGATTGGAGGAACCAACACAGGTGGATTGATCAAAGCTTGCTTCAATTGTTCAAAGGCTCTCTGTTGGTCATCTACCCACTGTACTCCTCTTCCTTCTTTAATCTGAGCAGATCGGTTAATGGTTTTCCCTTTTCGGCTGCGTTAGCCAGGAACCTTCTCAGGAAACCGATCTGGCCTAAGAGTTTCTGCAGACTCTTCTTATCATGAGGCGGTCTAGCTTCCTGGATAGCCTTGGTTTTATTTGCACCTACTTCTATACCTTTGTTATGCACCAAGAACCCTAGGAAGTATTTTTACTTGTACTCCAAAAGCACACTTGGCTGGATTAATCTTGACTCCATGTAGCCTCATCCTTGCAAACACTCTTCTTAAATCGGCCAAATGACTTTCTACATCTCTGGATCGGACCATGACAACATCGATGTAGACTTCCACACAATCTCCTATTAAGTCAAGGAAGACATAATTCATGGCCATTTGGTACGTAGCCCCTGCATTCTTTAAGCCAAATGGCATGACCACCCAGGGCATCTGAATGCAGTCTTGTATACATCTTCTTCGGCCATAAAGCTTTGGTTACACCCAGAATAGCCATCCATGAAGGATAACATTTCTTGTTTGCGGCCGAATCAATCAATAAATCGACAATCGGCATCATATATTCATCTTTGGGAGTTGCTATATTGAGATTTTGGAAATCAATACACACTTTCAACTTCCCATTCTTTTTTTATTACTGTTACAATGTTTGATAACCACTTTACATACTTAGCTGGCCTAACAAACCCGGCCGCTAAAAATTTTTCTATCTCTTCCTTAATTTTTGGGACAATTTCAGGCACTGCCCTCCTGGCTGGTTGTTTGGGCCTGAAACCTTCCTTGATAGGCAGCCTATGCTCCACAATCGATCTTTCCAGACCAGGCATTTCTGTATAATCCCAGGTAAAACAATCTTTGAACTCTACTAAGACCTCCTTGAATCGGCTGATCATGAGTTGATCCAGATTCGCACTGATTGGAATTTCTCTTGGATTCTCTTCTGTCCCAACATTGATCATCTTTAGGGATCTTGTGCCTTAAATTCTAGTGTCCGCTTCGGAATAGTGTTCATTAGTTCACTCCATTTTGCCTTTTCCTTCATAGTTTTGAGCTCGGCCGACTCGAGCACGGTTGTCCTTTTTCTACTTTCTTGCATCATTTATCTTCTTCTGTGTTTGGTCGTGGGTCGACCTTGTATCTCACTTCAAATCCCAAATCCGTCCAATCGCACTCAACAACTTCCAGATATCGATCCTCTACAACCGCCAGGAACGGTTGTAGGGGTTCCTAGGTATAGTACCGCGTCAATTCGTCCAGCTGAGCTGATTGGAAATGGAGGTTGATCTCCATCTACCTCTTCTACAGAGCCATCACTCTTCCAGAACCATAACTTCTGGTGAAGGGTTGATGGCAGACATCTAGCTGTGTGGATCCAGCATCGGCCTAACAAAGCCTCATACGGGACATCAGCATCAACTACAAAAAACATAGTCGGAATTGAAATCGTTCCGATTGTCACGTTAACCAATATACATCCTTCTGCCGCTGTCTGGGCTCCCACAAAACTCAACACTTTCATTCGAGTGGGTAGCAAGTCCTCTCTGGTTTGGCTGATTTTGGCCAAAGTAGTCAACGGCATTATGTTCACTGTCGCTCCTCCATCGACAAACATTCTTCTTAACAGCCTCCCATTAACCCAGCCTTTCACATATAAGGGCCTCACATGTTGAGACATTTTTGTAGTAGGAAGCAGAATAGTGCTCGGCTGAGCGTCTGGGACGAACGCCTTGTACCCTTCTTCTAAACTTTTCTCAATTTCGGCCTCTGACCGAATTACTTCCAACTTGGCGAAGCAGAAGCCAACCACAGGTTCTTCTTTGCCGAAATATCTCCATCTTTTTGGCAGAATACTATTGCCGGTTCTGAATCGGACCAATACTCTTCATCACTTGACGCTGTAATGCCTACCATACCAGCATTAGTCCAGAAGTTCAAACTTAAATTGGCCGATTGAAAGAGTTTCAGTATTCGGAACAATTGACGTCTTTGGCTTCCATTCCTATGTCCGAACTGGCCTAGGCTTCCACTCTTCCTCTATTTCTCCTAGATCCTCTTTCATCGGAATTTCTTTTACTTTTGGCCGAAACTCACTTTTGTGTTTCAGCCGATCTTCTTTATTCTTCCAGTTATCTTCGTTCCACTTTCTGGCTTCGGCTGACCTGACATGAGCCGAAAACATTTTATTTAATATTCTTCCTTCGGCATAAGTACCCTCATTTGGGAAATCTTCCTCCATGTGCATCATCTCGTACTCTTCCTCTACAGCAGCCACTTTCTGTCTCTGCATTCTTCTTTTGTAAGTACGATATGTTCCCCTCCCTTTGGGGGTCAACCATCGCTTCCTTTTTGGCTTTGAAGATCAAATCGGTGTTGGCCAAAATACTCCCATATTGGGGAATTCTGAACCCATCGACCAACCTGGGTGTTAGGAGGTGGCCTTCTTAGCCTTTTCGTCGCTGGAGATACAGCCTCCTCGGGGACTGTAATCGGTAAGTCTTCCCATTCTTCTTATCAGCTGTTAACTTCATCTCCGAATCCCAACCATTAGTAATTATTTTCGGGGTCGGCTTCTCATTTGCTCCTTCATCTTCCGCCCTTTGTTCATCTCTCGTCTGCTTGGTCCACTCTTTAACTTCATACTGACCGAGTCGGTCGAAAACATCCGGCACTTTTTCCTTTCCCTTCTGAGCCGAACCCAATCTTTTCCATCCTCCTACCTTCTTCTGAGCTGACAGCTGTTCTCCCAGCCGATCGTGCAAGGGTCTTGCTTGATGATGGCTGATCGCCCAGCCGATCATGTACAGGCTTTTTTTGTTCCGGATGGACCATCACCATGTTGGGTACTGGGAATGGGTTCTTATCGATAGCCATAAGCTTATCAGGGAACTTCAATTTTCCATCATCTAGGTGCTTTTGCACCATCTTTCTAAAATGTCTACAACCGCCGTAGTATGGGTTGCAGAGGCGTGAAATCTACACCACCCCGCCTCCATCTGTTCCTTAGTCGGCTATGGATGATTCCCTTTGAACTCAAATAATTCATTCTTTAGACAATAATAAAAGATTTCGTCCATCTGAGATAAGTTGAACGTATAGAATCTTTGAGAATCATCTTTGGCTTCTCCTTCCTTCTCCTTCCGTCTTACTGGCCTAAGGGCTGGACAAGTCATAGGCTTTTTGATTACTAATTCCGCCCTTGCCACTTCTGCCATAGCAGGTATGTTCGTCCATATTAAATTCTTACCCAATCTCGTACCTATCCAAAGATTCTGTGAAAGACGCAGCTGATTGGATGGGTTGAGACCTCCTGCTTTAACTTCGGCTTGATTTGAAAGCCGCTTGTTCTTCCAAATAAGTTTTCATTCTATTGCTTCGACCGTCAATTCGGCCACCGTCTTTGGTCTTGTTACCATTAGTCGATCCTTAATTGCAAACTTCAGATTCTGCTTCAGAATCTGGATGTACTCTTGTTCTGGTACTATCGTCTTCAATTGTGCCTTAACCATATAAAATATTTCCAAAAATTTGTTGACTGTTTCTCCTGCCTTCTGCTTAGTGGAGGTCAAGTCCACTACTGACACCTCAGGGCCGGTATTATAAAATCGGTCAAATATCCTTTCCATTTCTGCCCAGATGTTGACCTATCCTGGTGTAAATTAATACACCACTCAAAAGCTGGACCAGTAAGCGATAGGCTGAACAAAATCAACTTATGAAAATCATTTTGCGCAATTCTAGTGCACTGAGGTGTAAATCGGCCGATATGATCTATCGTTGATCTGCCGACTTCGCTCGAAAATGTGTTAAAATCAGGAACCTCAACTCCTCGAGAAAATCAGTTATCGCCGCCGTATTGATCGCCGGAGTTGCATGTGGTTGAACTGCCATTGCAAGTATGTGTCCCATCGGACATGCCAATGTTTGGCCACTGGTTCGTGCCAAGGACCTTTTCTTCCTCAAGAAAGCTATCGGAAAATGATCAAACCGATTAAGGGTTCGGAATTCAATAATGCGCCCAAACTGGACTAATTATTACTTGAATTTCAATGGCAACAATGGGAAACAATGAAAAACTACGGGTTGCTAAGAAACAACGGCGGATTATCCTCAACTAGCTACCAAAATCTACTGGTTGTTAAGGAACAACGGCTGATTTGGAAAAGTAACCACTACAACTAGGCTAAAATCTAGGAAAGCTGGTAAAGGAAAGTTGTAAAGGAAAGCTGTACAGATATAAGAAAGTAAATTAATAAAGAAAATGGGGATTGGATTGGTCTCTCTTAATTCTGTGCCCGGCACCTCCTATTTATAGCCGGGGCTCGATAACCGCTCCATAACTGTCCTTTCGGGCCGATTAGCATCTCCCTCTTTTGGCCCATCTTGCCTTCGTTTTTTCCCTCTTGGCCGAACACGCTTCTTGTTTCTGGTCTGTTCCCTCTTGCTTAACTCTGGACTTGGGCTCTATCAATTATTTCCCCCTTCTTTTTCTCCCAGTCCAAAAGATCCCCTCTTTTTTTGGGAAAACTAGGGCCCTATACCCATGTAAAAAATATTATGAGACTCAAAGCCCCTCCATTTTAAACATTGTGTTTTAGGCCCTATGTAATAACTTGGTAAATCACATACCAAGAACTTGGTAAAGCACATACCAATAACTTGGTAAACACATAAGGTAATCGTGGTAAATTACATACTAAAAACTTGGTAAAGCACATATAGTATATGTGGAATAACTTGGTAAACATAATAAGATATATGTGGTAAAGCGCATACCAATAACCTGGTAAACACCATAGATATTTTTGGTAAATCACATACTAAGACTTGGTAAATACCATATGATATATGTGGAATAACTTGGTAAACACCATAAAGTATTTGTGGTAAAGTACATACCAAAAACTTGGTAAATACCATATGGTATCTGTGGTAAACCACGTATCAGTAACTTGGTAAGTATTAATATATGGTAGCTATGGTAAAACACATACGAATACAGTGGTAAACCACATATCATTAACCTGGTAAATATCATATAGTATCTAGGTAAGACACATACAATGACATGGTAAACCAAGTCAAACATGTGATGGGGTGCAAAGTGTAATAAAATTGGAATGGGACTTAAAAAAATGGAAAAATTTTTAAAAAGGGCCTGGGCCCAAATTTACCTTCTTTTTTTTCCGTCCGTTTATTAGGCCCAGTTTGACCCATCAATTTAGATGCTCACAACACCTCTTTTTGGTATGCATTAATGTTTTTCTAATGCATAACGGACTATCATTTCTAGTTTATAGATAAAATTATAGTACCATACGCTAGGTCCCAAAAAGGTGTTCTTTTAGTTGTTGAATTAGATCTTTGTTCTTTTAAGCTAATTTAAATTTTATATTATTAGCCAGTTTAGAATTTAATTATTATATAGTAGTACATTGAAGTTCAGAACGCTTTAAACAATACATGTATGAATTCAAGAACGAACAATTAATACTTGAACAAAGTGGTATGGCTCGGAAGAGACCTCGGCTGCACTGGGTAAGGATGATGTGCACCGGAGAATCTACCTCAATATAGGTAGACACATGCGGATCTTTGATAACAGTCTGTTTAACATTCAATAGTTAGTACCTACGCGCTGCTGCCGTGAGGAGAGGATTGTTTGCTGTCATGAGGTAGAATATATTTTGTTGTAAGCTAGCTGGAAATGTATTTCTGCATTGTTGGATATGCTGTACTTTCAAAATTGAAATTGAATGAACTAAATTGTTCCCTCAAAAAAAAAAAAAAAGAACGAACAATTAATAAGCGAATAATGAATTTTCATTCTTTTACTCGTGTTGATATGTGTGTTCAGTTTAGGTGATTGGACTCTTAAGGGTGTGTTCAATTTGGATTATTGGATCGATCGATTAAATCAATATATTCTCATTTAAATTATTTTGATCTCACCCATGTGGCAAAAACTATAATCGATCATATGATTAAGAACAATAATACAGGACACCTTATTATTCATGGCCCTAATCATCAAAAATAAACATGAGATTGTGTTATTTATTCAACCTAATATTGAAAGTGAACAATGTCTTTGACTTTGAGGCCTCGGATTGAATAATTGAATCCCTATCTTATTGATTATATTAATCACACTTACCTGTATAGGCTGATCAGGAAAAAAATTATAAAATTTAATCCCACCTAATTCAAAGAGATTATTACCCTATGAATTCAGTTCATTATTAACCAAGGACCCTACTCTCTTAATGTGAGACTAATCAAGGTAATTGAATGATGTCTTAAGTCCTCATTTGCCGTTGGCCGCCTAGTTGCATATACCGCAACTTAAAACATTCCTACTCCAAATTATCATATGCTCCTTTTCTTTCAAAAGACAATTAAATCACAAAACTCACATAAGATCCTAAAGTATATCTCTGTAAGTGCACTGATTCACTGAAGACAACCTCACAAAACAGTCACTTCATCCTCTCCAAGTGCAAGACACAAACTGACAAAATCCCACAAACAAATTTAAAAGTCGGTATATACAGAAACCTCGGGCACTACACTTGCTACAAAATCCTACACACATTCAAGAAGCATTTACAAAATAAGTTAGTCCATGAGCTGAAATCCCAAGACAATACAACATTGGTGAAAGGAACAAGACAGGCTAGTGTTGTTTTCAAATTGGCTTTTTAATTTATGGAAGTGGGACATGGATCTTTTTGAGCGTGACCTGTTAAAAAAAACACCCACATACATGTGCAGAAAAAAAGTAGCACCCTAAGCCCATCTAGCAAGTAGCTAGCAGTATAGGTATCCAGCAGGCAGCTGCTAGAATCCAAAACCAGAACCACATACATAGGGTTAGTGAATACTGAAAAAAAAAAAAAAAAAAAAAACACGAGTACAATGTAAATCCACTGCAGCTGAAAGTCTAGACTAATCAGTATATTGATCCTGGAGGCTGGACATTCATAAGCTGAGACACTTGCCACCTTATTAGCATAGCTCCTGTGTTCTGCACAGGTCCCCATTTTGAGGCCCTTGTACTCCCTCCGTCCCACGAATTGTGGCTTGTATTCCTGTTTGGGCTGTCCCACGAATTGTGGCCACTTTCCATTTTTAGATAAATTTAATTAATATAAATATGATTAGAATCTTAATAGTTTCTAAATCCCATTAAAAGTAATCACTTTTACTATTCTGCACAATTCCCAATATACTTTTATTTTTCTACACAAAGCCCCTTGCATTTCTTTAATTCTTCATATTTTAAAATTGGTACAAATAAAAATTATATAAAATATATATTCTAAATCTAGACGTCTAGACGATTCTAACAAGACCACACTTGAATATTTTTCTATAATTAAATCATTACAATAATATTTTATCAAAGTTAAACAATAAAGAAAGTCAAAATTCATTAAAATTTTAAACACAAATACCCACATCACTTTAACCACTAAACCTCACCACACCCCACCACATAAATTACCGTGCCCAAAAGAAACGAGCCACAATTCGCGGGACGGCGGGAGTATTTCAATAGCAATTCGTATCATAATCCAGTATTATTATTACTGTATTACATACATATATTTATGCACACAAACTTTAATTCCTATTTTTTATTTTTTATTTTTTTATTTTTTTATAATTTTTATTATATATATACATATATTTTTAACTGTAATTTCTATTAGAAAAAGTATAAACAGATTTATTAATCAGTATATATGAATATGAGGGTGTATAATTATTTAATGTATGTGTACAATAACAATTAATTTTATAATTTTACATTAATAAATTTTCAAACAAAAAGTAATTTTACTTGAAAATGCCGCACATATAAAATCGATTTAATATATTAAAATTCAATATTTGGTTAAAGTCTTGTTCGGGGAAAACACTAGCATTTATGTAATAATAAGTATCTTGAACTTTAATTTATGAATTACAATCCAATTTTAGTTTTATCGTGTTTCATGAGGTGACATACGATAAAATATTGGAATAAATGCCCAGTTAGTCCTTTTTCTTTCCTTTTTGGCCAAATCAGTCTTTTATCTATTTTTATACCCAATTAGTCCTCTACCTTTTGCCTTAATGTCCAATTTAGTCCTTTTTGTATAAAATAATCTCCACTTCACTCTCTTTTATATTAAATTGACCACCAATCTTTCAAACCATTTCATTTAAGCCCCAAAACTTTAAATAGTGATTTTTATTAATCCATACATCAAACAAATGCCCAACATGCTTCCGTAAGAAAAATTAAACAAAACCTCATACCTCGGGTTTGACCGCCTTGTTGCCGGGTCTTCCGTCTGGGATTTTACGGATTCCTTCCAACCACACGACCGCAGCCAATGGTTCACCAGCTCTGGGCTCCTTCAGCAACAGTCAGCACAGTCCTATTTCGTTTCCTACCTTAGGACGTAGCGAGGTTTGGGGCAAAAGAGTTTAATTCTAATTTTAGAAGATTATAGATATATGAAGCCTGGATTTTACTGAAGAAATATTGAAAATATTATTTAAACATAATTTCTCCTAATGGAGAAGACAAACACTTAGCTCCTCATGGAGGAAGCAAGACTCTTGGGGATGTTCCCCATACTATTACAGACACAGAAAGGAAAATTTGCAGAAATGAAATATTACAAATGTTTTGAAGAGTTGGGAGGATTTTTCGATGCCTTCCATCTGCTTCAAACTCCTTTATTTATAGGCGCCCGCGGACTTCAACCCCGGATTCCAATCTTCCTCTAAATCCTTGTGACGTCACTGCGTTCGTCACTTGGCCTTAATTTCCACCGGCTACATTATTGTCCTTTTGGAATTATTGCGTTAGGTGGCTTTTTTGTCAACTCTCCACCTTCTCTTGTCGGCCACTTTCTGCCAGCTACTCTGCCCTTCTTTGTCGGCTTTTAATTATGAGTGTTGCCGACACCTCTCTTTCTTTTACATCCAGCTAATCTCACTTTGGCTTGTGAAAGTTTTTTGGACGTTTCTTCCCTTTGTCTTGTTCGGGTCCGGATTTTTTCTGGGTTACCCGGATCTTTGTACCGAATAGGGGTTTCTCCTGTTCTGCACAATATGGGCATATGTGGTTATCCCATTGGCCAACATGCATCATGTTGCATGCCTTTTTTCTGGTAGACTCGGTTGCTGGCAACTTGTTTTCCCAGATGAGTAACCTCTTCTTTTCGAAGGAGGTTTCCGCAAACTCTGTGCTTTTCCCTGTTAAAGAATTAACCAGGAACGATCCATTTAAATTGTTTGAGAATATTTTAAACGGATATTTAACCTTTTCCATCTCGGTGAGACAGACCCAGAATCCCCATGCTCGTCGTGTGGAGATTTCATCTTCGCTGATTGAAGATACCAATGGTGCCTTCTAATCCATAGACTTAACTCTGTTGAAGGCAATCATATCAGGTCTCTGTAATTTAATAAATTGGAAGACCGGATAAGAACCTTTTCCGACTATCTCTGGTGCCGCTGAAATGAACTTAAGCTCCAGAATATCTCCTCTTTGCAGGTGCGGGTTGTTTTGCCATGATTCATGCACCGCGCTACTTATCCATCCCGGAAGTTTTTCGATTTCCGGAAACCCTGGTGATGTAGTATGAACAGATGCTAATGCTCCAAAGTCATACCACTTTCGAACTTCTTCTGGCTTCGATCCTTCGAGCATCCAGACCCTGTTGTATCTCCCGGATGTCTCAATTACTGTTTTGCTTGGGTTAATTCCCTTTTTGGAAACCAGTTGTTCCCATTTTCCTTGGTAATCCAGCCAGGCTGCAGATATGACCTTTTCCTCTGAATTAACCTTAGAGGTGCCTGTCATGGGCCTAAGGTTAATTTCTTCCTCTTTTACCCCAGAGGCTGTGGGTTGACTTGAGCTTTCGGAAATGTGACTTTCCTCTTGCTCAACATTTTTGTCGGTATCCGACAATGGTTCCTTTGAAGCAGTACTTGAGTCTGCTTCTTCATATGTGACCACTTTAGCTTTTTGGGCACTTTTCTCTTTGTTTACCAGGGAGGCTGACGCTTTCCTGATTGGCTCTAATACTGTTTCCCATAGTGCTGTCATTGCTATATGGGAGGTTCGTATATTGTTGCGGACCATGTCCACATCGCTCTGTTGTATTTGGCCAGCTGCTCGTGCATTGATTTCGAGCTGTCCAAAATGCTTTGATAGCTCCTCTAGGTTTTCTCTGAGGTGCCTGAATCTCGTAATGATGGAATCAGCTTCAAATGCTTCCATCTCTCGTCAAGGAATCTGCAAGAACATTTTCATGAGATTTTATAACATCAATATCATAAGTATAATATTGACATTCGGCCTGCCATCTGATAATACGAGCTTTTTCAATTTTTGATTCAAGTTTATTTTTTAGAAAAGCTCTAACATTAGTATTATCAACTTTTAATACAAATTTCTTTGCAAGTAAGAACAAGGGCCATTTTTTAAATGTTTTCCATACTGCAAAGAATTCCTTTTCATTAATGTGCCAGAGTTTGGCTTGTTGTTCAGTGAACAACCCTCCTGTGTATCTACAGGGTTCTTGACCCGTAGTTGTTTTTCTCATGAGCACTCCTGCCCATCGAAAATCATTGGCGTCTGTGTAGACTACCAGCTCATCATCATCTTGAGGTATCGCGAGTTTTGGCAAGCTATTGCAGACTTGCTTTAGTTCACGAATTCTCTTGGTATGGATTTCATTCCATTTCCATCTAGAGCTTTCAGTCTCTTTAAGGAGTGGTCTAAAATCCTTTCTATATTTTGCAAGGTCTTTAATAAACATTCCCGCAAAATTTACAACTCCTAAGAAACTCTGAAGTTGTTTCTTGTCTTTTAATACATCAGGAAAATTGCGGATTTTCTCCACAATGTGTTCCTGTAACTCTATTCCTGCTTCATCAATTTGAACTCCTAAGAATTCAATTTTGTTAGCAGCGATAGTGGCCTTTTTCTCGGAGAGAACTAGACCTTCCCTGTGACATGCATCTGAAAATATTTCAAGATGTTTAATATGCTCTTTAATATTTCGAGATGCAATCAGAATGTCATCTATGTAGACGAACATAAACTCTAAATAATCCTTAAATAGATTATCCATCTTTCTTTGGAATATCTGAGGGGCATTAGAAAGCCCCATTGGCATAACATTCCAAATATATTGCCCTTGTGGGGTGGAGAATGCTGTGAATTTCTTCGATTCATTCTCCATCTTAATCTGATAGAAACCAGATTTGCAATCAAATTTAGAAAACACTTTAGCACCTTTGATGCAATCAATTAAGTGTTCTCTACTCGGAATGTAATAACCATCAAACTGTATTATTTTATTAATACCTTGATAGTTTATTACCAACCTGGGTTTACCTCTTTTTATTTCACCGTGGTTTCTTACCAAGAATCCAGGGCTACTATAGGCTGAGACTCCCGGCTCGATGAGTTTAAGATCGATATGCTCCTTGATAATTTGTTGCATATCTTTCTTATCCTGCATATTCATTAGGATGGGTTTGTATCGAACATACTCATATTTATATTGTTCTTTTACCTGTAGAGTAGCTTCGATCTTGTTTTTATCCCACCATGCCAGAGGATCCTCGTTAAAGTTTCTCTGGATAAGTCTTTTTACATTTTCGAGGGACAATTTAGTTTCTCCCTCAATGTCTAATGAAGTTATATTCAATGACTTCATTTCCAGCATTGCTTCTTTGAGGTTTATAATTTCCTCAATAGAAGCTTCATCGAATCCTTCCTGTCTAAAAGACAACAAAGCCTTACCAAACTTTCTTTTATCCTGCATTTTTGGATGGGTTAGTTTAGCATCATTATCACCACGTTTGCTGCGAAATAATATAGGCATTAACCTGTTGAATGCCTTTTCCCTGCGCAACACCTGTATCTCATTTCCACAACTTGTGGTAAATATTAACAAATTTCTTTTGTTATCTTGAACATATTTTGTAAAGGATTGTATAAAATTATTTCCTAACAAAATATCCGCTCCTGTGTCATGAAAGTAAATAGGAGGCGTTTTTACCTTATACCAAGGTGTACCAAATGCTCCTCCAATCATGATATTGGCTTGTCGAATACCCTTATTTAGTACTAAGATTTTTTGGGAAAAATCTCTTCCTGCAATAATGGGTAATGATTCCATAGCTTCGCTAGGGAAAACTCCTGGTTTTGCCGTGCAAATACCTGATCCTGAATCAATATAAGCTGCGAAATATTCTGATTAAATATTCTTCATATATTATACCTACTGAGATATAAATGGAGAATGGACTTGTCATTTAATTCTGATGGTGTGACCCTTCAGATTAAATTCTATACCATTATCCTTTCTTACCCATGGTTTATGATTTTCGAGAAAACTTAATCCCAAAATCATAACCCCATTGTCTTTTCCGGCGGTGCCTAAGACTCTGATCTCGTGTCCTGCAATTTCAATTGTTCCTTCATAGGTTCCAATTGATGGCTGTTGCAAGTAGTATAAGTCATCACATGGAAAACGATTAATCTTTTCAGTGATGTCAAATATTACTCGTATTTCTTTCCATCCTTCAGGGCATTTAATCTTTATATTATCTACCCCAATGGATTGAGGAGTTAGATCTTTGATGAACTCCTTCCCTTTATATGCCATAATTCTGTCTTCCGAAAAAGACATACGGCTTGCATACTCAATTCTAGCACTCGTTGATCTGTCTAGAATTGGATGATCTCTTATCTGTATGTCTACTCCTCCTAACCTTGGAATCTGGGTAGGATTTGGAGTCATAACTTTAGCAAATTCCTTGAAAATTCTAGGAATTTCTATATATTCTTTCCTGAGAAATAAGTCAGAATGATGACTATTGGAAAGTGCATAAGAGATCCTATAAGTTATAGAATATGGCCTGTTCCCTTCTTTCATCAGATCTTTTCTTTTAAAATCCTGATGAAGGGTTAGAACTCTACTAAAATCTTGGTCAGCTAAGTTATAGGAAATTCTGGGATGTATGTCAAACATTAACTTCCCAGCATATAAATTTCCTACCATAGTTCCAAGAAGACCATCTCTAAGGTTATTGATTCTTCTATCAGTGACTGATAGATGTAATTCAGAATCAATGCCTTCTTTGAAGGTTGCCTTAATTACTACTTCAATGGCTCCTATGTGGATCCATTTCATAGTAATGGCGATTTCCTCCTTCATTCTGCTTAATTCCTCAAGAATTTCTTCTTTAGGAATTAATTGCATATCCATAACATTACAAGTCAGTTCCATAGGAATGGCAAACTCACCTGCACTTACCTTGTAGATGATGTTATGTCTTCTCTGGTTGAGTCCCATCTGGTTAAGAACTCGTCCAATCCCGCCAATTCTGAATCCGTCATATGGGCTGAGGTTGGAATCTTGTCGCATTATCCTTTCCATGGTTCGATTTGAGATCGCCATCCTTGAAAAGAATCCAGACAGGTTTTCAGTGGTCTGAATCCTGTCCTCTTCAGTCAGACTCGGTTGAAGATCCATCTGAATATGAGTCCGAGTCACTTCTTAATTCTTCCTCGTAGATGCTTTCATCAGAGGGGATGTCTTCAAACTGATACACTGGTACCAGCTTTCCATGGTAGACCGCTTCCACGATATCCTCCGTGGCTTCGTACCTTCGTATCTCACGATTCTGAGGGCAATCGGGTGAGATATGACCTTTGGCTCCACACTTCCAACAGTTGCAGTCTTTGAAACTTTCGTTGGCTCGGGTATGGGCTCGTCTGAATGTTCTCTTGGACGCCGTTCTCCCCGTGCTCCTTGCTGCTGAGCTAGTTGAACCTTGGGATGAACTCTTCGTCGTTCCCGTTCTTTGTCCAGTTTTGTATGATCTGGCCTTGCCCTTGGACCACCATGCTCTTCTTCTTCGGAATGGAGGTCTTCTGAAACTCCTACTGTATGAGCCTCGACTCTTCTTCTTTCTCTTCTTTTCTTCTGATTCTCCTATAATTGTTGGAAAATCGTTATTTTCGCAGCAAAGAGGGGTTCTTTTTATTTTACCTCTTAGTCTCTTTATGTTCTTTTGGGCTGCTGCCTGTTGACACCATTCCCTGAGCTTATCCTTTAAGAAGGACATCCTCCGGGCTATTGAGTCCACTGTACCAGAGGGTACTGTGTACGATTGGATCAACATCTCTCTCCATGGGCTGCAGATCTTTGCAAAGAACATGGGACATGCTACTTCAGCTGTCATCTCACTCCGAAAATAGTATTTACGAAACCAGTAGATGTATTCGTCTACTGCGCAAATACTTCTTAATTGCATACCCAATAATGCTTGGGTATAGACCTTGATTTTTTCGGTTCTCTGTTCTTCAAAATAACCATCTCCCACAAAATGGGTTTTGAATAAGAGGCCAAATCTTTCACAGATTGTGCTTTTGGATTCTCCATCGAGTATTTGCTCTTTTAAAGCAGTCGTGGAGTTTTTCCAGCCCAGCTTTGCCGATCCTTCGAGACTCAGCTCTATTAATCTGACAAAGTTTTCTTTATCGAGTTCCAGGGTGGTTGCTGCAATCTTCATTGAAGCTACCCATTCATCGATCAGGTCTTCGATGTTTCGGAAGTCGATAACGTCGAGGTTCAGTGTTATGCCATATGGATTTAATGGTTGTAACATCGTCTTGGCCCACGGTGTGGATTCTGGTGCTCTACTTGGGTTCCGTCCTGGGTTTCGTCTTGCATTGAGATGCACCTCAGGATACCTGTTCATGTAGAAGTCTGTACTTTCTCTCATTGGGACATCAGGCGGTCCATCGTGGGTCACGTTGGATCCTGATCCTTCCGCATAACCCAATTGAAGAACTTCATTGGGTTTTACATTAACCAGATCCATAATCCCAAGTTGGGAAAATGATTCTGCTAATTCTTGTAGATCTGATAGATCTGCCCTGGAAACACTCATTCGACTGTTTTCAGGAGATCGATCATAAGCTCTTCTTGTGATTTCTGCTTTGGAACCATAGTTGCTTTACCCTTTTGATGTAAAGCTTGTACTGGTCCGAATGCATCTCTAATATTGGCTTGGTTATTCTTGGAAGATCCAGGAATATCCTTCTGCCTTTTCTTGATATCTGAAATGTCAAATTTCAGATTCAAAATCTCTTTCTTTAGATCTTGAAATACTTTCAAGATCTCCTCCGTTGACTGATTCAAGTTATCTATTTTCCCAGGTATAATTAAGACCTGGTTACCAAAATCTTGAATCGTCTTTTGGATTTCTCTTAAGTCTTTTGATAACTTAGAGCTATCCGGATCAATTTCTTTCCAATCAGTTCCTCTCATCTTGATGAAAGAAATTATTGTTAATAAAATCTTGTCTTCCAGACAAGTTCAAGAATTTCCTCTGAAAATTTCTATTTTTTGTTTCCAAAATTTGGAAATAACTCACTGGTTTCAAATTAAATGAATCCATTAAATAATTAAGTCTTCACCATTAAGAGATAAAATATTTTAAATAATATAATTAATATGTTCTTCATTAAAACCTAGGCTCTGATACCAATTTACATGCGGATCCGAAGTCATATGGATAATAAAATTATTTAAGTTTTGGAAGAGGACCTTTTGTACAAAGTCAAACCTTCCTAGGGCCTTAATGAATGTTTTTGAAAGTTTGGGGTTAAATATAAAAGTGTGGATGTCCACTAGCCCAATTTAATAATACAAAAGGACTATTTTGGCTATTTCATGCATTTGTAGAGGACTATTTTGGTATTTTGAAACATAAAGGACTATTTTTGTTTTTTAGCAAAGATAAAGGACCATTTTGGCTTTTATTCCATAAAATATTTTCGTGTATTGTTATTTCATACTTTCCCTGTCCCTTTATATTTGACACGGTAGGAATTTTGTTATTGTTCATTGAGTAACTTTGATTCGACTTTTTAATACAATTATATAGGACAAAAAATAGTCAAGTGAGATCTTGTTAGATTTGTCTAATCGCACAGATTTAGAATATCAAAGTTTCATAATTTTTACTTGTACGCAATTTGAATTATTGAAGATTGAAAATGTATATTGTATTGCGTGAAATGTGGATCCGTGGCAATTAAAAAGGAACGGATGAAGTATTTATTTCGATAGGCCCATATTGGGATTAGAAATAAATACTAGAGGTGTCGAAACGGGCCGCGGGGCAAAACGGGCCGGCCCGTGCGGGCCCCTACATTTTTGCGGGGTTGAACGGGGCGGGCTCAAAATGCGTAGGCCCGACCCGCCCCACACGCGGGCTACGGGTTTTGCGGGCCGGCCCGCGGGCTTTTCAGAAAAATATTATTAAATTTATTTTTTAATGTAAAAAACATAAAATTGTGAATATTTTTTATTGTATAAACTAAAAACAAGATATAAAGATTTATAAATGAAATTAAAATTATAAATAGTTAAAGTGTGTATTTTTTGGCATAATTATTTACTTTAATAGTACGTTTGTTGAATAATTCTTTAAAACTGAATTCATTCTAATTCTAATTTGTAATATTAAATGGGTGTATTATATTTTAAAAAGGGGAAAGTAATAAAAATGGCCATTACAAGGAGGCTATTCCACTTTTAGGCCATTATAAGTTGAATTTCCAGAATTAGGCCATTACAAACACATGTTGAATGAAATTAAGCCATAAGGACCAATTTGAAAATTAATTAATTCCCAACAACTTTTTCTTTCTTTCATTAAAACCCCAAGAAAGTTTGACTTTATTTACTTTAGTCCTTTGTCAATATACTTAAGTTTTCACTATATAAATGACACCCATTGCGCTTGAAAATTGGTATCAGAGCCTAGGTTTTATTGAAGAACATATTAATTATATTATTTATAATATTTTATTTCTTAATGGAGAAGATTTAATTATTTAATGGATTCAATTAATTTGAAACCCACAAGTTATTTCCAAATTTTGGAAATAAAGAATAGAAAATTCCAAAGGAATTTCTTGAACTTGTCCCATGGACAAGATATTATCAAAATCAGTTTCTTTCCTAAAAATGAGAGGAACGGACTGGAAAGAAATTGATCCGGATAGCTCTAAGTTATCAAAAGACTTAATAGAAATCCAAAAGACGATTCAAGATTTTGGAAACCGGATATTAATTATACCTGGGAAAATAGATAACTTGAATCAGACAACAGATGAGATCTTGAAAGTATTTCAAGATCTAAAGAAAGAAATTTTGAATCTGAAATTTGACATTTCGGATATCAAGAAAAGGCAGAAGGATATTCCTGGATCTTCCAAGAATAACCAAGCCAATATTAGAGATGCATTCGGACCAGTACAAGCTTTACATCAAAAGGGTAAAGCAACTATGGTTCCAAAGCAGAAATCACAAGAAGAGCTTATGATCGATCTCCTGAAAACAGTCGAATGAGTGTTTCCAGGGCAGATCTATCAGATCTACAAGAATTAGCAGAATCATTTTCCCAACTTGGGATTATGGATCTGGTTAATGTAAAACCCAATGAAGTCCTTCAATTGGGATATGCGGAAGGATCAGGATCCAACGTGACCCACGATGGACCGCCTGATGTTCCAATGAGAGAAAGTACAGACTTCTACATGAACAGGTATCCTGAGGTGCATCTTAATGCAAGACGAAACCCAGGACGGAACCCAAGTAGAGCACCAGAATCTACACCGTGGGCCAAGACGATGTTACAACCATTAAATCCATATGGCATAACACTAAACCTCGACGTTATCGACTTCCGAAACATCGAAGACCTGATCGATGAATGGGTAGCTTCAATGAAGATTGCAGCAACCACCCTGGAACTCGATAAAGAAAACTTTGTCAGATTAATAGAGCTGAGTCTCGAAGGATCGGCAAAAGCTGGGCTGGAAAAACTCCACGGCTGCTTTGAAGGAGCAAATACTCGAAGGAGAATCCAAAAGCACAATCTGCGAAAGGTTTGGCCTCTTATTCAAAACCCATTTTGTAGGAGATGGTTATTTTGAAGAACAGAGAACAGAAAAAATCAAAGTCTATACCCAAGCCTTGTTGGGTATGGAGTTAAGAAGTATTTGCGCAGTAGACGAATATATTTACTGGTTTCGTAAATACTATTTTCGGAGTGAAATGACAGCTGAAGTAGCATGTCCCATGTTCTTTGCAAAGATCTGCAGCCCATGGAGAGAAATGTTGATTCAATCGTACACAGTACCCCCTGGTACAGTGGACTCAATAGCTCGAAGAATGTCCTTCTTAAAGGATAAGCTCAGAGAATGGTGTCAACAGGCAGCAGCCCAAAAGAACATCAAGAGACTAAGAGGTAAAATAAAAAGAACTCCTCTTTGCTGTGAAAATAACGATTTTCCAACAATTATAGGAGAGTCAGGAGAAAAGAGGAAAAAGAAGAAGAGTCGGGGCTCATACAGTAGGAGTTTCAGAAGACCTCCATTCCGAAGAAGAAGAGCATGGTGGTCCAAGAGCAAGGCCAGATCATACAAAACTGGACAAAGAACGGGAACGACGAAGAGTTCATCCCAAGGTTCAACTAGCTCAGCAGCAAGGAGCACGGGGAGAACGACGTCCAAGAGAACATTCAGACGAGCCCATACCCGAGCCAACGAAAGTTTCAAGGACTGCAACTGTTGGAAGTGTGGAGCCAGAGGACATATCTCACTCGATTGCCCTCAGAATCGTGAGGTACGAATGTACGAAGCCACGGAGGATATCGTGGAAGCAGTCTACCATGGAAAGCTGGTACCAGTCTATCAGTTTGAGGACATCCCCTCGGATGAAAGCATCTACGAGGAAGAATTAAGAAGTGACTCGGACTCATATTCAGATGGATCTTCAACCGAGTCTGACTGAAGAAGACAGGATTCAGACCACTGAAAACCTGTCTGGATTCTTTTCAAGGATGACGATCTCGAATCGAACCATGGAAAGAATAATGCGACAAGATTCCAACCTCAGCCCATATGACGGATTCAGAATTGGCGGGATTGGACGAGTTCTTAACCAGATGGGACTCAACCAGAGAAGACATAACATCATCTACAAGGTAAGTGCAGGTGAGTTTGCAATCCCTATGGAACTTACTTGTAATGTTATGGATATGCAATTAATTCCTAAAGAAGAAATTCTTGAGGAATTAAGCAGAATGAATGAGGAAATTGCCATTACTATGAAATGGATCCACATAGGAGCCATTGAAGTAGTAATTAAGGCAACCGTCAAAGAAGGCATTGATTCTGAATTGCATCTATCAGTCACTGATAGAAGAATCAATAACCTTAGAGATGGGCTTCTTGGAACTATGGTAGGTAATTTATATGCTGGGAAGTTAATGTTTGACATACATCCCAGAATTTCCTATAACTTAGCTGACCAAGATTTTAGTAGAGTTCTAACCCTTCATCAGGATTTTAAAAGAAAAGATCTGATGAAAGAAGGGAACAGGCCATATTCTATAACTTATAGAATCTCTTATGCACTTTCCAATAGTCATCATTCTGACTTATTTCTCAGGAAAGAATATATAGAAATTCCTAGAATTTTCAAGGAATTTGCTAAAGTCATGACTCCAAATCCTACCCAGATTCCAAGGTTAGGAGGAGTAGACATACAAATAAGAGATCATCCAATTCTAGACAGATCAACGAGTGCTAAAATTGAGTACGCAAGCCGTATGTCTTTTTTGGATAACAGAATTATGGCATATAAAGGGAAGGAGTTCATCAAAGATCTAACTCCTCAATCCATTGGGGTAGATAATATAAAGATAAAATGCCCTGAAGGATGGAAAAGAAAAACGAGTAATATTCGACATCACTGAAAAGATTAATCGATTTCCGTGTGATGACTTATACTACTTGCAGCAACCATCAATTGGAACCTATGAAGGAACAATTGAAATTGCAGGACACGAGATCAGAGTCTTAGGCACCGCCGGAAAAGACAATGGGGTTATGATTTTGGGATTAAGTTTTCTCGAAAATCATAAACCATGGGTAAGAAAGGATAATGGTATAGAATTTAATCTGAAGGGTCACACCATCAGAATTAAATGACAAGTCCATTCTCCATTTATATCTCAGTAGGGATATTATATGAAGAATATAAGTCAGAATATTTCGCAGCTTATATTGATTCAGGATCAGGTATTTGCACGGCAAAACCAGGAGTTTTCCCTAGCGAAGCTATGGAATCATTACCCATTATTGCAGGAAGAGATTTTTCCCAAAAAATCTTAGTACTAAATAAGGGTATTCGACAAGCCAATATCATGATTGGAGGAGCATTTGGTACACCTTGGTATAAGGTAAAAACGCCTCCTATTTACTTTCATGACACAGGAGCGGATATTTTGTTAGGGAACAATTTTATACAATCCTTTACAAAATATGTTCAAGATAACAAATGAAATTTGTTAATATTTACCACAAGTTGTGGAAATGAGATACAGGTGTTGCGCAGGGAAAAGGCATTCAACAGGTTAATGCCTATATTATTTCGCAGCAAACGTGGTGATAATGATGCCAAACTAACCCATCCAAAAATGCAGGATAAAAGAAAGTTTGGTAAGGCTTTGTTGTCTTTTAGACAGCAAGGATTTGATGAAGCTTCTATTGAGGAAATTATAAACCTCAAAGAAGCAATGCAGGAAATGAAGTCATTAAATATAACTTCACTAGACATTGATGGGGAAACTAAATTGTCCCTCGAAAATGTCAAAAGACTTATCCAGAGAAACTTTAACGAGGATCCTCTGGCATGGTGGGATAAAAACAAGATCGAAGCTACTCTACAGGTAAAAGAACAATATAAATATGAGTATGTTCGATACAAACCCATCTTAATGAATATGCAGGATAAGAAAGATATGCAGCAAATTATCAAGGAGCATATTGATCTTAAACTCATCGAGCCTGGAGTCTCAGCCTATAGTAGCCCTAGATTCTTGGTAAGAAACCACGGTGAAATAAAGAGAGGTAAACCCAGGTTGGTAATAAACTATCAAGGTATTAACAAAATAATACAGTTTGATGGTTATTACATTCCGAGTAGAGAACACTTAATTGATTGCATCAAAGGTGCTAAAGTGTTTTCTAAATTTGATTGCAAATCTGGTTTCTATCAGATTAAGATGGAGAATGAGTCGAAGAAATTCACAGCATTCTCCACCCCACAAGGGCAATATATTTGGAATGTTATGCCAATGGGGCTTTCTAATGCCCCTCAGATATTCCAAAGAAAGATGGATAATCTATTTAAGGATTATCTAGAGTTTATGTTCGTCTACATAGATGACATTCTGATTGCATCTCGAAATATTAAAGAGCATATTAAACATCTTGAAATATTTTCTGATGCATGTCACAGGGAAGTTCTAGTTCTCTCTGAGAAAAAGGCCACTATCGCTGCTAACAAAATTGAATTCTTAGGAGTTCAAATTGATGAAGCAGGAATAGAGTTACAGGAACACATTGTGGAGAAAATCCGCAATTTTCCTGATATATTAAAAGACAAGAAACAACTACAGAGTTTCTTAGGAGTTGTAAATTTTGCGGGTATGTTTATTAAAGACCTTGCAAAATATAGAAAGGATTTTAGACCACTCCTGAAAGAGACTGAAAGCTCTAGATGGAAATGGGAAGAAATCCATACCAAGAGAATTCGTGAACTAAAGCAAGTCTGCAATAGCTTGCCAAAACTCGCGATACCTCACGATGAAGATGAGCTGGTAGTCTACACAGACGCCAATGATTTTCGATGGGCAGGAGTGCTCATGAGAAAAACAACTACGGGTCAAGAACCTTGTAGATACACAGGAGGGTTGTTCACTGAACAACAAGCCAAACTTTGGCATATTAACGAAAAGGAATTCTTTGCAGTATGGAAAACATTTAAAAAATGGCCTTTATTCTTACTTGCAAAGAAATTTGTATTAAAAGTTGATAATACTAATGTTAGGGCTTTTTTAAAAAATAAACTTGAATCAAAAATTGAAAAAGCTCGTATTATCAGATGGCAAGCTGAATGTCAATATTATACTTATGATATTGATGTTATAAAATCTCATGAAAATGTTCTTGCAGATTTCCTAACGAGAGATTGAAGCATTTGAAGCTGATTCCATCATTACGAGATTCAGGCACCTCAGAGAAAACCTAGAGGAGCTATCGAAGCATTTTGGACAGCTCGAGATCAATGCACGAGCAGCTGGCCAAATACAACAGAGCGATGTGGACATGGTCCGCAACAATATACGAACCTCCCATATAGCAATGACAGCACTATGGGAAACAGTATTAGAGCCAATCAGGAAAGCGTCAGCTTCCCTGGTAAACAAAGAGAAATGTGCCCAAAAAGCTAAAGTGGTCACATATGAAGAAGCAGATTCAAGCACTGCTTCAAAGGAACCATTGTCGGATACCGACAAAAATGTTGAGCAAGAGGAAAGTCACATTTCCGAAAGCTCAAGTCAACCCACTGCCTCTGGGGTGAAAGAGGAAGAAATTAACCTTAGGCCAATGACAGGCACCTCTAAGGTTAATTCAGACGAGAAGGTCCTATCTACTGCCTGGCTGGACTACCAAGGAAAATGGGAACAACTGGTTTCCAAAAAGGGAATTAACCCTAGCAAAATAGTAATCGAGACATCCGGGAGATACAACAGGGTATGGATGCTCGAAGGATCGAAACCAGAAGAGGTTCGAAAGTGGTATGACTTTGGAGCATTAGCATCTGTTCATACTACATCACCAGGGTTTCCGGAAATCGAAAAACTTCCGGGATGGATAAGTAGTGCGGTGCACGAATCATGGCAGAACAACCCGCACCTGCAAAGAGGAGATATTCTGGAGCTTAAGTTCATTTCAGCGGCACCAGAAATAGTCGGAAAAGGTTCTTATCCGGTCTTTCAATTTATTAAATTACAGAGACCTGATATGATTGCCTTCAACAGAGTTAAGTCTATGGATGAGAAGGCACCATTGGTATCTTCAATCAGCGAAGATGAAATCTCCACCCGACGAGCATGGGGATTCTGGGTCTGTCTCACCGAGATGGAAAAGGTTAAATATCCGTTTAAAATATTCTCAAACAATTTAAATGGATCGTTCCTGGTTAATTCTTTAACAGGGAAAAGCACAGAGTTTGCGGAAACCTCATTCGAAAAGAAGAGGTTACTCATCTGGGAAAACAAGTTGCCAGCAACCGAGTCTACCAGAAAAAAGGCATGCAACATGATGCATGTTGGCCAATGGGATAACCACATATGCCCATATTGTGCAGAACAGGAGAAACCCCTATTCGGTACAAAGATCCGGGTAACCCAGAAAAAATCCGGACCCGAACAGGACAAAGGGAAGAAACGTCCAAAAAACTTTCACAAGCCAAAGTAAGATTAGCTGGATGTAAAAGAAAGAGAGGAGTCGGCAACACTCATAATTAAAAGCCGACAAAGAAGGGCAGAGTAGCTGGCAGAAAGTGGCCGACAAGAGAAGGTGGAAAGTTGACAAAAGCCACCTAACGCAATAATTCAAAAAAGGACAATTATGTAGCCGGTGGAAATTAAGGCCAAGTGACGAACGCAGTGACGTCACAAGGATTTAGAGGAAGATTGGAATCCGGGGCTGAAGTCCGCGGGCGCCTATAAATAAAGGAGTTTGAAGCAGATGGAAGGCATCGAAAATTCCTCCCAACTCTTCAAAGTATTTGTAATATTTCTCTTTCTGCATATTTCCTTTCGAGTCTGTAAAAGTATGGGGTATTCCCCCAAGAGTCTTGTATCCTCCATGAGGAACTAAGTGTCTGTCTTCTCCGTTAGGGGATATTATGTTTAAATAATATTTTTAATATTTCTTCAGTAAAATCCAGGCTTCCAAATATCCCGATAATATAATTAAAACCCTTTATTCATATCTTGATACGTCCTAAGGTAGGAAACGAAATAGGACTGTGCTGTTTGTTGCTGAAGGAGCCAAGAATCGGTGAACCATCGGTCGCGGCTGCGTGGTTGGAGGAAGTCCGTAAAATCCCGGAGCTTAGGAAACCCGGCATCAAGGCGGTCAAAGCCAAGGTATGAAGTTTAGTGCTTAATTTAATTATCGGAAGCATGATGGGCTGATATTGGACTAATGATAATGAAGAAACTAAAATCTGGGGTCAAAATGAAATAAAGTAAAAGTTGGTAGGGTTAATTGAAGTTTGAAAAAGTCAAAATAGTCAAAATGGCCTTAATTTGGTCAAAGATGGTTTCTAATGGCCTAAAATTGGAAATTGATTTCATAATGGCCCAAATGTGGAAATGGTGCCTTGTAATGGCCTAAAAAATTCATTTCCTCTTTTAAAAATATAGTACTGGACAAGACAAAAAATTTATAATTAATGACTGGGTTAATAAAAATATTGTGTCTGACGGTCGAAGTCTTTAGGAGGTTAATCTGTTTTAGCAGTGATTTTATATTTTAAAAGTAAGATAATTAACAATCAAACTATAACAATTTACAAGTATTCATAATTTTTAATAAATAAAATAAAAAGGAATTTATACTTTAAAAAAACTAATATGAATAATATAAAGAAGCAAAGAAATATTAGAAGATATCGACTATTTGTATAACAATTTGAAATTTAATGTAACCAAAATTTTGATTTATATTTGATAACTTAATGAGTTAGTCTTAGACATTGAATAATTTACCAAATAAATTAATCAATATTCAAAATCTAGTAAAATGTAAAAAAAAAAAAACATCAGGACAAAGCCAGCGGGCCGGCCCGCCCGCCGCGGACCCAACCCGCAAAAGCCCGCCCCGCCGCGGGCTAAGCCCGCCCCGCATCTAAACGGGCCTTAGATTCTTAAGCCCGCCCCGCATATTTTGCCTTGCGGGGCGGGCCGGCCCAACGGGCTCTGCCCACATTGACACCTCTAATAAATACTATCAATTTGTGTATTCGGAAATTTCCGTATATTCAATGCACTGATGTCCGGGGAATTTTTCGAACATTATTTTTGGCCTAACTCAAGAATCTAGAATAATGTAAGAAAGAGGGAAAAAAACTCATTTAAGTCCCATAAGTTTTTTTAATTTCCAAAACCATCCTACAAATATCGAATTAGACGAATCTGTTCCATAACTACCTTAATCATCACTGAACCCGTCCATGAGCCGGTTTTGTGGCTAATCATCGCCGAACCCGTCCCATAACTTACCTAATGGAGGGATGGGTTCGACGATGATTAGTGTAGTTATGGGACGGGTTCGGCGATGATTAGCAAAAAAACCGGGTTCATAGACGGGTTCGACAATGATTAGGGTCGTTATGGGACAGATTCGTCTAATTCGATATTTATGGGATTATTTTGAATTTTTTTTAAAAATTATAGGATGATATGAGTTTTTTTTTTTCGTAAGAGAGATGTCTGTAAAATTTGACAGTGGCAAATTTCATTCCAAAAAAGAGGTAATAACTAAAATAGGCCACTAGAAGGAGTCATTTTCATTTTTAGACCATGATATTTTGATTTAGGAAAATAGGCCATTAGAAGGATTTCGGGCCTGAATTTAGACCATTGGGCTGGAATTCGGGCTGTGATGGCCTAAAAGTGGAAATGACTCCTTCTAGTGGCCTATTTTAGTTTTTTTTAATTATTTTTTATTTTATTTAATTAAAATAAATAATAATCATTTTGTGACATTATTTATGTCCTACTTTCTTTATTTTTGTTCCAACATTTTTGTTTCCATTTTAAAAATAATTAAATATTAATTACCAAATATACCCATCATATCGTATTAATAAATAAATATATTAAACTTTCAAACCCATTACCCTTAATAATTCTCTTCCAACCTACAACCATATATTAGTAAACCACACATAAATAAATAAATTATTGTAAATTCATTACAACCGCATTATATAAATTCTTAAGCTACATTTTTAATCCCTAATATATCCTTGTATTTAATACTAATTATCACTGCATAAAGTACCATGTCCGAAAATTTTGGGATACTTATAATATAACATGTTTATTTTTTACTTTATAATTTATTTGAATATGTATTTGTTTTACTTATTTTATAATATATTTGAATTAATATTTATTTTATTTCTTATATTACTCCATTCGTCACATTGTTAGTGTTAAAAAAAGTAACTTAAAAATTTATATAATATGATTGTAATGAGTTTACAATTTTAATTAATTTATTTATATGTGATTCACTGATATGTGGTTGTGGGGTGGACTTGAATTATTAATGGTAGAGGGTAATTTGAAGGTTAATATATTTATTTATTAATTTAAGGTGATGGGTAGGTTTGACGATTAATATTTAATTATTTTTAAAATGAAATGAAATAAAAATATTGGAATAAGAAAGAAAAAAGTAGGACATAAATAATGACACAAAATGAGTATTATTTATTTTAATTACATAAAAAAAATAATTGAAAAAAACTAAAAAAGGCCACCAGAAGGAGTCATTTCCATTTTTAGGCCATCGCAGCCCGAATTCCAGCCCAATGGCCTAAATTCAGGCCCGAAATCCTTCTAATGGCCTATTTTCCTAAATCAAAATATCATGGCCTAAAAGTGGAAATGACTCCTTCTGGTGGCCTATTTTAGTTATTACCTCTTCCAAAAAATAATACTAACAAATAAAAACTTGAAAAAAAAGGACTATGTTAGCGTTTCTTCTCTCACGTGTCCCTCTCCCATGTCGTCTAGTATACACTGAGGAATGCACGATCTCAAATCTTGAGATCAGAGTGTGCGAATGTGCATATTAAGCTTGGACAGTGTGTCATGTCAAACGTACTGCATCAGCATGTCCCTTAAGACACGCGAATCACCCAGCAGACGCGAATTGGGTGATGAATTATTTATGCAATATTATGGCCAACGTCTCCTATTCTCACGCGAACCATAGGACATGCGAATGGCTACTTAAATTGTTGTCCAAAATAGTCTTTTAGGTTATCATAACCTATGATTCATTCCCAAAATCATAGTTACATGATGGAACGTAGTATGATTCGAAACGGGGAATGGGAACGCAAACGCGGAACGCTAGTCTTAGTGAATCGCGAACGATTCATAATATATTTTTTTTTCTTAAATATCAAAATATTTTTAAGTAATAAAGAATTTTAATTAAATTTTTTGGCAAAAGACAACCAAATGGTATATTTATTACTTTCACAAGATTTCCACCATATTGCAAGTTAAGGACCCCAAAGCCCAAAGCCCAAATCCCAAGAATTTTATATTGGACTGGTCAATTTCAAACCAAAATGTAAGACGAGCCCACATAAACCTTAGCCCAAAATTTTATTCCTTTCTCTCTCTTTCTCTGCATATCTTCTTCTATCACCGCCGCTTCATCTTTGAATAAACAGAGCCAATCAGGATAACAGTGAAGAAGAAGTGAAGAACAGGCATGTTTCTTGAAATCTTAATAATGGAAAGCGCAACCAACTATGGTGCCATGAACTATATGCGAAACTTGGAAGAAAAAATACCCCTCCTCAGCCTCAATTGCCTGAACGTGGATCGGCGATCTGATACATTTTCGTTTCGCGTTTTGGAACGAATCGCTCCAGTACGGAGAACAGCCGGCCGTTCCCCGTTCCCGGTAACTATGCCCAAAATAGAGATGAAGGCTATGGCTATGTTGATGGACAGTACTAAGATCAAGCAAAAGCTTTGCTTGGTTAGCGTTCAAGGCCTTATCTCATTTCCTCATTTGTGCTCTCTGTTGCAACTGTTGAGGTAAGGAGATGTTCTCAATATTTTCTTAAGCTTTGAGGCTGAAAATCCATTTTTTAATCTTGGATGTTCTTGTTCTTGTTTATGATCAAGATTTACAAGTTTCGGACCTCCATTTCCAATCTCATTTCGGTTATTAAAAGCTCGAAACAAGTAAGTAGATCTTAGACCATGTTTATCCATGATCCGATCTCCAACCGGTCTCCGCCACGTAAGCATTAATTAAAAAAAAAAAATGGTGGTTGCATTGGAGGGGTCGACCCTTCCCAACCATGAGACCACTAGGTCTCTTTAATTTTGGCCAATGGGATTGAGACACTTGTCTCCATCCCATTGATCAAGTGATTCTTTTAATTTTATACAATAAAATAATTATATCTTTTATATAAATAAATAAATATAAATAAAAAATATACCAAATTTTATAATTTTTCATTCTCTACAAATAGAGACCACTCTTGCTATATTTTTGTTAAATACATAATATATCAATTTTGGTATATTTAACCCATTTTAAAATTTACAGAAAATAAAAATAAATAAAAAATATATTATTATTTTAGATTTTTTATTCTTTACAAGTAAGACTAAAATATTTATATTTTTGATACATTATTTTTTTTATATTTCAAACTAATCTAAAATTGTATAAATTAAAATAATTATTTATAATATTGTGGTTGGATGGTTGGGTGGTTATTGATAAAGTATGTAAAATTTGGGTGGTTGGGTTGGGATGGATATTGATGAGTTGGAGGAAAGAGAAATTAATAAAATAATGAGATGGTTGGATGGTTGAGTGGTTGGGGTGGTCATGGATAATGGTAGTCTTACTCTTCTTGTTCACGCTATTTGAATACCCAAATGTGTTAGAGCTTAACCGACACATGTTAGCCTAAGGGTTTGATGTTCTAGATGGGTTTTGTTGTTTAAGACTTGAGGATGGATTAATATATGTTTAAGCATGCTTAAATGCTTTCTCGTATCCTTGTTTGTAATTTATTCTGTATTGAAACCTTTAAAACTTTGAAATAAATGTTATGAAAACATTGTTTTAGAAAGTAAAAAACCCATTGATTTTGTTGAAATATTTAAGCTTAAAGTGAAGTGTGGCGGATGACCGGGATGGCTATTGTATGGACAATTTGGGAACTGAGGAATGGGGTGGTTTTTAAGGGGAAACATGTTAATGTCAATCTAGCAGTGGATAATATTCAATGGAGGGTGGGATTATGGACAAAGGCGGTGTAGGATGGAATGGATGTGAGTTTAGGATGTTTGGAAGAAAATTTCCCTGAAGGAATGGTGACAGTCAGTAACGGGAATAGCAGGAACCATCGACTGGGTCTTGATTGGGAGTGTCCGCGTAAGGGTTGGTGAAAAATGTTGTTATCACTAACTAGCTCCTGTGCAGATGAAGTAGTTCCATGGTTGTTGAAACTACGCTAGAATGACCTGAGCAGTTACTGTCAGTTTTGCGCAACAGTTACCTGATCTGTGGCATTCAACCGACCTAGGCGTATCTAATCTGTATCTCTGAGTCTATATACTTGCGATTAGGTTCCCTGTAATCATAAGAATCATTATCGAGTTGTATTTTACACTTTTACACTTTTTACACACACTTTGAGTCGGTTATTCTCTCAAAGATTTGATCGTTCCATTCCTTGAGAGAGTTAGGAAATTCCTTGTGTTCATACTGCATTTTTAAAGATCATTCTGTACACACGAGGTCTGAATTGCATTGATTCAACAAGTTTCTCTTGTTGGAAAAATCTTCTCTACAACACCCGATTGAAGAGGCTTTGTGGAAGCGCTCAAACGTTGAAGGAGATGGATTCAGGAAGACTTCTATGCCGAGATGCCATGGTTCTTGAAGCCTGAACAATCAGAGAGTTTAAATTGGACAGGATCGTCCGGAGGTTGAAGTTGTGGGGGAGTCGCGACTACAGTCTGTCTGCATACAGGGAAGTGTTGCATTAGAGTTTGAATTGATTGTTCTTGAGTCTTCTAGGTCTAGGATTTCTTGAGTATTAGTATAAGTCACCTGGATTGGAATCCCCCGAACGTAGATCCTTTGGATCGAACTGGGTCATCAAATTCTTGTGTTTTTACTTTCCGCTGAACACTCTGTGCACACACCACTCGTTATTCGGCAGTTTAGACCACGGCTCGACGACGTTAGTTTTATCAAGATTTCACATAATCTGGGACCAACACTTGGTATCAGAGCGGCAGACTCTGATATAGTAGAGGCGATCTGAAAATCTTGACAAAATGAATAGAGAAGGCGCATCAATTTCAAGACCACCTTTGTTCGATGGCACTAACTACAGATATTGGAGAACTCGGATGAAGATTCATCTAATGGCCATTGGAGATGAAGTGTGGGATGCAGTTGAAACAGCCTGGCAACCACCCACTCGACCGCGAGCTGCAGCTGAAGGTTCCACAGAACCACCTGGTAGTCGGCCAGCAACCAAGGCTGAGTACACACAAGCTGAAAAAGATGCCAAGAAAGGAAACTATACGACCCTAAATGCGATTTTCAGTGCTATGGACGAAACGCAGTTCCAACTAGTCACCAACCACACGTTAGCTCATGATGCATGGAAAACCCTAGAGGTGATGTATGAAGGTTCTGAGGATGTTCGAGCTACCAAGTTACAGCGAGTTGAGACCATGTTCGAGAATCTGAAGATGAACAAGGACGAATCGATCTCAACCTATTACGGGAGGTTCAAAGATATTGTAAATCAAGCCTATTCCTTGGGATTGATTTATGATAATCAAAAATTAGTTCGAAAGATGTTGAGGACTCTCACCAAGAAGTATGCCCCGAAGGTTGCTACATTGGAAGAATTGGATAAGTTGAACACTATTACCTTGGATGGTCTAGTAGGAATTCTTCAAACTTATGGAATGAACAACCTCGAAGAAGAATCGTCAAGGAACATTGCCCTCAATGTGGAAGAAGAAGATTCTGGAAACTCTTCTGAAGATGATGTATCTTATATTTCCAGAAAAGTTGCAAAGATACTGCAAGATAGACGTGCAAAGCAGTTCTACAAACAACAAGGTCGTAGTTCCAACGCTGTTCAGACGACGGACAAACAACCTCGCAGAGATTTCAAAAGAAAGGATAGCATCAAAGTTGATCGTTCAAAAAACAACAAGAAAGACTATGACAAGCCGGACAAGTTTGCCTCGGCGATCTTCTATAAATGTGGAGGCAAAGGACATGTTCGATCTGAATGTGCCACAGCCAAAAGGAAGGAAATGAGAGAAAAGAAGGCACTGCAGGCTACTCTAGGTGATCAGGACGATGACAGAACTACTGAAGCACAGATTTCAGATTCTGATGAAGTCGTTGCATTCCCTCTAAGAGAAACCAGTCCTACTGTAAAAGGTATTGTCAAGTCAATATGTTTTTCACCTAACAACAATGGTTATGATTCAAGTGAAAGCGATGATGAGTATGATCAACTACTTGTTGACTACAATGAGCTCAAAGAGGATTTCGAGGTTGCTGTTCAGGAAAACAAGAAGTTGTTAGGACAACTGGCAGACGTCAGAATTGCTTATGATCTTGAGGTTGAAAAGAATGAAGACTTGCAAAAGGCAAACAATACTCTTAAAGGCAGAATCCATGTTATGGAGAAAGAGCTTGATGATCTCAAAGCAAAGAACAATGAACTTCAAAAGGTATCTAAAGGTAAAAATCAACTTGATGAAGTTTTATCTTTGGGAAAACGTGTTGGAGATCAAACAGGTTTAGGTTATAAGAAGCAAAGCACTCCTAGCAAACCAAAGTTTACAAGTGGAGGTTTCCTCACTTCAACTACTGATGCACCACCTGAAGAGTTCGTTGGAGAGTCATCCAAACGACGGAAAGACTGCCTGTACTTGCCTGGACACACTGCTGAAACATGCATGCAGATTCTAAGAGATCTTATGAATGGTAGATCAGTCGTATGGCCTGATCAAGAGCTTCGAAGGAAATTCAAAATGCAGAAGGCATGGATACCTAAAGGTAAAACTAATAATGAAGATTCTGCTTGTTTTGTAGTTCTTTCGGTGCAGGATCAACAACGAAACGAAAAATGGTATTTTGATTCGGGATGTTCAAGGCATATGACGGGAAAGAAAGAAGTCTTAAAGGACTTTACTGAGAAGGATTGCGGAGCCATCATGTATGGTGATGGTAATCGAAGTAAAATTGCATGTTATGGTAAATCTAAGGATAATACTCTTTCTAAACTTTATAGAATTTACTATGTAAATGGTCTTACTACTAATCTAATCTCTATTAGTCAACTTTGTGATGAAGATCTAGTGGTTAAGTTTACTAAACACACATGCATAATATATAATGATCAAAAGGAGATTATCATGATGGGAGGTCGTAGCAAGAATAATTGTTACATCTTAAAGGATGATATTCCATGGGTTCTACTGACTAAGGATGATCAGACTACTCTATGGCATAAGAGACTTGGACACCTCAATTTTCAGTCACTACATAAGCTGAGTAATTCGAATGCTGTTCGCGGGTTGCCGCAACTACAGAAGAACGACCAAACCATCTGCAGAGATTGCACCAAAGGAAAGCAAACCAGATCGAGACATAAGAAGACTGATGAGATCAAAACAAAAGAATGCCTCGACCTGATTCACATGGATCTTATGGGTCCGACCGAAGTGGAGAGCTTAAATGGTAAAATGTACATTTTAGTATGTGTTGATGATTTCTCTAGATATTGTTGGGTTTTCTTTCTTAGGTCAAAAGATGAGACTTTTGAGTACTTTGAGGCACTGAGTAAAAGACTCATGAATGAGAAGCAAAGGAAGATTGCACGAATCCGAACCGATCATGGCAAGGAATTCGAGAACCAGTCATTCGATCGTTATTGCAACGACAATGGAATCACTCATGAATACTCAGCCCCCAAAACACCACAGCAAAATGGTATTGCTGAAAGGAAGAGCCGAACATTACAAGAGATGGCCAGATGAATGCTTCACACCAGTTCAATGAGCAAAAGTTTTTGGGCGGAAGCTATTAACACTGCCTGTCATATCATCAACCGAGTGTTGTTGAGACCACACTCCAACTGCACACCTTACCAACTTTGGAGCGGTAAAACTCCCACGGTAAAATACTTTCATGTTTTTGGTCGCAAATGCTATGTTTTAAATGATAGAAATCAATTGCATAAATTTGATTACAAATCTTTGGATGGATATTTCATTGGTTATTCTAACAATTCTAAAGCATACCGTGTTTATCTTACTAGTGATAAGAAGGTTATAGAATCTACTAATGTTCTCTTTGAGGATCTTGATCTTTTAGACAACAGGGTAGACGATGATGAGTTACCTCTTAATCACAATAATGCTAATGGTGTTGAGCAATCTGTCACTGAGGAAGATCATGCCAGTCCTAGTGTTCCAGATAAAGGTGCTGATAAAGATTCTGTTCCAGAAAAGGATGCTGATACAGACACTGTTGTTGAGACTACAACAGAACCACCCTCTGAAGTTCAGAACAACAGAAAAGGATCTAGAGTGCATAAACATCATTCAACTCAGGATATTATTGGAGATCCACAAGGTCAGAGACAGATTAGGCATAAAGAGATTAATTTCAAGGACCTAGCAAGCTATAATTGTTTTGTTTCTTTGGTTGAACCAAAGAATACCTCTGAGGCGTTGAAAGATGAGTACTGGATTGCTGCAATCCAAGACGAGCTACTGCAATTTGAGAGGAATGCTGTCTGGGAGTTGACAGAACCACCACAGAATGCCAACATTATTGGAACTAAATGGGTTTACAGGAATAAGACAGATGAGAAAGGCAATAAAGCAAGGCTAGTAGCACAAGGCTATACCCAAATTGAAGGATTGGATTATGGCGAAACATTTGCTCCCGTGGCAAGGATGGAGGCCGTAAGGATACTACTTGCATTAGCATGCTCTTTGAATTTGAAGCTGTACCAAATGGATATTAAGACAGCCTTCCTCAATGGCAAAATCAAGGAAGAGATCTATGTTGCACAACCTATTGGATTTGAAGACCCGAAGTATCCAAATCATGTTTATCGAGTCAAAGGCGCTTTATATGGATTGAAATAGGCACCCAGAGCCTGGTATGAGTGATTGTCTAAGTACTTAGTGGACAATGGATTTAAGAGAGGAAATGAAGACAAGACGTTGTTTGTGAAGCGTCAGAACGACCACTTAACGATAGCTCAAGTGTATGTTGACGATATTATTTTTGGATCAACTTCAGTCAAACTCAGAAAGGAATTTGTTGATGCTATGAAATCAGAGTTTGAGATGTCTGTGATGGGAGAATTACACTACTTTTTAGGATTACAGGTTAAGCAAGAGGATGATGGTATTTTTCTATGTCAGGAGAAGTATGCTAGAAATATGTTGAAAAAGTTTGATATGGATGATTGCAAGGTAGTCAGAACTCCGCTAGGACAACAGGAGAAACTAAGCAAAGATGAGAATGGAAAATCAGTGGATCAAAAGACTTATAGGAGCATGATTGGAAGTCTACTGTACCTCACTGCAACAAGACCAGATATTTAATTTAGTGTAGGTGTATGTGCAAGATTCCAATCCAATCCTAAGGAGTCTCATATGAAAGCAGTAAAGCGGATTATGAGGTATATTAAGGGGACAATGAATATTGGAATTTGGTTTTCAAAAAGGTCATCACTTGGCTTGATTGGATTTACAGATTCTGAATGGGCAGTTGTTGCGACGACAGGAGATCTACCACTGGCGGCTGCTTCTACTTGGGAAACAATCTAGTAAGCGGGTATTCCAGAAAGCAAAACATCGTAGCTCTATCAACAGCCGAAGCAGAGGATATTGCTGCCACATGTTGTTGTTCACAACTTCTTTGGATGAAGCAACTACTCGAGGACTACGGTATTCATAAGGATAACTTTTTAGTTTTCTGTGATAATACTAGTGCAATAAATATCTCTAAAAATCCTGTTTTACAAGTAGGAGTAAGCATATTGATATTCGTTATCATTTTATTAGAGATCTTGTAAAGGATAATGTTTGTAGGATTGAGCATGTAGCGTCGTTGGAACAACGGGCGGACATCCTTACAAAAGCTTTAGATGGAGAAAAATTTGATGGCCTAAGAAGCACCTTGGGTCTTTCCTATCACAATTAAATTTCTTATGGACTCAGGCCTAACCATTTTATTTGTTGAGAATCTTTTTATAGGCCCAATTCAAGTTTAAATGAAGAAAACTTGATCCGGATGACCATCATTGATCACGGCAGTCGAGGTGACGTCACAGCAGCGTCTGTAACCGCTGCACGCCATCAGTCACGTCGCACGTCCTCCAAAACTGCCGAATACCCTTTCAACTTCCGGCTACTCCTCCATTTAAGGTCCAATTACTCTCCATTTCAATTCACACTTTCCCCCTCACTTTTCAAATTTGAATCTTAGCAGTAAGAGTTCAAAAATGGCGAACGTTTCCGACCCCGACGCACCTCACTCCGCCACCTCCTCCACTACAAGCTCGCCGTCGGGATCACCCATAGACGCCCAACCTATTTCGGTCCTACCCCCAGTTCTTTATCTTCCTGCTCCTTCTGCTGCTGCAACTTCCGAGCAGCTACCTACTGAAAATGAGCCAGCCACTCAAAATCGTCCTAACCCTAACCCTGAAATCACCATTGACACCTCGATTGTTGATGAAGTTGTTCGTGAGTTAAATGCTGAGCATCACACTCCACCTCTTTCCCCCTTGCAAAATCAAGGTTTGCACGACATGAGTCTGGAGGAACTTGCTGATGTCACTGCTTCACAGCAAACTGGAGGTCCTACTGCTATTGCAACCACGTCGGAACCACGGAAGAAATCAACCAGAAAGCGAAAGGAGCCCACTCCTATGCCCACTCCAGCACCAGTAGCCACAACTTCGAAGAAACCATGCAAGGAACCACGGAAACCCCCTGCTGCCTTGAAAGCTGAAGATGCCTATAGTCTCAAGTTCTACACTCGAGAAATGCGAGCATTTTCAAAGGAAGTTCTTAAAGGCAAGGAGTTCACGCCCGAGGAGATTTTCAAGCACAACCATTATGATGTTCTGGGTTTCTCGGACCACCTGCAGGAAAGGCATTTGATTTTTTGGGCTAAGGGTCTCACGCACTACTCACCTAGTCATGTTCGCGAGTTCTATGCGAATCTACATTCTGAGATCCTCAACCCAAATTCTGCTTGGTTCGGTAAGATTTACATACGAGGAAATTTCATGAACTGACTCCTGCTGTGATTCTCAAGTTGTTGAAGCTACCACCAAACGACGACATGAGCGACTGTTTGGATCTAATGCCGGAAGACACCCTTACTACTGCACTGGCCATTTCTAATCAGAAGGTCAAGAGCTTTGGCCGCAATAAGTTCAGTGTTAAAGAACTTACATTGAAGTACTACTGCCTGTACCAGTTCTGTAGTGCCAACGTCCTTCCGACAATGAATCAGTCTCAAGTCAGCTCTATGATGGGTAAATTTGTTCTTTGTGTCGATAAACATATGGGTTTAATCAATTTTGGCTATTTTCTTCTCAAGCAAATGCTAGGATACACCTCTGGGAGAATTAAGAAGACGGCCAATTTACCCTATCCTGCACTCATCACCGAATTCCTCCTATCCATTGGTGTGAAGATCAAAGACAAGCATTTAGTTGCTCTAAAGGAGTACAAACCATCTCCAAACTTGATGGACATGCATAATGACTTTAAAAATAGTCCTCCTCTGACTGGCCCTGCCCTTGTACACCAGTTGAAGCAAAAAATCAATCGTCAGAATGAGAGGCTAACCACTGGAGCCAGGAAGCAATGGCTATAAAAAAGGGAGAATCTTAAAATTCTTCATATGCTTCCATTGTCTTTTGATGCAGCTGACTTGCAGGATGAGGATGAGGACATTGCTCTTGATGATGAAGAGTGATAATCCATCATGGGGGAGTTTTTGGTATTGATGCTGAAATCTGACTAATGTTTATGGTAGTCATGACCACTGGGTAATGATATTCTAAACTTTTGGTTATTTTGGAATGGTTATTGCTGGACAATATTTGACAATGTTTGATGACTGTTTTGGTATTTGGATGATTTCTGAACTGTTGAATTACTTTTGAACTTGATCTATTATTGGTCTGTAATAGTTGTTAGGTAATTCTGGTGCCTGCTGAACTAGGCTGTTTTTATTTGCTCTGAAGTTTTTATATCTGCACTGTGATTATGCTTTGAATGCTTGATGGATGTTTCTGATTCGTTTTGATTATTCTTAAACATCCTATTTGTGAATCACATTTATTTTTCTCTGATATGATCTCTTATACTCTTTGGACTTAGATAGTTTCAACACCATTTTGGTGATGGAATTATCATCTCCACAAGAGTGGGGGAGATTGTTGTTATCACTAACTAGCTCCTGTGCAGATGAAGTAGTTCCATGGTTGTTGAAACAACGTTAGAATGACCTGAGCAGTTACTGTCAGTTTTGCGTGACAGTTACCTGATCTGTGCGCGCATTCCAACCGATCTAGGCGTATCTAATCTGTATCTCTGAGTCTATATACTTGCGATTAGGTTCCCTGTAATCATAAGAATCATTATCGAGTTGTATTTTACACTTTTACACTTTTTACACACACTTTGAGTCGGTTATTCTCTCCAAGATTTGATCGTTCCATTCCTTGAGAGAGTTATGAAATTCCTTGTGTTCATACTGCATTTTTAAAGATCATTCTGTACACACGAGGTCTGAATTGCATTGATTCAACAGGTTTTTCTTGTTGGAAAAATCTTCTCTACAACACCCGATTGAAGAGGCTTTGTGGAAGCGCTCAAACGTTGAAGGAGATGGATTCAGGAAGACTTCTATGTCGAGATGCCATGGTTCTTGAAGCCTGAACAATCAGTGAGTTCAAATTGGACAGGATCGTCCGGAGGCTGAAGTTGTGGGGAGTCGCGACTACAGTCTGTCTGCAAACAGGGAAGTGTTGCATTAGAGTTTGAATTGATTGTTCTTGAGTCTTCTAGGTCTAGGATTTCTTGAGTATTAGTATAAGTCACCTGGATTGGAATCCCCCAGACGTAGATCCTTTGGATCGAACTGGGTCATCAAATTCTTGTGTTTTTACTTTCCGCTGAACACTCTGTGCACACACCACTCGTTATTCGGTAGTTTAGACCACGGCTCGATGACGTTAGTTTTATCCAGATTTCACATAATCTGGGACCAACACAAAATAAATACCGACGGATCTTCTCTTGGCAACCCGGGACCGGCGGGGGTTGGCGCAGTTATTTGGGACGAAGCAGGTACTGTGATCTTCCTTCTTTCGGATTTCATGGGATGCTTGGACTCAAATGACGCGGAGATTACAGCAGTGAATAGAGTTTGTAAAGAGATCATAAGGATCATGGTTTTCCTTTACCAAAAATGATAATTGAGTGTGATTCGGCTAATGTTGTTAAATGGCTTTGGCATGGAGATTTCATAAATTAATGGATCCAATTATGATCATACTGAGGTATGCAGGATTTGTGAAGGTGGAACATGTGTTAAGGGAGCGAAACTCAATGGCAGATATGTGGGCAAGGAAAGGACCTCAGGGACAAGGCCTGCTAGAACAATGGTACTGTGGATAAAGTTATGTCGGGATGGTGTCCTGGTTTTCTGTTCTTTCTGCTCTTCCTGTGTGTTTTGATCTGTTTGTCTTTTTCCTGTGTTGACAAGCCCACCCGAGCTATGTCATGGGGTTGAGTTTTAATGCTCAGGTGTGGCATTTATGTGGTATGCTTTAGGGTACGAGAATAAAATTTCAAGTTCCCCTAAAAAAAAAAGCTTAAAGTGAGTTTTTTTGGGAATGATTTAAAACCCCAATTATTTTACTCATTCGGTCCCATTAAATGTGTCTCATTTTGACTTTTGAAACTGTTCATTAATCAACATTGACCTAATGATATGGTAATTATAAAAAAATATATATATAATCAAGTTTGGTCTTGTTTGAAACGTCTAACCATATAGTTTTAGAATGTATATATTATATATTAATTTTACTAATACCGATCTCAATGTATTAATCGTTAAACAAATGCATTGGATAGCTTGTCCAAAAGTGTTGAAAAATAAATAATGGGACATAGGGAGTATTAAACAAGTGAATAAATTTTGAAACCCAAAAGCAATCCATGTTGGAAATGAAATTTGAAAAACTTTGAAATCCAAAATTATTGGGACACTAGTCAGCGTTATGTATTCTCATGTTCCTTATGACATGAGAATTATTATACTAATGAAAGAAATTGTTACACGGAGCTACAACCCAATTTATTAACATCCTTACATTGGGGTCGATGATAAAGGGAGGTTGGGGGTGGAGCCCCATGTCGAACAACTCACCATGGGGTGTGATTCCCACATGAGGAGGGATTGGGGTGCATGATTTGGAGGTTCAGTACGGGGTAGGGTTGTTATACCTAAACTTTTAAATTATTTACTCTTAACCCCCACCCCCACCCCCCAAAAAAAATAATAATAATAATAATTTCTTTTTACAATTTAGTCCCTATTACATATTTATATTTTTAAAAATGATGATTAATTTGCAAAATGTAGAAACTTTTTGGGCTAAAAGTGAACAATATAAAAGTTTGTGGACCTAAAATAGAAATTAAATGCATTTAGGACTGACTAAAATATGAAAGTTATAGGAGTATTTGGGATAATCAAATACTTTACGAACCAAATAGAATAATAGTGAAACTTACAGGACTATTGGAGAATTTATTCCGCGTCTCATATTGTGCTTGCATGTCCTATAAGGATACGCGGATGAAAAGAACATGCTGGAAGTTAGAATAATTACAAGGCTAGACCTATTCACACATCTTCTTGTATCAGCGGTTCGTGTAAGGACACACGGAACTCTATTACATGCAAATGATAGAACACGCGGGGTGTGTAATTTGACTTCGTCAAATTATGATGTATTCCGTATTGACAATGTTTGACTTTTGAGTCATACTACAAGAAATTCGCAGGAAGACGATGAAAATTGTGACGAAATTTTATTGAAGTCATCGTCTAAAATTTTGTCGCCTTGAAGGATTTCGTCACCTTGTTCATCGCCTAGTGCGTTAGGCGACGAACAAGGCAACGAAATTATTTCGTAACATTTCCGCAAAATTTTTGTACTAGGGTCTCGTGCAATTTTATCTATCCCGGTCTGCTTTCATTAAAATTTTGATCAATTTTGGGATGACAAATCTTCATACTTATTATAATACCCATGATTTTATTCGCACTCAAAAGAAATGGAATTAAATTCACGACTAAAAGAATTGAAGTTCCAAGAGTCCCGTGAAGTCAAAAATAATTTAATTAAACAAATTATTGAGCGGTTGTCAGTTGTCGACGAATTTAAGATTTCGAATGCAAAATTAATTTGAGTTCAAAATGGATTTGGAACATGAATTTCAAGTCCAAGAGTAACCCAATAATTAAGCCCAAGAACATAAAAGAAGAATGGTCCAAAAAAAGAGGAGAAACAGCCAGACGGAGATGGAATGGCCCAGCCCAGGCGCGTGCTCGTCGCGCGCTTGACGCCCAAAAGCGCCCCACCAGCGCCCCCAACGTGTCATGCGTGGCTTTGACGGGATTTACTTACAAATCCCATGAATTTCGGCCCATGATCTTCCCAATTGATTGACCGGACGTAAGAAAGTTTAAGGCCATGAATAAGTGAAACTCTAAACCCCTAAATCCCCTAAATCAGCCCCCAATTCATCTCCATCTCCCACCCACTTTCAAGCTTCCGAAAAACCCTAAGTTGTGAGCATTGTGGACTGTTTCGATGGAGAAGACAACCCCTTTGGACGAGTTTGACACATCCCAGATGTAGGTGGGTGGTAAGAGAAGGTTTTGATCTTTATTTCATGTCTTTTGGTTGAGTATAGGGTCCAATATTAGGTTTTCTTTCTTGTCATTCATGTGTTGCACCCGTAGAAGAAGAAGGTGTGGAGATCCGGGAGTATCCGTAGATTCCAGAGGGTGTATCAATGGGATCCAAGACTCTAGGATCTGTCAAAGGTAAGTTAATTCGTACCATATCAATTTTGGAGCACTACGGTCGAATGGATTAGGAGATTTAGAAGATACACGCAAATCTGTCACCAAAGACCCCCTTCTGCGGGATTTCTGAAATTCGAAATTTTAGATCCCTTCGATTCTTCAAACTGAAAAACTTAACGTTTCAAAGTTGTTTCTAACACCATGGAAAACATGGTGTAAAAAGTTCATGAATTTTGGAAGTCGTTTAAACCTCAAAAACGGATCTGGTTTTCTGAGAGTTTTACAAAGTTTTCGAAAAGGCTGACAACAAGCATAACTCGGTTTGTAGATAATTTTGTCTAGTAATTGCTTGTAAAATTTCATAATTAACAACGTTTATTATTTTTATTACTTGACTTGTGTAAAAGACATGATTTTTGACCTGTTTCCGTACGATATTTTGAAAAACTCAAAACATGAAAGTTGTTCGTATATGATTCGTGGGTCTAAAGTTTAAATATCGTATAGATCGCCTTAAGAATGAATTTTTACAACCATAAGGCGCAAACTGCAACATGTGAGCTTGTTAAATGTTGTTGAAATGGAATGGCTAAGACTTATGCATTGAAATCCTTTTAAGTTGCTATCAACTATTTTGAAACCCGTTACACTAGATTGAGTTAGATTTCCACCTATGAATTAGAGGGCGAGTGCTCTTCGGGGTGCCACTCTAACTGTGTCACGTCGAGCCTAAACGGGCGATGGTGATTTTTGCGAATTAGAGGGTGAGTGCTCTGAAGGGTGCCCCTCTAACTGTGTCATGTTGTGCCTAAACGGGCGATGGTAATTTTGTGATATTGTGCCAAAACGACGATTGATATATGAGTCTGCACTCTTGGGTGTATCCATATGAGTTACACAAGGCTCTGGAGTGTGTCTGTGCATGGCGGATACTCTGATTGCTTTTGTAATCAGAAACTTGATACTTGATACTTGAGAAATTTGATATTGAGAAATGCGGCGTCCTCCTTCTAGAGTTACAGGATTAAATGCTTTTAAATGCTTTCGTTAATTTATTAAACTGTATGTGTGATTTTAAAATTTATGTTTACGTTATTAAAATTAAATTCATGTGTAAAGTATTCTACTTCGCAATTTTTAATTTAAATTCAAACGTGCCTTTAAAATTATGCCTTTAAATTCCTCTTATTATTTTTGTTGAATTAAATTCTTATATTAAATCTATGCGATGTAAAATTTATTTTAATTTACAATCCATCATTGTTATGGTGGGAGTTAACTTACTCAGTATTTTATATATTGATTAAATCCGTTGTTTATTTCTATTTTTAGAGTATGGAGATCATGCATGAGCACGTGCATGCATCCGGGCCAGGGAAGCACAATGATTTTTAAATGTTGCATTTTATTTGGACTTTGACTATCGCTGCGTTTTGGCCATGTTGACCCATATTTATTTTTTGCAGTTTAATTTCCAACTTAGCTATAGCATCTTTCAAATGAGTTCGAGCAAATTCGTGTCTTGCTTGAAAGGTGTGGTGGTGACATTCCGATTATTTGGATTTAAAAATCGGGGGTGTTACAAAGTGGTATCAGAGTCCAAGTTTTTTATTAAGCCCAATTTTTAAGCCCAAATTTTTAAAGCCAAGTTTTTAAAGCCCAATTATTTTTCGGCCCATCATAAAGGCCCAAAAATTTATTCAATTATTTTCTTTTTAACCCACTTCCTTGTAAGGCCCAAATTTTTGTACTCTTTTAAAACCCAATGGAAAATAAATATATTATATACAAACTATCTTTGGGGGTTGCATACGCATACATCACACATTGCTATATTCTAACTTAACCCTTCCGTTTATACTAGATGGCTGACCAAGGCTTAGTGAACCTAATGATGAAACTCGTGAATGCATTTGAAAGTAACCAAGTCATGAAAGATTCTCAACAAAGAAATCCAGTATTATAGGAACCTAGTAGGACATCTGGATGCTGACCTAGCCCATTTCGCTAATCTTAGAGCGGCCGACCAACATCGAATGAACCAGTTAGAGGCTTAAATCAATGAACTCCTGCATCAAAACCACATAATGCAGGGAAAAGACGAACCTAATCAACATCACTGATTATGCTCTGGCTCCTAGTCCCGTAGCAGATCATGGTACAGCTGAACGCAGTGGACCCCCAAGCCTTGTCCTCCACGTGCCCATAGGCACAATTACAATATCTGATGATGAGGAAGAAGAGGACCCTGTCATCACTAATGGGGAGTTGGAGGAGGACCATCCAATACCTCTTGATTCCGATGAGGAAAGGGAGGCCGATAGGAGGATGCTTAACTACTCTCCCAACCACATGGATTAGATTATGATCCTTTTATTTCTGCATATCTTGCGAGTATTATTTAAATAAAAGATCTTAATATCCAATATTTTGTAATAATTTCTATGCTTTAGCAATCTATTATCTAATGAAAGTGTTGGAGTATTTATTTTCCTATCAATATCCTCTTATATTTAAGCTTGTGTAATTTCGAACTTAACTGCTCTCTAACTAATCTATCTTATATTAGAAACTTATATTTGCGTGCTCTGATTTCGACCTAAGAGTATCAACATAGGAATTCAGTTACCATAGGGAAAAGTGGTCTCGTGTTAAAAGAAGTGTGAGGGAATCTTGATAGTGATCAAGGACGTAGAATTCTTTGTGAATTTAGTGGAATTTGACTTGAAGGACTTTGACGTTATAGTGAGAATGGATTGGTTGGCATGGTATAAAGTAGTGATCGAATGGTAAAAACACAAGATCACCATGTCAAAGAGTACTTATACTCTCAACCCCTTAAGAAAAGCAACAAGATAGTTAATGCCTTCAAGCTTTGTAGTTTGATGCGTAAGAAATACGCATTATACGCATGCTAAATTCAAAACCTCGAAGCAGAAGGAAGTAGTGTTGATGATATCTCAGTGGTGAAAGAATACCCGGATCTGTTGACCATTTATCTTATTCAAAGGATCTTGAGGCACGATGCATGACATGCCAAAAAGTCAAAGCAATACGTCATAAACCTCTAGGCTTTATAAATCACTCCTAATCCTAAGATGGAAATAGGATAGCATATCAATGGATCAATTGGCAAAATCCTACATCAAGAATGTGGTTCGACGACATAGAGTACCACATGACATCATTTCTGATAGAGGTAGTAGGTTTCTCTCGCATTTATGGACTCAGTCACATGAGGCTCTCGGTATTCAAATTAAGATGAGCACCGCTTTTCACCCAATGACTGATGGGCACAGTTATCCAAACCTCGTTGAGAGCAATTCAACCACAGTTACGGGGACATAACTGTAAGCTTAAGGGGAGGAGGATGTAACGACCCATCAAGAAATATCCAAGTCGAGGTACGCTCGTAATTGTTAAGCTCGCAATTTTTTCCATGCGTTTCTGATCGTTTAGTCTAATAGCCCGCTCGGTATAGTTGAATACTCAACTTCGAGGACAAAGTTGATTTCAAAAGAGGGCGCACTGTAATACCCATGATTTTATTCGCACTCAAAAGACATGGTATTAAATTCATGACTAAAAGAATTTAAGTTCCAAGAGTTCCGCGAAGTCGGAAATAATTTAATTAAACAAATTATTGCACGGGAGTCAGTCGACAACGAATTCAAGATTTCGAATGCGAAATTAATTTGAGTTCGAAATGGATTTGGAACAGGAATTTCTAGTCCAAGAGTAAACCAATAATTAAGCCCAAGAATATAGAAGGGGAAAGGCCCAAAAAGAGAGGAGAAAAGGACCGACGGAGGTGGAATGGCCCAGCCCAGGCCAAGGCGCGCCCTTCGTGCGCTTGACGCCCAAAAGCGCCCCACCAGCGGCCCCAACCTATCTTGTGCGGCTTTGACAGGATTTACTTACAAATCCCATGAATTACGTCCCATGATCTTCCCAATTGATTGACGGGACATAAGGAAAGTTCAAGGCCATGAATAGGTGAAACCGTAAACCCCTAAATCCCGTAAATCAGCCACCAAATCTTCTCCAACTCCCTCCCACTTTCAAACTTCCGTAAAACCCTAAGTTGTGAGCATTGTGGATTGTTTCGACGGAGGAGATGACCCCCTTGGACAAGTTTGACACATCCCAGAAGTAGGTTATGTTGAAGTAATAAACTTAATTTTGTAATAGATGATTCTAGAGAAGTTGAGATTATGGATAAGAAAGATGTAGAACCATGTGGATGGAAGAAAAATCTAGAAACACACATGTGATCAAATAAGAAGTATTATCTAGATTAATTAGGAAGGAACTAGTGTAGAATTCTCTAGAATAATAGAGATTATACCATGAAGTAGTATAAATAGGTGGATCATGTATCATTTTGTAACAACACAACAAGAAGAACAAGTGAGTTGAGTTGTAATAAAACTCTCTCAAGCATCCTTCTCTTCTTTCAAACCTTTCAAGCTCCATATTAATACTTAGCCTCTAACCTCTCAAATATAAAACCATACGTTCACAAATATTTACACACCCAAATATCCCTTCCTCCATATGCCAAGAGCACACTTGTATCATCTTGTCTTTCATTTTCTCCTTTGTATGCCAAGAGCACACTTGCATTTTCTTCCTTCTTGCTCTCAACGAAGTTGGCCTTCTCTTGAACCTTTTGTTTTTCTTTCCAACACTCGGAAGCATAATGCCCAAATCTATTACAATTATAGCATTTTATAGAAGATTTATCATACCTCGACTTCGGATTACTCCTTCCATGACCAAATTCTTTTCTTTCTCCACTATTTGCATAGCCCCCTCTTGCTTGTCCTCGTCCTCTTCCTCGTCCACGTCCACATTCTCGACTTTGTCCACGACCTCTCCCAAAACGATCCTCATTTGGGCCTTCATCATTCTCTTTTGGGTTCAGTTGCAATTTTAATAATTGATCAACTATGTCTTGCTTTCTTTTATGTTTTTCTTCATATGCTTGTAGTGACCCCATCAAGAGATCAATAGTCATCTCCTCCAAATTTTTAGTTTCTTCAATAGTCACCACAATATGCTCAAATTTGGGAGTTAGTGAACGCAATATCTTTTCCATTATTCTAACATCCTCCAATTTTTCACCATTTCTTTTCATTTGGTTTGATACCGTCAAAACTCTAGTAAAATAATCCGAAACGGACTCGGACTCTTTCATTTGTAGGGACTCAAATTCATCACGCAAAGTTTGGAGGCGTACCTTCTTAACTTGATCGGCTCCTTTGCATGATACTTGAAGCTTCTCCCATGCTTCCTTAGCGGTGGTTGCACTTGAGATCTTCTCAAAATCATCTTCTCCCAATGCTTGGTAGATGAGATAGAGAGCCTTCTTGTCCCTCTTCTTTACATCTCGTAGACGATCCTTTTGTTGTTGGAATAGTGATGCCTCATCTTATGGTTGTTCGTAACCACTCTCTACAATCTCCCAAACATCATGAGCACCTAAAAGTGCCTTCATCTTGATACTCCAATTATCAAAGTTGATCTTATCTTCACAGGAAACAAACCAAAGTTGTTTGAAGAATTCAAGAAGGCTATGACCAAAGAATTTGTTATGACTGACATCGGGCTGATGGCGTACTACCTCGGTGTGGAGGTTAAGCAACTTGAGCATGGAGTCTTCCTTACACAAGAAGGCTATACGAAGGAGATTCTTAATAAGTTCAAGATGGAGAACTGCAAGCCAACAAACACTCCAATGGAGAGTGGAAATAAATTATCCAAGCATGATGAAGGAGAAAAGATAGATCCAACAATGTTCAAGAGCTTGGTTGGAAGCTTAAGGTACTTAACCTGCACAAGGCCAGACATTCTATATGCTACAGGGTTTGTGAGTCGCTTTATGGAGAATCCAACCATTACACACTTGAAGGCAGCAAAAAGAATTCTCAGATATCTCGAAGGTACACTCAACTATGGCCTACTTTATTCAAGTACTAATAATTATCAGCTTGTTGGCTATAGTGATAGCGATTGGGCTGGAGACAATGATGATCGAAAGAGTACAAGTGGGTTCGTATTCTTCATGGGAGGTACTGCATTCACTTGGATGTCAAAGAAGCAACCAATTGTGACATTATCTACGTGTGAAGCTGAGTATGTAGCTGCCACTTCGAGTGTTTGTCATGCTATCTGGCTAAGGAGTTTATTAAAAGAGCTTGGATGGCCACAAGAGGAGCCCACAAGGATTTATGTGGACAATAAGTCAGCGATTGCATTAGCAAAGAATCCAGTATTTCATAATCGGAGTAAGCACATCGACACTCGGTTCCACTACATTAGAGAATGCATTGCGAAAAAAGAAGTCCAAGTGGAGCATGTGAAGTCACAAGATCAAGTCGCCAACATTTTCACTAAACCCCTCAAGTATGAAGTATTCGCAAGACTCAGAAGCTCGCTTGGAATGCAAAATCAAGTTTAAGAGGGGGCGTTGAAGTAATAAACTTAATTTTGTAATAGATGATTCTAGAGAAGTTGAGATTATGGATAAGAAAGATGTAGAACCATGTGGATGGAAGAAAAATCTAGAAACAAACATGTGATCAAATAAGAAGTATTATCGAGATTAATTAGGAAGGAACTAGTGTAGAATTCTCTAGAATAATAGAGATTATACCATGAAGTAGTATAAATAGGTGGATCATGTATCATTTTGTAACAACACAACAAGAAGAACAAGTGAGTTGAGTTGTAATAAAACTTTCTCAAGCATCCTTTTCTTCTTTCAAACCTTTCAAGCTCTATATTAATACTTAGCCTCTAACCTCTCAAATATAAAACCATACATTCACAAATATTTACACACCCAAATATCCCTTCCTCTATATTTTATCCTCCAACAGGTTGGTGGTAAGGGAAGATTTTTTATCTTTATTTCATGTCTTTTGGTCGAGTATATGGTCTAATATTAGGTTTTCTTTCTTGTGACTCATGTGTTGCGCTCGTAGAAGAAGAAGGTGTGGAGATCCGGGTGTATCCGTAGATTCCAGATGGTGTATCAACGGGATCTAAGACTCTAGGATCTGTCCAAGGTTAGTTAATTCTTACCATATCAATTTTGGAGTGGTAAGGTCGAATGGATTAGGAGATTTAGACAATACATGCAAATCTGTCACCAAAGGACCCCCTTCTGCGCGATTACTGAAAAATTCGGAATTTTAGATCTCTTAGAATCTTCAAACTGAAAAACATAAAGTTTCAAAATTGTTCTAACATAACAGAAAACATGGTGTACAAATTTCGTGAATTTTGGATGTCGTTTAAACCCCCAAAACGGATCTTGTTTTCTGAGAGTTTTACAAAGTTTTCGAAAAAGCTGACAGCAAGCATAACTCGGTTTGGGATGCATTTTTCATTAGGATCCGTTTGGATTCGGACTTTGAGATTCAAATGAAAATTGTAGATATTTATGTCTAGTAATTGCCTGTAAAATTTCATAATTTTTAAACAACGTTTACTATTTTTGCTACTCGATAAAAGATGAACAACCGCTACTGGATTCCTGACAGCACCTGACTTGTGTAAAAGACATGATTTTTTACCTGTTTCCGTACGATATTTTGAAAACTCAAAACATGAAAGTTGTTTGTATATGTGTTGTGGGTCTACAGTTTAAATTTCGTATAGATCGCCTTAAGAATGAATTTTTAAAACCATAACGCGCAAACTGCAACATGTGAGCTTGTTAAATGTTGTTGAAATTGATTGGCCAAGATTTATGCTTTGAAATCCTTTTAAGTTTCTAACAACTATTTTGAAACCCATTACACTAGATTGAGTTAGATTTCCACTTTGAATTAGAGGGCTAGTGCTCTTTGGGGTGCCCCTTTAACTGTGTCACGTTGTGCCTAAACGAGCGATGGTGATTTTTGCGAATTAGAGGGTGAGTGCTCTGCAGGGTATCCCTCTAACTGTGTCACGTCGTGCCTAAACGGGCGATGGTGATTTTGTGATATTTTGCCAAAACGGCAATTGATATATGAGTCTGCACTGTTGGGGTGTATCCATATGGGTTACACAAGGCTCCGGAGTGTGTCTGTGTATGGCGGACACTCTGATTGCTTTTGCAATCTGAAACTTGATACTTGATACTTGAGAAATTTGATACTGAGAAATGTGGCGTCCTCCATCTAGGATAACGGGATTAAATGCTTTCGTTACTTTATTAAATTGTTTGTGTAATTTTAAAATTTATGTTTACGTTATTAAAATTAAATTCATGTGTAAAGTATTCTAGTTCACAATTTTAATTTAAATTCAAACGTGCCTTTAAAATTTATGTCTTTAAATTCCTCTTATTATTTTTGTTAAATTAAATTCTTATATTAAATCTATGCAATGTAAAATTTATTTTAATTTAAAACCCATCATTGTTATGGTGGGAGTTAACTTACTCAGTATTCTATATATTGATTAAATCCGTTGTTTATTTTTATTTTCAGAGTATGGAGATCATGCATGAGCACGTGCATGCATTCGGACCGGGGAAACACAATGATTTTTAAATAATGCAATTTATTTGGACTTAGACTATCTCTGCGTTTTGGCCATGTTGGCCCATATTTTATTTGTTGCACTTTCATTTCCAACTTATGTTACAGTACTATATTTTAAATTTATTTATTGGGCTTAAGATTTTAAGTGATATTTTTGAAACCCTTAGCGTTAGCATCTTTCAAGTGATTTCGAAGAAATTCGTGTCTTGCTTGAAAGGTGTGGTGGTGACATCCCGGTTATTTTGATTGAATTTTGTATCTTCTGGAAGGCTCTGAAATTCAACTAAGAGGGTTATGTGGAATTCATTGATTGAACATCATCAGAGAATAGTTGGAGAACAATTTTGAATGAGGATATAGCCTTGGGAAAATGACGACTCCATGAGCTAACTGTGATTAAAACAAGATCACGAAATCTTCATGCTACTGTACGTCCAGTTGAATTGTCCCGTTTGACTTTTTGACACTGTTCATTGTTTAACTTTGACTCAATATTATTGTAATTATATATTTGAAAAAATAGTCGAGTTTGATCTTGTTAGATTCGTCCAATCGTATAGTTTTAGAATATATATCTTATATAATTTTTAGTTGTATGTATTTTGAGATATTAACGATTTAAAAATTGCATTGGATTGTGTGCAGAAATGAAATGAGACATTTCAAGTGGGACGGAGTATTATCTTATTTTTTGGTTTTTGATATTTGGCTTTGAGACATTTGTCATTATGTTCTTGTATTTCGGAGAGTTATCTCTTGAAGAACATGATGGTATCTTGGAGTGGTTTTGAGCCGAAAAAAGTGAAAAAACTAATAGGTCCTTGACACCAACATGCTACATCTTCTGTTGGATTGGCATTATCGAGAAGATGTCTATATAGAGAGAGCTAGGCATTTGTTTTGCATAGACAGGGGGAGTTTTGGAGAGTTCAATGATAACACATCTATAGGGAGTGGATTGAACTGTGATAAATGAGTCTTGGGATGCTAGTAGATAATTCTGTATTGGAATCTCCGAGATGATGTAGATCGTGACGATCCAACTAAATCTCCTAGTTCATTGTTTTCTGCTTTCTGCATTCTAGTTTGTAATCTTGCTGAATGTTTGAGTACAACATAGTGCATTGTATAGTACTATATATTATTATTGGTCATGTCAAGTAGTATCAGAGTAGGCGCTAGCTTAAAACGTCTATCTAAGGCTGATCTTGAAGATGAGCCGGGAGGGCGCATCTATCTTCAGGCCACCACTGTTTGTCGATACTATCTATTGGTATTGGACAATTACCATGTGGATTTTCCAAATCAATCAGCATGGATGCATGAAATGCTGTTTAAACTCCCTGGAAACAACCCAGCAAAAAAATGTGGACCCCTATGATAGAATCTAATGACGGATGAGGATCCTCTTGAAGACTACTAGTTCCCTCATATGTCGATACTGCAATCGCACCCGTGTGCGGGGCCACTACCATTTACTGGAGAATCAACCAAATGGGAATGCTTTCCGCCATCGCCCATCGTGGTAGGAGACAGAACGGTTGTGATGACCTGCGTGTATTATCCATGTGCTACACCTAAGGGTCTGTGTGGTAACAAAAATTCCACGCGGATGCGTAAGCTTATCACATGCTACTACTCTAAATCTATCTATATCTATATCTATATCTATATTATATATAAAAGTAATATAGTCAAGTTTCCCCCCACTTCCCCACCCCCTTTTTTCAACAATCACATTTAATTCATCCAACAATGTTTAATCCTAAAATTTTAATATTATATATTGAAATATCCTTAAATATATATTAATATCCAATATTAATTAATATACGTTTAATATAATTCTTTCATCAATATTCATCAATATCCTAACAAATTCTTAATAAAATATTATAATATCTTTAACTAATTTAAACTATTATATATTTTTAGAAGATCACATCAAATTTGATTCTATTCATCCAATATTTGCATATATATGTCCATCAAACCTCCTCCTATTTCTCTATAAATATTCCATTCATTTATCTAATATCATGGTTGTCTTGAAATTCCCATCACCTCACATTTTATTTCTTCATTCTTTGTTTATGTCTTCTCAACATTGATTTTATATTTAAAACAATGTCTTTTGTTTCTTCTTCTCATGTATTACAATGTTTCACACCCCAATATTTTCCTATATTTCTTTTGTTGTAGGTTAATTTTTAGGGCAAATTATTTATTGGTGCCATTTTCATACTTTTCATTTGTTAAATGGTACCATTTGACTTTTTATTACTTTTTAGTACCATTGGGTAAATTTTTAAAATTTTTTTTACCTCTTCTTTAATTTAACTAAATCATTCAATCGATTTTACCTTTTTTACCCGCAAGAGGACATACAACTGGAGTGTGAAGGCTATCCGCCGAAAGACCACTGGAACTGGACGCATGAGGTATCTCCGTCACGTTCCCCGCAGATTCAAGACCAACTTTAGAGAAGGTACTCAAGCTGCACCAAGGAGTAAGGCTGCTGCATCCACCTCTGCTTAAGTGGTGAATTTGAGGGTACTGACTGATAGTATATTTGGTCTGTTTTGATAGAGAGCAATTGAATTTAATTGTGGACTGTATTTCGAAAGCTGGGTTGGCATCGTTAGTTCGGAGTTAATTATATTGTTGTGCCTTGTCTGGGATTTTGATTGGAATATATCTTGGAATACTACATTCTCATACCAATTGATTCCTCGTTATCTTTCAAAAAAACTAAATCATTCAATCTTCTTTAAAAGATTCTTCAAATCTTTTGAATTTGTATATTGTAACAACCTATACATTATACATCATATCAAAATCTTCTAAAATTTAATATTACAGACGCTATAAAGATATGACCTGGATCTTTTGAATTTGTATATTGTAACAACCTCTATACATTACACATCAAATCAAAATCTTCTAAAATTTAATATACTCACGGTTGAATTTGTATATTGTAACAACCTATACATTACACATCAAATCAAAATCTTCTAAAATTTAATATACTCACGACAATGGCTGAATAATCTCTACTGTTTATCATTGGTCCATGGTGCTTTACTCAATCCATAAAGATTATTGCTCCTTTCAAGTTTATCATTGGTCTACTGGGTATGCTACTCGTCCATAAAGGTCTACTGTTTATGCTACTCGTTCATTGGTCTACTGTTTATATATGTTGCTTTCAAGTTTTTCATTAGTCTATTGTTTATCATTGGTTTGGTTTGGTTTTGTATTTTATTTTATATGAGGTCTTATATATTTAAGAGTTTGGTTGCTTCCAATGGCCTTGAAAGAGAATATAGTACTGTTGGTTAACCAAAATAGCTACATTACAACTTTAAAAGTTCATTTTTAGTTGTTTAGTGAAGGCTTGCAATTTAGTGATCAATTAGGAATTATCACGGAAGGTTTTGTCGACTTTAAATTCAAGATAGAGCGAAATTACAATAAGCTAGCGTGATCTATATTAATTAGCACTTGGGCATTTCGGTTAGTCGAGCATTGATGATCATGTTATCCACCTTGGGCCCAAGAGTAATATCTTCAAATCATATATATTGAATATAGGAAAAAAAAAAGGCAAAGAACTTACAACACTGTTCATAAAATTTTTATACTCAACTATGATTTGGGCACCTATTTTTATATTTGTTTGGCACAAAGCATTGTTCCAATCCCATCTTATCAGCACCAGTCAAATAACCACTAAATAAGCACTTCACCTGGTAAGCCAGTTTTTGCATAAAAGAAATTATAATGAATCTCATAACTCTTTTACACAATAGAATCTAATGCCTTTTGTTTTTAAGACTTAACCAAAATTATATATCTAATGAAATGTATTTACTCATTTTTATTTATTTTTGTATTTTTGTTGTTCATTATTAATTATGTACAGCTCCCATCCTACCCAAAATGAATTTCCATTTCTATTTCTATATGTTGTTATTTTATTACTGATGTACTTGGTGTGGTGTAGTGGGGGATCACTTTTATTTGTTACCGTATTTCAAGTATACTGATAGAATGGTGATACCATATGACAACATGCACTCAGATTTGATGGTTCTGTTTTTTATTTGGTATGCTTCGCTTACTGACAATAGTTCAGTATACCAACGACTACTGGGAACCGAAGAGTGTATGAGTAGGAGATAGCTAACTCAATACACATGCTTCCTATTCAAGTACTGTTACAGACCTAGTTCAAGTACTGTTATGCATATAGTCAAAGTAAGTTCAAGTACTGTTATGCATATAGTCAAAGTACAGTTATAGACCTAGTTCAAGTACTGTTATGAATATAGTTCAAGTACTGTTATAGACCTAGTTCATGGATAGTGCACCTTCGGAACAACATATATGTTATCATATCTGTATCACCAAATTCCGTTGGTTCTCTTATCAATGAATAAGGGTGAATGCAGTTGTTTTAATGTTGGTCAATACATGTAAAGCATTTTGGCACAATTCGTCTTTGGTTCATTTTTATGTAAATAGTCAACATACTTTTATAGACCTAGTCCAAGTACTGTTAGACGTATACTCAAAGTATAGTTATAGACCTAGTTCAATTACTGTTATGTATATAGTTAAGGTACTGTTACAAACATGTGAGAGTGCCACTATGAACTTACAGCGCTGTTGATTTATGATATAGCGCAAAATGCCTCCTAAAAAAGCAACGTCAACTATCATCACTCGTTGTTCTGCACAAAAGTTCAAAGAAGTTATAAATAAATTAGATAATGAGATGACATTGCTGCAAAAACAAGCCATATACAACACCCCATTCGCACATATGATCGAGATGCCTATGGAGAATAGCAGTCCCTCGAAACTTCACGCACTACTTTCATGCTTCAACCCACAGAAAAGAGCTTTTGTGCTTCGTGGAGAGTTATCGATTGTGTTATCATCGAATGAGTTCTCATGCGTCGTGGGGCTGCATAATGTAGGGCTCAATGTACACCGACGCCTAGTCCTGCCATCAGAGACAGTGTCAAGAATATTCCAGGGAAACAATGAATGTGTAACCCGAAAGAATATAGAGAATGAGTTGAGCAAAAGAGTTGGCATATACAACGGATGCGAAAAGGATGAAGAGTTGAAAGATTTACAACGACTGTTCATCCTCTATGTTTTCAATTGTTTATTATTTCCAATTGGGAACAACCATACGCCACCATATCTACTACACTGTGTGGATGAGTTAGAGCTAATTGGATATTATGCTTGGGGCAAAGCAGCGTATTCGTATTTGTTCGAGTCCATGTCCTTGTTCGCAGAGAGGAAGAATATGAAATATATATGTGGCTTCACCATTGGTTTGTTGGTGAGTTTGGTGTACTTAAGTTTTTACTGTAATTGCATTGCCTTTATTGAATCAATCATAATATAATTGTTTACATCATTCAGGCATGGTTCTACGAACGAGTGCCATCCATTGCAAGTCCATCTCGCAGACCGAGTGTGCCTCGTTTTACACGGTGGCCAGAGGTGAAAACCAAGACTGATGTGTTCAAGAGCATGCTAAAATTGATAACCGATGAGGAAGTGGAAGCTTTCCAGCGCTTGCCCGATGAAGAAAAATTTGTTGCTACTATTTGTACAAAAGGACAGGTATTAATAAGTTGAATTGTGTATTTACCGTATGAGAACAATCAGTTTTTGCTATGGATATGTTAAAATGCATGATTTGTAAAATACATGACCATATATTCAGTGCCCCTTACCACCAGTACCGCAAAAGAAGCATCAATCTCCATCTGCAGTCGAATTTGGAAGAGAAAATGATATAGAATACGCAGAACAATCAGTTGGAGATAACTCGTTATTGGGAAGCTTCATTGATAGTTATAAAGGTATTTGATGGAGTGCTCAAGTTAGCAAACTTTCTGCATGAATTAATTTTGTTATAATGTTTGGGTTTTTTCTATGTTGTTTACAGGCATGCAAGGAAATCGGACAAAGGTAGATCATGACATAGCTCTTTCATCTCTTGTACGTCGTGTTCAAACAAGGGCAGATCGTGAAAGTTGGCAAACGGAATCCAATTTTGTCACACCTCTCACATTCACAACAAAAATAGAGAGTAAAACATCCAGGGACATCAAAGTACAATACAAGAGGAGATCCAAAGGAAGACCACTACAGAAAGTGAAGAAGAATGTAGCTCATGATGGGGTGGTAATAATGGTGACAGAAATGTCATGTGATTTTTTCGTTGTTCGATGTGGTTAATCCTAGAAATTCAATATGGACTATTTATGTATGTTCGGGTGCTTAATGGAGTACTTTACATATATTAGATCGAGATTGATGGTGATCTGAAGGAGATGGTGGACATTGAGAAAGAATTAGCTAGGAGCATGTATACCAAGCGAAAGGATTATTGTGGGAGAGACATGATTACACCGGAAGAGCAAGATTTGATTGATAACTATTTAATGGGAAACCACTCCAACAGGTACTGTATAGGCCACTGCTCAATTTTAAGATATCGATGCCTATTTATTCGATTCCTTGGTACAATGGTTAATACATATATATATATATATATACATGTATAAATATATTGATGAATATATAACATTGGATTTATATTTTGAACCCAGACAATCAATGTGGGCAAAGGGCATCACATGGATATCCCCAGCGGACTTCCATGATTTATTATTCAACAAATCATTATCTAGTGATGTTATCAATGGGTACCTGGATTTATTGGTATCGGGTTACTGTACTGTATCAAAAGAGTTATATCCTAGTATTGCCTACGTGAGCACAATGACCATGGTGAGATTTCCATGTACTAATGACATTTTCTTAAGGCTGCTTAATTTATCTTAATTTGACATGACATTTAATGGTCAACAGGCATCCGTTTTATCTATGACTGGTAAAAAGCCAATATCTGACTACGACTCTTTTTTGGAGAGTATGACTATGTTCAGCAGAGATGAGTTGACACAGTTGAAGGCGGGTCTTGCCAGTGGAATACGGTATATATTATTGCCTCTCCATGATAACCCAATTCCACATTGGCACTTGTTGGTGTTCGATGTGGAAAATCAATGTTTCATCTCTAGAAACTCACTTGTTGCAGCACATTCAAAAACCGCGAGGGACCGAGCAGTAAGTATCATAGCATTCACATCCTTTCTTTCTGATACATATTTAAACTGAGTTTGGTGTTAATATAATTGAATTTGCTCATGAACAGAGGCAATTCATGTTTGGATTGCTGGCATACTTTGGGTGCAACATAAAGAAAGAGATAATCCCAGTTTGGCATTGCAGAAAACAATTACCAGGTTCAGAGGACTGCGGTGTGTTCGTGTGTGATGCACCATGTGAAACCACATTTGAATGAGCTTAAATTATGATAAAATGAACCTAAATTGCATGCATGTGATCCTATTTTACTGCTTTTTAGTGTACATTTCATGTGATGTGTAAATATTAATAAGACTGATTAAATTGAGCCTATTTGAGTTCAATTTACCTTGTTTTATGCTTTTTAATAAGACTTTGGCAATTCTAAGACATTGCAATGATGTTTCAGGCATTAAAAGGAAGAAAGAAAATGTTCGGAGGACAAAGGATGCAAAATTCGGAATTTTCAACACTGGAAGGCTCCAGAATGCGCCACATAAGCATGGCGGCGCATAAAAATGCTCTCCAGCGCCATTTTATGCGCCACTTCAACACTTGGGAAAATTTCGGATGGAAAAAGCTTCAGGATGCGCCATCTCTTCTTGGCGGCGCATAAAATGCCCTTCCAGCGCCACTTTTTGCGCCGATTGTCAAATTTTAGGAAATTGTCAGAATGCATCGCTTCTTCTTGGCGGCGCCTGAAACCACCTTGGAGCGCCACTTTTTGCGCCGTTTTGGAAAATTCGGAAAATCAGCGTATGCGCCAGTTCTACTTGGTGGCGCCTAAAACCCTCTCCGAGCGCCATTTTATGCGCCGACGTCGCGGTTGAGCAGTTTCTTAACCTCCCGAACTCGGTTTTAAACACCGTTTTTCTTCATTTTTCGATATCCATACTCATTTTCTCGAACAATACTCTCTGGAAAACATCTGCTAATGGGAGAAGAAGGCCGGAAACACAAAATCATGCCGGAGGAATGCATCAAGAACGCTGTTCTGGGCGTGTTCTTCCTATTCTAGGTGTTGCCTTTCTTTTTCTTGCATTGTAATGAATTGAATTTGCCTCTCAATATAATCTGCTATCATGTTTTTAATTTGTAGACGGATTTCTGTGTTGTTCGTGTTAGAAGTGTTCTAGAACGGGAGTTCAGAATCACTTTGAAGTACGAACCTATCTTTTATGGAAGCAATAAAATGTCGATGTTTTATTCTGAAATCTGGAATTCTGATTAATCTGCTTTTGATCGATGTTCTGTGTTTAGGAATAAGAATCTGCTAATTCTGATCGCTTAAACTGGATAAATTTGCTATAATATTAGACTCTGTATTGGGATTGTATGTCAGATGCCTACATTGTTGATCGAGATTTTATGTTTTTAACAAATTTGTAATCTAAAATGTTAATCTGCTAAAAACTAAATTGATCGATCAATCTGTGTTCACTATTTTTAGTAATCTGGCATTAATTCTAATCTGTCTGTATTTTAATATTATTAATTAAATCCAGTTTACTATGTTTTATTGTTATTTTATCATAATTGTTAGATTATTTACACTGTTTTGCATAATTTGAATGTTAGAATCTAATTCCATAAATTCTGCTTTGCGAAATCGGGAGATAAAAAGTAGAATTAATATTTTAGTACCGGAATTGGGAATAAATTACATTAAAAATAGATTCTAGCATGTGCACAATGATTTGGGAAATGAAAAGTGCCTTTTAATTGCTATAGGAAAATTTGTAAGCTTGGGAAAGACTCAAATTTAGGCCTAGAATAATGATTGCAAAATGTTAGATTATCTAATCAGCTTCCATGAAGTCCGTTTAAGCATAATTTGGAATTTTTAGTAGATTATTATATTTTTAATCTTTATAAAAATATTTAAAATTTAAGAAATTGATTTTTAGAACATTGGGAAATGTCAAATCATAATGCAATTTCTATTTCATAATAAAGATGGCAATATTCAAAATATTACAATCAACTCCCATTAGTATTTTTATCAATTAAAACTTTAATTTGCTTTATTTTAATTTACTGTCACTGTTTTTAAATTTAAATCACCATTAGAATTAAACAAATCTTTTTAAATATATTAAATATAATTAATGAACTTAAAGAACAATTAAAATTTCTCCGGAATGAAATAATATTCTGAAATTCCCTGTGGATTCGACCCGGTATTCACCGGTTTTTATTACTTGATGACAACCATCCGCTTGTGGTAAAATATGAGTGGTGAAAATCAACACATCAAGTTTTTGGCGCCATTGCCGGGGAATTTGTTGTGAATTTTTAATTGTTTTTAGTTTATTAATTTAAATCTATTAAGTTAAATATTAATTTAACTGTTACTTATTTTATTTTATTTTTATTTAATATTTGCAGTGCGAAGCAAACAAGCAGAAATAGCTTATGATCCTGAAATTGAGCGTACTCTTAGAGCTATTAGATTAGGAAAACGTAGGAGACCAGCTCAGTTGGAAATTTTAATTAATTCATCCTCTGATGAAGAAAACTATTCTCCAACGACTGGAGTTTCAACAAATCTAACTAATCAATTAGTTGCTCAGTTCAATAGGTTAAACATGGCAGCGAATGATAATGATAATCAGGGTAATAACGGAGGTAACGGTGGTGATTTGGAGCACGATGATCAAGCTGAAATGACCATTGAAGAACACTTACAAGGAACTAGTGGAAATCTGCTTAATAGAACTCCTAGGCCTGATGTAGATGCTTTAAGCTTTACCCTTCAGCCTGCATTAATCACTATGGTTCAGGCTAATCAATATAATGGATCACCTACGAATGATGCTGTAGAACACATAAGGAACTTTCTGGACTATTGTGACACAGTGAAAATAAATGGCGTTACTAGTGATGAAATTAAGTTGAGATTGTTCTCGTTTTCACTCAGAGATAAGGCTAAAACTTGGTACAACTCACTTCAATTAAGGGATGTCACTACTTGGGATAAAATGTTAGAAGCTTTCTTAGAACAATTCTTCCCACCATCTAAGGTTATTGAATTGCAAGAAAAAATCAAAGAATTTGTGCAAGATGAGGGTGAAACTTTACTTGAAGCATGGGATAGATATAACACTTTAATGGCAAGATGCCCGAATCATGGCTTTGAAGATTGGCAGCAGATGCACTTTTTCTACAATGGGTTGATTGATCATTGGAGGAACTTGTTGGATGCAGCGGCTGGAGATTCTTTTCTATCTATAGGACCTTCTAGAGCTAAGGAAATAATTGAGAAAAAGATTTCTAATATGAAAAAATTTCCTGGTAAGAAAAATGCTAGAAATAAAACAAAAGGGGGAATCTATGAGGTAGAAAAGGCAGTTGCTATAGATTCTAAGTTAGATGCTTTGATGAGGGAAGTTTCTACGCTTAAGAAAGGTCAAGCTAAAGTTGTGAGATGCGGTATTTGTCATGGACCTCACGAGTCATCAGCTTGTCACTTGCTTGATCAAGGACTTCAAGAGACTATGCAGTGTGAGAGCACTGAGGAGCAAGTGGAAGATGTGAATTACATGGGAAATAGGCAGCAAAATTACAACCAAAACCGACCTCAAAACCAAAATTTCTACCCTAATCAAAATTCTCAATTCCAACAAAACACTTATCCACAAAACAACCGTCAATCTTATTCACAGAACCAAAATCAAAATTACCCAAATCAAAATCAAAACTTTCAAAACCAAAATCAAAATCAGAATCAAAACTATAATCAAAATCGAAATCAGAATCAACCTTTCTACCCTAACCAACAGCCTAGGAACTTTCAACCTCAACAACAGCTGCAACAAAATCAAGTAAGTGATGAAGTTAATTTAAAAGAGTTAATGAACACAATCGTGTCTCAACAACAAACAATTCAGCAAATGCAAGCCTCAATGAGAAATCTAGAAGTACAAGTTGGTCAAATTGCTAGGGACACTTCAAATAGACAGCAAGGAACACTACCAAGCATGCCTGATCCTAATCCAAAAGAGCAATGTAAAGCAATCACTTTAAGGAATAAAAAGGAATTACCTAACCCTTACCCTACCTTAGATGATCCAGAGGTTTCAGCTGATACTGTAGACGATCAAGGTGAGGATGCAGATAAAGAAAGTCAGCAGAAGGATTCTGAGGAGCCTAAGGAGAGTGAGAGAGTTAGTATTGATAGGAGTAAGGATAAGGGAAAACCTACTGTACCAGTCAAGTCATATCAGCCACCCATCCCTTACCCACAGCGTCTTAAAAAGGCTAAGGAAGATAAAGATTATGCTAAATTCTTAGAAGTCTTTAAGAATTTAAGAATTGATATTCCTTTTTCTGATGCTATAGCACAAATGCCCGTTTATGCTAAATTCTTAAAAGAAATCCTATCAAAGAAGAGGAGTGTTGATGATGAAGAGAAAGTGACACTTACAGGGGAATGTAGCGCAATCTTACAAAGAAGGCAACCTATTAAACAAAAAGATCCTGGGAGTTATACGATTCCGTGCATTATTGGCACGAAAGAATTCAACAAAGCTTTGTGTGATCTCGGGTCTAGTATTAATCTGATGCCTCTGCATGTCTTAAGAGAACTAGGAGTAGGAGTTGTGAAGCCTACTAGGATGCAGCTACAGCTTGCTGATAGATCCATTAGGACTCCTTTAGGCATTGTAGAAGATGTTCCTGTTCAAGTAGAGAGCTTCATTTTCCCTGTTGACTTTGTTGTTCTTGATATGGAAAAGGACATTGATATCCCTCTGATTTTAGGTAGACCATTTCTTCAAACTGGTAGGGCTATGGTAGACATGGATGATGGTAAAATTACACTTAAAGTAGGTAATGAACAAGTGTCGTTTGACATTTCTAAGACAACTAAAACACAACACGCTAGTTCTGACACCTACCCGTGTAATAGAGTCACAGCTATCTATCAGGAGGATGAGGTGATTGAGAGAGAGTTCTTTGCTAGACACGATCCCTATAGGAAATTTGAGCAGTTAGTGGAGAGTTGTGAAGACTTAGCTGAAAGTAAGTGTGAGGGAGGATTACCTGTGCAAGTAACATGTGCAATCGAAGAATCTAAGTTAGTCCCGTCTATTGAAAAGCCACCTACGTTGACATTGAAGGAGCTGCCATCACACTTGAGGTATGTTTTTCTTGGTGAGAATGACACTTTACCTGTTATTGCAAGTAATAAATTAAATGATGATCAATTAACTGCATTAACCCAAGTGTTGAGTAAGCATGTTAGAGCAATAGGTTGGACAATAGCTGACATCAAGGGACTAAGTCCAGCATTGTGCACACATCGGATTTACATGGAGGAGGACGACAAGCCAGTTAGACAGCCCCAAAGGAGATTGAATCCACATCTACAAGAAGCTGTAAGAGCAGAGGTGATTAAACTACTCGATGCAGGTATTATCTATCCTATTTCTGATAGTCAGTGGGTGAGTCCAGTACAAGTAGTGCCTAAGAAAGGAGGTATGACTGTAATTAGAAATGAAAATGGTGAATTAGTACCTACTAGACCTACTACTGGATGGCGTGTTTGCATTGATTATAGGAGATTGAATGATAAAACTAGGAAAGATCATTTTCCATTGCCTTTTATTGATCAAATGCTAGAACGTTTAGCCGGTCATAAATTTTATTGCTTTTTAGATGGCTATTCTGGTTATAATCAAGTTCCAATTGCACCTGAGGATCAAGATAAAACTACTTTTACATGTCCTTACGGTACATTTGCATATAGGAGAATGCCATTTGGTTTGTGTAATGCTCCAGCTACATTTCAAAGATGCATGATGTCTATATTTTCTGATTTAATTGAGACATGCATTGAGGTATTTATGGATGATTTTTCTGTATTCAGGTCTGATTTTGAAAAATGTTTGATTAACTTGGAAAAAGTTCTGATTAGATGTGAAGAATCAAATTTGGTTCTTAATTGGGAAAAATGTCATTTTATGGTTAATGAAGGAATTGTCTTAGGACATAGAATTTCTAAAAATGGCATCGAAGTTGATAGGGCTAAAGTAGAAGTGATTGCAAAAATTCCACCTCCTAATAATCTAAAAACTTTGAGAAGTTTTCTGGGACATGCTGGATTTTATCGAAGGTTCATAAAAGATTTTTCAAAAATTGCATTACCTCTGTTTAAGCTGCTATTAAATATCTGTTTGCAAAGAAAGATGCTAAACCACGGTTAATTAGATGGGTATTATTGTTACAGGAATTTGACTTGGAAATTAGAGATAGAAAAGGAGATGAGAATCCTGTAGCTGATCATTTATCTAGACTTGAGCATGAAAAAGGGGAAGGAAGATTAATTAATGATGCATTTCCTGATGAAAATTTGTATTTAATTAATAACACTTCCTCTGATCCGTGGTTTGCTGATTTTGTGAATTATTTGGCATGCGGTGTAATTCCTGATCATTTAAAATGGCATAGTCAGAAACAAAAATTTAAAACTGATGCTAAATATTTTATTTGGGATGAACCTTATTTGTTTAGACTTTGTTCAGATCAAATCGTAAGGAGATGCATCCCGGATGAAGACTTTGAGAAAGTTTTAAAGGCTTGCCATGAAGGACTTGGAGGAGGACATGTTGGACCGAATAGGACAGCTCACAAGGTACTCGAAGGTGGTTTATATTGGCCTAATATTTATAGGGATGCTAGATCATTTGTGCAAAAATGTGACGTATGTCAAAGGGCTGGTAACATCACTAAAAGAGATGAAATGCCTTTAAAAGGAATTATGCCTGTTGAGTTGTTTGATTTGTGGGGGATTGATTTTATGGGTCCATTTCCACCATCTAATGGGAAATTATATGTTCTAGTTGCTGTAGAATATGTGTCAAAATGGGTAGAAGCTGAAGCATGTGCGTTGAATGATGCTAAACAAGTGATTAAATTTTTGAAAAAGCAAATTTTTACTCGTTTTGGTGTGCCTAAAGCAATCATTAGTGATGGTGGATCTCATTTTGTCAATAGGGCTGTTAATCAATTGTTATCTAGATTTCATGTTCATCATAGAATAACAACACCCTATCATCCTCAAGCCAATGGTCAAGTAGAAGTCACTAATCGTGAGATTAAAAAGATTTTGGAAGCCACGGTAGGAAAATCTAGAAAAGATTGGGCTTTTAAGTTAGATGAAGCATTATGGGCTTATAGGACAGCATTTAAAACACCTATAGGGATGACTCCGTTTAAATTGGTTTATGGTAAAGCTTGTCACTTGCCTTTTGAACTTGAGTTTAAATCACTTTGGGCTATGAAGAAATTGAATTTTGAATTTAAAGAAGCTCAAGAGAAAAGGAAAATAGATCTTACTGAGTTAGAAGAAATAAGGCGTCATGCTTATGACAATGCTTTAATTTATAAGGAAAGAACAAAGCTTTATCATGATAAAATGCTTAGGCCTAAGGTGTTTGAAGCTGGTCAATTAGTGCTTTTATATAATTCTAGATTTAAACTCTTTCCTGGTAAATTGAAAACGAAATGGTCAGGACCTTTTAGGATTGCGAAGGTGTTAGATAATGGTGCAGTCGTTTTAAAAGCTGAAGATGAAAGGGAATTTACTGTGAATGGTCAAAGACTTAAACATTATTTTGGAGATGAAGTTAAATTCATCGAACAAATTAATGTTAAGCCCTTGGTTGTTTAAATCTGCTTATTGAAGTAAATGCATTGCATGTTTAATTATGTTGAGTTTTGATTTAATTAAAAATTTATAAAAACCAATAAAAATTATAAAATGACATAAAAAGACAAAAATAGTTTGCATTTTATTGTTTATGTGCTTTTAGTTGTTTTACTGTTGTTATTAAAGTAAGTTATGTTTTCATTTTAAATATGCTGTTCAATTGTTATGCTATGTATTGTATGTGTGCAATAAATTGAGTAGGACATTGCTTTGAATTAGAATAAGTAGCAAAATGTTGAGAAATGATGGATTTATGTGTACTTGGAAGATTGATCTTGACATGTGTACTTTGACTCGGTGATGAATTAAGGAGAATGATCTATATGGACTAGTTGATTTAATTGAGGAGAATTAGGATCCGGAATGATTTGAGGAGCCTATATATGCTAAATCTGACTTGCTAATCTTAGGGAGTGCATTGACTATCATTTTGGGGAAGTTTGAGCTGAAATTCGAGTGCCACATACTTAGTTTAGGCGCCACACCTTCATGGTGGCGCCCAAAACCAAGCTCAGGTGCCATTTTTTGCACCAATTTCGACCTTGGAAAAGTTTTAAGTCAGTTTTTGCGCCACATATGCTTTGTGGCGCATAAAACTGCTCCCTAGCGCCAAAAATTGCGCCACTTTTAAACTTGGAGAAAATTGAAGTCAGGTTATGCGCCACTTCTTCTTGGTGGCGCATAAAATCACTCCGGAGCGCCAATGGATGCGCCATTTTTAGACTTGGGAATTTTTGGAAAAACCCTAGGCGCCACTTGTACTGAGTGGCGCATAAAACACTCACCAAGCGCCATTTTTGGCGCCGACCCGCGGGTCAAGGGCTCCAGACCCGGTTTTAATCGGGATTTACTCCCAAAAATTCACCTCTCTTCCTCATTTTACATCCAAATTCGACCGAGAGCTTCTCCCCCTCACCACCAAGCGCCACTTTCTTCCTTCCAAGCGACACATTTGCGCCACTTTGGTAAAAATTCTTCCAATTCTTGTTTCCTTCTATCAATTCTTATCTACATTGTTCAAATTCTCATTCCAAAACCCAAATTTTGTTTTGTTTGGATCAAATTAGGGTTCTTCAACCCTAGTTCTTCAAGTTTGGGTATTCCACTTCAAAGTGTTCTAAAGCTTCAATTTAGGTAAGAATGGCTATCCTAATTCAATTGTTATCATATTCTAGTACTTTGGAATGCATTAATTTTGGTATTGGTTTTGTTACTTGAATTTTGGGTTTTGTAGAATGTGGGATAAAATGGATTATTTCTTTAAACAAAGTTTAGGATTTATGAACCTTAAAATGCAACATTTTGGTCATTGAGTCATATAAATCCCACATTCTAGGTTGATGTATATGTTTGCTTTATACTTAACACTTAAGTTAAACCTTTGGTTTAAACTTAAGTGTGAGGATGGGAGGCAATGCATATATATGATACTAACCCATCATTTTTGTACAATCAGGTGCCAATATAATGTATAATCCTCCAAATCTCCCTAAGAAATCGGGTTATAAGTATATATCGATGCCCGAGGGGAGATTGGGGATTTATGATCCACAGTAACCGGATAGCGTTCCTACTCCTATTCCTGATGAGCATGTTTTTGAAAATCGCAGACTCCGCACTAAAAATTCGACACAGGTGGATCAGCCCCAAGGATCAGGTGGTGCTTCTAAGTCCAAGGGACTTCTCTCCTATTTTAGGAAGAGTAAGTCCAAGAGCGGTGCATCTTCTAGACACACTACAGTGCCCGCTGATGACCATCAGGAGGTCAATCAGCCTGATCAGCCTGACCAGCCCGATCAGCCTCAGCCTGAGGCATCGGATCATTCACAGGCCCCCACTAGAGCCTCTCGGGGGAAGGCACCCGCTACTACTTCTACTTCCTCTCGACCCAGGAGGGGGAGATCTGCAGCATTAGTTATACAGGAGCCTGTCCCTGAGGCTCTAGGAGGAGAGGAAGATGAGGAGGAGGTTGATCAGGGGGAGCAGGAGGATAGGGGAGGACCGAAAAAGCAGGATCCGAGAGCCTATGTCCCCGAGTTGCATTATGTCAGTCCGGGCATATTTGATGCCACTGTGTTTCGGAGTGCCAGAGCCTACGAGTTATACAAGAGGTTTCACAAGAAAAGGATTATTGCCGATAGAGGATTTTCAGACAGAGATCTGCAGCACCCCTTACTCCGTGATGCTATCAGATCCAGAGGTTGGGAGAGATTTGTTAGACATCCAGCCGGGACATATTCATGGGAGTTGACTAGACTGTTTCTAGCCAACGCTGAGGAGGAGGATTCGTGGATTTTCGGGGTTAGAGTACCCATCACTCCTCAGCACATCAACCAGTTTTTCGGAGTAGTGGATGTGCCTTATGGCAGGGATTTTTGGGAGCCAGTTATGAGGGCTGATGATAGGGAGGAGATCAAGAAGCTGGTCTTGATGTCTATGTTTGAGGGTCAGGAGGATGTCCTCACTTATGATGACGATGACATGAGTAGGTTACATGGGCCTGATATGGATGCACCCATGTATCAGCTGCTCATGTTCTACAGATCTAGATTGAGTCCTTCGACTCACACCTCTGGACCTACTGCTGTGGATCTGTACGTCCCATACTGCATTAAGGTGGGGAGCCCGGTTAACATGGGAGAGCTTATAGCATTGGAGTTGAGACAGACACCAGGGGTGTCTAAGAGATCTGCTCTCATGTTTCCTAGCTTGATATGGCAGCTGTGTGCACAGGCAGGAGTGGATATGGGGCAGTTTGACAGAGACTGGAGGATGAGGCCCCCTATTCCCTTTGGGAAGAGAAACTTCAAGCTGCCTGGGATTAGATGCAAGCCCATGATACTACCGAGGGAGTTACCCAGGCAGTCACCGCCACCTGCACCTTCACATGCTAGCCAGGAGCATTCTGAGGCTCCTTCACAGTCCACCCGGGGTACACGAGGTGGTAGAGGTCGAGGTAGAGGACGTGGCAGAGCTCAGCCACAGCAGTCGCAGCAGTCACATCAGCAGTATCCGGGAGTGCCGGATTGGGCTAGGGCATTGAGGATTGATCAGCAGACGATGATGACCAACCAGCAAAACTGGATGAACAATATGGATGAACGAATGAGGTTGGTAGCTCAGAGACAAAACTTCTTGAGCGATCAAATTGAAAAGAATGCCCGAGCCCAGGCGTATCATGCAGCCAGACTTGAGTATTTTATATCCCAGAGCTTAGGACAGCGATATGTCGCTCCTCAGACACCTTCTGAGGACGATGATGATGAGGACTACGTGGGGTCTGGGGATGGTAGCGATGGTAGCGATGAGGATGCTGAGGATGCTGATGCTGGAGATGGGTCTGAAGAAGTAGGTGATAACGATGATGATGATTCTGAGGACTCCGACTGACTGAGAGGGATGAGCGATAGATAGGCTTATGATTATTATAGATGACATGTATGGATAGGCCTATGTATTTGACTCTATTGCACTTCTGAGTTTATTTTGCTACATTTCAGTATTTACATTTGGGTTGTAATTGTCCTAACTCTATTTTCCTTTATTACTTTTGCTATTTTAGACTTGTTATTTCTATTATCCATGTTCTTGTAATTTCATAGAGTAGTAGATGGAGTTTAAATGTAATTTTAAGGTTTTTAGTTGCTTTTTAATTCAATAAAGTAGCTCTTACCAATAACATGCTTAATTGAGTGTTTTGAACTGGTTAAAAGATCAATGAAGTTTATTTGAACTAGATTGAGGTGTAAATGAAGTGAAATTGGTATTGTTGAGTGATTTGGAGATTTTGGACATCATGGGGAAGAACTTAGGAAAAACACATTCTGCTCGAATTGACACAGAATGCGCCATTTAGGCATAGTGGCGCCTAAAAACACCCTTGAGCGCCATTTTATGCGCCAGAAGACTTAGAAATTTTTCTAAGTTTTTCCAAAATGCGCCACACATGCTTGATGGCGCATAAATCTGCCTTTCTGCGCCACTTTTTGCGCCGCAGAATTAAAGTTTTTCCAAGTTGGCTTCAGGATGCGCCACTTCTTCTATGTGGCGCATAAAACCCCCTCCCAGCGCCAATTTTTGCGCCATTTTAATTTTTAAAATTTATATTATTTGTAAAATGCGCCAGTTGTGCTTGGTGGCGCCTGAAAGTGACCTTATGCGCCACTTTTTGCGCCATCGACGCAAATCTTTCAAAAATTCGCGAATCCAAGATGTCCAAATCATATCTATTCGATTTTTGGGATCCTAAACAGCATTATACTAACTCCAAATCATATGTTTAGTGTATATTTGGATCTAGATTAAATTAATCCCGCCATATCTCAACAAAATCAAGATTTCACCTCTTTAAAAAGGGGTATGACCGATCGGTCACACATTCAACCTCAAATCTGTCAATTTTTCTCTTCTTCCAGTTTAATTAGCTTTCCAATCCCAATCCTTTCTTCCTAAAATTCTGCCACCATGAGACCAAAGAGAAAGAATAACCCAAGAAACAAGGGTGGAAAGAAATTGAAAGCCACAGAGCCTGCCCCATCACAGACACCAGAAATTAATGAACCCATTCTGGAGCCGGCTGCTGTGGGAGCTGAAGATGAATTTGTAAACAATCTGGTAGCTCCTGACTCGTATAATGGTTATGATACTTCCTTCAATTCTGCTCAACCAACGGAGGATGATCCACAGCAAGAAGAAGATGTCGCTGAATCCCCGGAAGAAATCTCACCAGAAATTCCTCGTGAATCTAAAACCAAGAGGAAGAGTCACAATAGAAAGAACGATACTACTCCTCTGGAAGAATTAACAGGAGATACTTTTAATCCGGCCATTTTCATCAATCAAACTGCGTATTCTTATTATCAGAAGATGGCGGATAGATGGATTTTTGCAGACAAAGGGTTCACTGAAGCTGACATGGAGAGATTTTCGGTTCATGATGCTCTCATGAGTCGAGGATGGATGAAATTTGCTGCGCATCCGGAAGGAGTTTATTCTTGGGAGCTTACCAGACAGTTTTTGTGCAATGCTCAGTATGATCACTACACTTCATGGATTAGAGGAGTGCCTGTGCCATATGGTCCTGCAGTGATCAATGAACTTTATGGTACTGTGGATGTTTCTTGCCCAGCTACGAAGAAGAAGCACTTCCATGACCCTGTTTATGACGAGGAAGGAGGACCCGAATTGGAGAAAAGAATTTTGAAAGAGATGTTTGAAACTCAAAAGAGGGTGGCCTACATTGGAGAGAAGAAGGCGAATGTTGTAGCTACTTTAATGGCTGCACCGCTCTATCAGATCTACCTGCTCTACAAGCATAAGGTATTTCCTACTTCACACACTTCACAACCGAGTGCAGAAGATCTTTATTTTGTGTATTGTGTGAAGAACGGGCTACCTATTGATATTGGAGAGATGATAGCATATGAGCTGGATAAAATGGCATCTGATACTGCTCGGATTGTGCTGGGATTTCCTGCACTGATTTGGACACTTTGTGAAAGAGCTGGAGTGAATATGACTGCCTATGCTCATGATGTGAAGCCAAAGCCCCCTATCTCTTTCAAGAATTTCTATAACAAGCCTGGAGTAAGATGTGCAGAGCTTGGCTACCCTACCACATCCCGTGGGACACCCACTTGTCATCCTGATAGACCTAGTACATCTGGTACTAAGGTAGAGCCTGCAGAGATCGCAATCAATAGGATGACCTATGAGATTCATCAGCTTAGAGAGGAGATGAAGAGGAAGGAAGATAGTACACGAGCACAAATTTCACAACTTTCTAATAGACTTGAATTTTTCATGTCTGAAAGTCTAGGTGATCGATATATTCCTCCTACTACTAGTTCGAGCTCTACAGGAGATGATGATGTTCCTAGGGAAGATGAAGTAGATGATTCGAATGGATCTTTAGAAATCTAGATTTTTGATTAGATAGGATTGCTCCCTTTTTGGTTTAATTTGTAATAGTTAGAACTATTTTGGTGCTATTTTGCTTATTTAATTAGCTTCTTTATGTAATAGTTGCTAGAATTTGTGGTATTTTGCTTTTGGTAAATTTATGAAATTTAAATATTTTAATTAAATCTGTCCATAATTATTTAATTGATAAAATGTACCTACAAAATAAATAAAAATCTGAAATTTAATAATAAAATCTGAATTTAAATAAATTATGGATGAGGTTTAATTATTTTAACTTATAATTTACCATGTGCTCTAATGATCATCTTTTGTATGAGTGAATACCATATAAATATATAAAGAAGCAGGATATGCCATGAGAAACAAGCAAAGGGGGAACATCCAATACGGTGAAAGAATTTCTAGGATCTACATACTCCAGGTGTGATCTTTTCATGTATTATGTTATCAATTTGCATGAAGCATATGGTAAGAGCTTGAGTTAATTTAATTTTAGTTTATTTTCTTATTTTCTATGCTTTAAATAAAATAGTACATGCATGTCTAATTATTTTAACTTTAAATTGTGTTTTCCCAATGGTGCTATTATTTAGAGATTATCACATCAATGCCAATCTGGAGAAAATCCAAATAAGTCTAAATGTTCTGCTCTAATCCGATTTTACAATTTAATGAGTGTTAGGTTTCTTAGTTTAAAGTTCTAGATTATGTCAAATTGTTATGCAAGTTGTTTGGGCTATTGATGACAATTCTATTTGCCTTGCAGAAAGCTTTTTGATTAATTAGACTAGTTATTTAAAATGTGGAGAGTTATCATTATTTATAAATAAATATGCTCGTTCTAAGTCTTTTTAAATGCTTAATTAAAATAAAGTCAGAGTAAGAACCCTGTATTGAAAAACAAAACAAAACAAGTGATCTTGCAAAAAGAAAAAGAAAAGAAAATTAAAGAATGCAAGATTAAAAAAAAAAAAAAGAAGAGAAAAACAGGGTGATTAAATAAAAAAATTCATAAACTCTTGACTGGATGACTGGCACATATTCGGTGACATGAGTAGCTTTTGGAATTCAACCGTCTACAACTCAGCCAAAGTGTCTAGAATATAGTGAAACCTAGCCATAGATTGAGCATATTTAAAGACTGGAAAAGAAAAGCATATTTACATTATTCGCTTTTCCATATTGAGTGCTAGGTATAATTAATCTGTTTTCTGTATTGTAAGTGCTTTGGATATCTGGTTCTAATAGCTGATGCATACCAATTTGCCTAGTTCTAGTACATTAAACTTTGAACCCTCTTATCTCATTTTGTTGTTGAAATCTATGATTTGGCAGAACTATAAAGACTTTATCTTTATTATCTTGATTGGCAAGTTGATGTGCTAATTGATCTCATTGCTCAAGGGACGAGCAATATTTAAGTGTGAGGATGTTGATGCACCATGTGAAACCACATTTGAATGAGCTTAAATTATGATAAAATGAACCTAAATTGCATGCATGTGATCCTATTTTACTGCTTTTTAGTGTACATTTCATGTGATGTGTAAATATTAATAAGACTGATTAAATTGAGCCTATTTGAGTTCAATTTACCTTGTTTTATGCTTTTTAATAAGACTTTGGCAATTCTAAGACATTGCAATGATGTTTCAGGCATTAAAAGGAAGAAAGAAAATGTTCGGAGGACAAAGGACGCAAAATTCGGAATTTTCAACACTGGAAGGCTCCAGAATGCGCCACATAAGCATGGCGGCGCATAAAAATGCTCTCCAGCGCCATTTTATGCGCCACTTCAACACTTGGGAAAATTTCGGATGGAAAAAGCTTCAGGATGCGCCATCTCTTCTTGGCGGCGCATAAAATGCCCTTCCAGCGCCACTTTTTGCGCCGATTGTCAAATTTTAGGAAATTGTCAGAATGCACCGCTTCTTCTTGGCGGCGCCTGAAACCACCTTGGAGCGCCACTTTTTGCGCCGTTTTGGAAAATTCGGAAAATCAGCGTATGCGCCAGTTCTACTTGGTGGCGCCTAAAACCCTCTCCGAGCGCCATTTTATGCGCCGACGTCGCGGTTGAGCAGTTTCTTAACCTCCCGAACTCGGTTTTAAACACCGTTTTTCTTCATTTTTCGATATCCAGACTCATTTTCTCGAACAATACTCTCTGGAAAACATCTGCTAATGGGAGAAGAAGGCCGGAAACACAAAATCATGCCGGAGGAATGCATCAAGAACGCTGTTCTGGGCGTGTTCTTCCTATTCTAGGTGTTGCCTTTCTTTTTCTTGCATTGTAATGAATTGAATTTGCCTCTCAATATAATCTGCTATCATGTTTTTAATTTGTAGACGGATTTCTGTGTTGTTCGTGTTAGAAGTGTTCTAGAACGGGAGTTCAGAATCACTTTGAAGTACGAACCTATCTTTTATGGAAGCAATAAAATGTCGATGTTTTATTCTGAAATCTGGAATTCTGATTAATCTGCTTTTGATCGATGTTCTGTGTTTAGGAATAAGAATCTGCTAATTCTGATCGCTTAAACTGGATAAATTTGCTATAATATTAGACTCTGTATTGGGATTGTATGTCAGATGCCTACATTGTTGATCGAGATTTTATGTTTTTAACAAATTTGTAATCTAAAATGTTAATCTGCTAAAAACTAAATTGATCGATCAATCTGTGTTCACTATTTTTAGTAATCTGGCATTAATTCTAATCTGTCTGTATTTTAATATTATTAATTAAATCCAGTTTACTATGTTTTATTGTTATTTTATCATAATTGTTAGATTATTTACACTGTTTTGCATAATTTGAATGTTAGAATCTAATTCCATAAATTCTGCTTTGCGAAATCGGGAGATAAAAAGTAGAATTAATATTTTAGTACCGGAATTGGGAATAAATTACATTAAAAATAGATTCTAGCATGTGCACAATGATTTGGGAAATGAAAAGTGCCTTTTAATTGCTATAGGAAAATTTGTAAGCTTGGGAAAGACTCAAATTTAGGCCTAGAATAATGATTGCAAAATGTTAGATAATCTAATCAGCTTCCATGAAGTCCGTTTAAGCATAATTTGGAATTTTTAGTAGATTATTATATTTTTAATCTTTATAAAAATATTTAAAATTTAAGAAATTGATTTTTAGAACATTGGGAAATGTCAAATCATAATGCAATTTCTATTTCATAATAAAGATGGCAATATTCAAAATATTACAATCAACTCCCATTAGTATTTTTATCAATTAAAACTTTAATTTGCTTTATTTTAATTTACTGTCACTGTTTTTAAATTTAAATCACCATTAGAATTAAACAAATCTTTTTAAATATATTAAATATAATTAATGAACTTAAAGAACAATTAAAATTTCTCCGGAATGAAATAATATTCTGAAATTCCCTGTGGATTCGACCCGGTATTCACCGGTTTTTATTACTTGATGACAACCATCCGCTTGTGGTAAAATATGAGTGGTGAAAATCACACATCAGTGTGCTTGTGGGCAGAGGCCTACCAGCACAATACAACTGAATTCTGGCGTTATGCTGATGAAATAGATATAAAGCACTATAGGGCATTAATGGCTGCACGATTCTTGAAGTCCCCATATTGTGAATTAGATTAAAAATGAACTTGTGTTGGCTTAATGAACTACTATATTGGAAAAGTGGCTGAAACTATTTTTGCTCTCTTGTTATAGTTGGCTCTCTTGTTATTAAAACTTAACCATATGGCCACCAAAATTCAGAGATTACAATTCATATGTGTTCGTGCACATCTCCATGTTTAAGTTCTCTACTTGAATTAAAAAATTTTTCTCAAACAAGCACCACTTCTACATACGGACTCCAAATTGTGAGTTTTCCAGTTCCTGTAGGTCATAAAAATTCTATCGTAACTGATCATGAAAGTCTCTAATCAACAGCTTTGTTAAACACAATTTTGACATGGTTTTTTCTGGCCATTTTCCTGCCAAATTTGACCAGACATGGTAAAATTCTTTGCTCCAAGTGTCTTTAATCAAAGGATGAGTTTAACAGCACCCAATCATAAATTCAAACATGGTCGTGTGATCCACAAATAGGTTGCACGACCAAAAGAACGTCCAATGTTTAAGTTCTCTACTGATTTTTTTTTTTTCCGCTCAAACAAGCACAACTTTTTAATATGGGGTCCATATTCAGAAAGTCCAGTTTATGTAGGTCATAAAAATTACTAGCCTGTAATTGATTGTTCAAGCCACTTATCAAGCTTTTTGTTAAACGCAATTTTGACATATTTTTGGGTCCATTCTCTGCAACATTTGCCCCAATTTGGTAAAATTATTTGTTTGAACTCTTTTGATTAGTTTTTTTGTTGATGTAAACAATAATACTTAATTATATCTACTATGTAAGGACGAAAACAGATAATAGATTCACCCACTTCCATTTGTTTTTGTTGACTTGCTGGGTTAGTTGTTAGTTATTTGCCAAGATTTCAACCTGTGCACGATCTATTAAAATACTTTAGGCTGAGTTGTTATATTATTCTGCTGTCCTGCGTATTTTAGATGCTGAAGCCAAGAAGCCTGTGAGAGTTCCATGCATATTTTGTATGGATTCTCTAAGAGGATATCATATTGGTCTCAAAGATCTTATGCAACGGTATATTCTTTTTTTGTATGGGCCTTGACTGTATCAGAGCATCTGCTATTATTTAGTTAGTTGCAGAATTGTAGAATACATGATGTGGAAATCTGTTTCCCTTATATTTACAAGAGTAAGAAGATAATAATTAGCATTGGACTTGATTCCTTTTTTCTTGTGTCAACAAGAGGATATGTGATTGTTCTCCACAGTAATACAATTATTTTGCCCGCAGTATGCCCAATTGGGAGACTACTCTTACACTGTCACAGAATTTCTACAACTAAACAAATCCGAACTAGTTAGATGTTCCTATTGCTTGCGTCTGAGGAAACTGCATCAAAGTATCCTTTTGATAACTTAGTTCATACTTCTTCAGGTTCAAAATCACTGAATAATTTAGCTTATGGGAAAATCTTGAGATAATAAAATGTCTCCTAAATGTCCAATGGTGCCTGATTATGGTTAAAATGGATTTCTATCCGCACCTCCATCTTAACTGATTCTTTTTATTGTCTTTCCCCCAACCAAGTCTTATCCTTCGCTTGCTCACTGCTAATTTGGACTTTGTTAAAGATGTTTGTTTACGGGAAGAGTGGAAAGAAAGACAGAATGGAACATTCTAATCTTACAATACCCGTCCTTAGTCGTGGCTTCGCCTAAGGAGTAGAAATACACTGAAATTGGAATGGAATGACGGATGTCTAGCAGTCCCAATAAATGCCTATTTAATCGATTCGGTGGCACATGTCAGTGCTCTTGCGTGTTATGTCTCTTGAACGTGATTCTTTTCACAAAGGTTGATGCATATATGTAATGTGGGCTCAATCCTTTGTTCCTACGCCTTCTTCTCCATATTCGCGTATACCAACGCCAAAACTGAAGAAAAGGGAAAATTTGGGAAATTCTGATAATGAGCTCCACACTATGTTCCTACGCTAGCGATTTCATACTCGCGTAGATATACGCCGACACTGAAGAAATATGGGAAAATGTTGTGGGCTCTGTGATTAGCTGAACACTTTGATCCTACGCTGATTTTTTTATACTCGCGCATATCTACGCTAAAACTGAAGACGGTGAAAATTTATAAAATACCCGTGAAGTTACTAAAGTGACTGAATTTGTGGGCTTATCCCTCCTCCATATGGGCTCCTGCTTAAACACTTAACAACTGAGTTTTTCCCCCCACAAAACCCTTTTCATCGCTGGCAACAACACTTAAAAACTGAATCCGTCTCTATCAGCCCTGTCTCTCATTCCCGTGAGCCAACCCTAAAAATCAAACCGGCTCCCAGCGATTCCCCCAAATACAACGGTAGGTCTGCATCAATCATTTATCCCAGTTAGATATGTGCGCCATTACAGGCGAGTGACGGATTTGCTGATCTTCGACGCCGCGGGTGTTCAAGCGATTGTATTCATGCGAGCAAGAGCGCCTCTTTACAGAATACAGGCAGAGGGAATAGCATGGTATTCAAATTATTTCCTGTCTTGTGCGGTGTTAGATTTCAGCTTCCAAGGTCTGGCGATTTTGGCCCCAAAAAATGTGATAATTAGTTTCTTGAACCTCCTAGGCACATCACTTCGATCCATTCTCATTACAAGTCAGTTTTTGTTTTTTTTTTTTTTTTAATTATTATTATTTCAACTGCACATGCTCTCATACATCAGGTCACATTGAATCTCTTTAAAATATAGAATCTCTTTAAAATTTAGTTCCCTAAATGTTTCTTTAATGAAGCTTCCATTGTGGTCTGTTCCAATATACCAGGCTGCGAAATATGGGAACCACATATTTCGTGTAGAAGATCCCTACAGAGTTGATGTTTTCTCATGATATTTAATTTTTATATACAAGCCAACCACTATTGATCTTTTAGATTCTGGTGAGCTAGAGTGAGTACGAAATTGTGATAGTGTTATTTTGTATTATTCGTTCCTGCATTTGGCATTTTTAAAATTTATTGAATGTTTGCATCTTGTCTTTTTCCTTGTCATGGGTATTAGTTCATTGTCCTGTCGGGGCATATGCCAGACCATGTTGATAAGGTAGGTAAAAATGGTGTTTTATTTATTGTGTGTCCTGGCTAATTCAATCAAGTATTTTTTCCAAGTCATTAGTTGAGTCTTACCATGTGGTAGTGGTTAGAGAACTTTGCTGACCTTCTCATTTTTTCGATATATTTTAAACAAATGAGATGAATACATGCAAGCATCCTGAGTAGTACGTTGAGCTTTGATAAAGATGTTATGGATAGAGTTTAAGCGCAGTTAATAATCTATGTTGTTATATCAATTATTATTTCCTTGAAACCTTCAAGTGGTAAATCTAGAGCATAGGGTGTTGGAAATAGCTTCTTGAACCTTTTGATTGTAAAATTAAATAAACTATTTATGTTACATTTTTTTTTGTGGTTCATTTAGGTCACATATTAATTAATGTGTTATGATGTAGACAATATTCATTTAGAAACTGCATAGGGTGTTGGAAATTGCTTTTTGGTAAATCTAGAGCATAGGGTGTTGGAAAGTGCTTTTTGATCCTTTTGATTGTAAAATTAAATAAACTATTTATGTTACATTTTTTTTTTATTTTTGTTTCATTTAGGTCACATATTAATTAATGTGTTTTGATGTAGACAATATGCAGTGAGATTGGAGGAGGAGAAGAGGGAGAAGGAACTGTCGAACCAGAGGTTTCATGCAACAGATGAGTACCAAGATCAATATCATTCATTGTGGGAACTAAACAATATTATCCAGATAGCTTCCCACCGTGACAAAGAGAAGGTGAGCACGTTAATATACCAAAGAAGAGAACGTGTGCTTAATACTGTATATGAGTGACCGCGATCGGCTACTTCGGGACATTCCACCGGAGAGAATACATTCAAAACGCCGTTTCTGGTTTGGTAATCTACAGGTTCAGCCCCCACATGCCGCAAGAGGTTCCTTTGATATCGAGGGCAGGTTGAGGAGCAAAAAACACACGAGGCGTAGTTGGGAGAATGACATTGCATTGAGGGTTCTCTCTGGTGGATGCATTGCCACAATGGGACTGGCACAAGATTCACGAACGGAACCATTAAAACCACCACCTCAGCGTGTTGGTGGCTTAAAGGTTTATACCAGGAAGGCCAAGATCATGTCGGGAGAGCGGAATGTACATATTTCCAGGGTTTCAAAACATGATGTGGGTGGTTCTTCAAGTGGCAAGCCTGAAGCGCATGGTGATGAATTCGGTGGGACAGTTAATGAAACTGGCCTGGAGGAGATGTTAGAATTGAGAGCGCATTGTGGTGTAGAAATGAGAGAAGCAGCGGCTGTTGTGACTACTGACGTAGGATCAGTTGATTTGTTTACAGAGATGAGGCAACAGGGCAGTGAGAATGTAGTTGATCATGATGGGGTAAATGAAACTCAAAGAGACAGAACGGACGCTGCTGCAATTCAAGTCCAGGCTGGGAGGTGTGATCAGACTGCCCTAGAGCGAAACCATGAGACTGAGAATATGGGAGATGTGGAAGCTGGAGTGATGGAGCAGGAGACCTCACACCCTGCCAAAATTAAAAGGGTTGATCGGGGTGGTGCTGAACAACCTCATAAAAATAGAAAAAGATTAAGGAAATTAGGGGTTACAATCCAAGAACCAGAACAAGGTCCACCTGAGCCAATGGGAGACGATGCAATCCTGGAAGCAGAAGGCAGAGAAAAACCTAAATACCAAAGGAAAAAACCCCCTCCTTTGATTGATCCTCCGAGCACAGGTGAGACATATGACTCCAATCGGTTCATTGACGGTGATGCAGCGAAGTATTATTTGTGGATGGAAACGAGAGATGTGATACCTGATCGGGGATTCACTGAACAAGCTATGAATAGCATCTACCTAAGGGATGCCATTAAGAGCCGTGGTTGGGAGAAATTTGCCCAACATCAATCTGGAATGTACTCATGGGAGCTTGCCAGACTGTTCACCGCGAATTCTCATTTGAACAAAGAAAGATACATCTCCTGGGTAAATGGAGTTGAGGTGCCGTATGGTCCAGAAGTGATCAATGAGTTGTATGGTGTGGTCCCCGTTCCGGCAGACAATGATCCATTTGAATTTATCCATACACATGAGAATAAGGAAAGGAACAGGCAGCTTATTTTTGAGTCTTTGTTTGAGCAACGGGGCCATGTGGTGTATTACAAGCAAGACAAAAGTAGAATCAATGGACCTGAAATGGATGCCCCAAATTATCAGTGGCTCTTGTTCTACCGATCCAAGATAGCACCACGAGATCATACGTCAGGCCCAAGTGCCAATGATCTACTAATTGTTTATCATCTCAAGGTGGGGTTACCTGTTGATATTGGCACTATCATTGCTAATGAATTGCGGGTGAAGACAATGGATCGAAGGAGTAAGCTCATATTCCCATGTTTGAATTGGCAGTTGTGTAAGAACGCAGGGGTAGATCTTAGTCACTTTTCACACGACTTGAGTATGAAACTCCCAGTGTCTTTTAAAATCATGTCGCTTCCTGGAAAGCCAGCTGCCCCTCTAAGGATAGGGTCCACAGATACTCCATCACCATCAAGAGAGTGTGTTCCTGCACCACCACGGTCATCAGCTAGACTTTCTAAATCGCGGAGTATTCAAGCCACTGTACCAACTCATCGATCTAGGACCCGACCAGTTGCATCACAAGAAACCCCATCTACATTGAGCATAGCATTAGAGGTTCACAGGCTCAGAGAAGACGTCAGCCAGAAATTTTCAGGACTGCAAAGAGTGTTTAGTGAAGAACAACATTTATTTGTACGGAGGATAGATCGTTTGGAGGCAAGGGTAGCCACAATGGAAGGAGTCAACCGCCAGATTCTTGACACGAACCGGAGAATTCTCAATATGTTATGTCATCGTTCTGAACAATTAGTTGTCCCACCCACCGTAACCCTTGGATCAGAGCAAGAACTGTAGGACGCCGAGGATGAAAGCTATGACGACAATGGAGATGATTCCGTAGAAAGTGAAGCAAGTGCTACTGATGTGTGAATGCCAATGTTTAGGGACATAGATTTGTGTTGAAATACGCTATTCGGTTATCGTGACCTGTGTAATGATGGGCTCAATTTTTGCTTTAGCACTTGTCTTGCTCCATCTTCTTGTCTTAAGCGTTGGTTGCCACTGTATTTATTGGATGACTGCTTATAGAATTTGATGCCCTTGTTTTGTGTTGGGAATGAAGGCCTTCTTTCAGCTTTTGTTTCAGTTAGTCTGATACAATTATTGCTCACTATTTGTTTGTTACATGATGGATTGGTCTTTTATACTAACTCACGGACTTGTTAAATATTTTTCTGAACTGTGGTAGTGATTGGTCCTTTGTGTTATGTAATAAGCCAAGATCAAAATGTAGTTGATTTATTATGTTTGGTGTTTTCATAACCATTTTACTTCCAGGAACTTGCACACTTGCTAACTTATTCATTAATTATATTTTGACTTGTGGCTTAAAGAAAGAGAACTGGTGCTGCCATTATTCAGAAATTGTATACAACGAATCCATTTATATTCCTATGTACTTACCTATCTTCCTATCCACTTGTTTCTTAAGTAGCAGTCCCAATAACTACGTTGCCAATTTCAGTGCAGGCCAAAGAATCACTAAGATACTATGTTGATGTGTATTTATCCATCTTCGCTGGACTTGGCGTAGGAATAGTGGATTACGCTAATTGGGAGATCCTGGCGCTATTCTACGCTATTATTGAGGCTTAATCTTGTACCATTGAATCATTAATAGAGTTGCATATAGGTGCGACGCTGTAATAAGTCTAACTGGCGTTGGTCTATGCTAATCTGGAGTTATATAAAAATTGACACAAGTGCTGGTTGGCGTCGGACTAGGCTGACTACGCCGGATTTCTTCAACCAGTGTCGTTCTACGCGAATACTGAAGCTTTGCACTTATAGAATTCTTTCTGACAGTGTTACAGAGATCAGTGTGCCAAACATTCTTTATTTCTCAATAGGAACCTGCACACTCCATGACAAGCCGTAGCACACACCTAGAATTACAGCAAATGGTGGCTTCAATTATTCCGATAAGTAAAGCCATACAAACTTAACCTTATGTCACTTACTCGAGGAAATCGTATGCCACGAGTAAACTAAACAATGCGATAGACGACAATATTATAATTGGACATTGGATGAGTAATGCTAATGCATAAATAAACAAGCTATGCAAACAATGCAAACGTTCTTGAAGCATCACGACATAGGGCATAGACTTTATTCCCTCAACCAACTCCATAGCAACATAAAATTGGTAAGAGGAAAACAATGCATTTACCTGCATAAAGATCAGAACCAGTGTATTAGGAAAATCCTGCAAATGAGACAAATAAACCTGGGCAGCTCTATTAATCAATGAAAATAAGTTCATTTGCCAAATCTTCATCCCAACAATCTTGAATGAGCTATATTTGGCTTAATCACAACATGTACTTGGCCAGATACCATGCACCATGCCAAGTATCCACCATGCCGGGAGCCATCTCCCTTAAATAAATTATTTCATTAGCGAAATTGTGTCTGATTGAGAGAATTTAAACAGATTATAGCCAAGAAAAAGACATTTACTGTATTAGGTTAGTATCACAACCCAATAAAAGAAATGAGCATCTTCGTAACTAATGTACTTACTAAATGAGAACGTCACATATAGAATACTCTGCATAAATGCTATGTCTGTAGGAACCGTTTTATGGATGAGCATTAACAGAGATTACTGAAATCTTGAAACGAAGGAATCATTTTCTAATAACTTAATTGTACAAATAGGATTAGTACTATGGTTGTAGAATTTATAATAGGAATGACAACAGAACTGCATCTTATCTCCACCTACTCGTTTGTCAAACAATACTACTCTACTTGACCTACCAGATTCCCCTCAAATATCACTACTATTGAATTTAACATCAGAAACCAAACCATAGAAGTTCTAGATTAGCAAATACAAGTACAATGACAAGAACATATTCTGAGATACATCAGAAATGAGCTCCTTATATATTAACTTGTATAAACTCTACCATAAGGATGTATTTCGAAGCTAGAGAGTAATACAGTAGAGGAAACAACATGCTTTTGCAAGAGTCTACGATGCTCAAACACCCTTCAATAATGAATGTAAATGAGAAGGAATTAACTAGATAAAACTTTGGGACATGTATTTATCATACTCTTAATTAAAACATATTTTTTGCTCAAACAAGCATGAGATTTACATATGGGATCCAAATTCAGGGACTTCATTATACACCTGCACATAAAAAGAGCCCCACAAACCTGCCAGAGTTGAAAGACAAGGGTGACGAACATAATAAAATCTTCAACATTTATTAGAAGATGCATATTTAGTAATGTGAAAAGATCTTTTTACACCAAGTTCAGGAAATACTTTTGCATTGCCACTGAAATGTAGCAAATCAACTAGCTATTACATTAATATTCCCCTCGGGTAAAATGCCAAATGATTTCCAGCTCCCTGCAATGCAAATATTGAGACTACATAAATTTGTTTAAATAAAAAAAAATAAAATACATAGGAATCAATCTCAACGGGTGCATACTTTATGTTAGCAAACAACACCTTCAAACATCGGATTGGAGAGAGACAAACCAAAAAACCTTCCTGCAGAAAGACCAGAATTAGTGTGCCGAATTTTTTACACCATAATTAGTGTGCTAAAGAAACATTCAATACAGAGACACTACAACTGAAAAAAAAAAGGCATAGTGATTAACTAGCAGTATGGACAATAATGACAACCTCTCATATTCTGTACTTACTTGGCCATCTTCTACAATTGAGAACGACTTTCTCTGCAAGTTCTTCTATTATGCCCACTTCGTTGACATAATCCACATGTATTCTTACTAGTCGATTCTTGTGATGGGTACCTCTTTCTCTTTGGTCGACTTGGTTGCGTCTTCACATCGGGAGGCCGTACGAACTCATCTCCACCATCACCGTTACTTTCTACACCAAACGTGGGGATGGGTCTAATGATTGCTTCATAAGTCTTCTTATAGGCTGCTACCGTGTACCGAGTATCGCAATAATGATAGGGACTATGGCCCATTGTCTCAATACATGCACATGCATGGGGACATGGTATTCTCAACAGTTGCCACATCCTGCAGGTGCAGGTGTGTTGTTTTAGATCAACAGTGACAGAACTATCACCGTCCATCACTTCATACATGAGTGGGCATGATCTTTTTGGGGCAAATGTACGAGATGACTCATAATTTTGTCTAACCACCTCATTCGGTACAGGACATAATGCTGAAATCATTCCTTGTGCCTTCTCCCTCCTCTTATTCATCATGGTCATGCAGCTCAGTCTGATTGTATCTAGCATTGCTAATGGAGGCAGGTTACGCGCTTTGAGGACCCATGAGTTCCAACTCTCTGCGAGGTTCGTTGTTGTCTAACCTCATCTATTCCCGGGAAATAGTGCATTCACCCAACATGAAGGATCTGAATTGATTAGGTAGTCTTCAGCCAGTGGCATTGATAGAAGCAGAACACTCAAACGGAGCTTACCGTTTGCCCAAAAGCCACCAGGCTCCCAATTCTATAAATTTAATGTCGTAATCCCACAATAAAAACCCTAAGCTACCTTTAAATCCTTCTACTAATAATATAATAATAAACTGAATACCTCACAAGCCCATTAGGAAATAACATAACAATAATTAATAACCAAAAATAATTAGACTAAAGGCCTTGCGGATAGCAGGCCTACATCCGTCCCCGTCGCTTGTATACCAGTAATGGCCTCTGTGCTTCCACCTCTTCCAGCGATTCAACTCCTTGCTCTCTATCAACTCCTTCCCCCTTCGAATCGACCTTGTCCTCAAGGGCGAAATCCGGAAATTGGCGCTTGAAATGCTTCACCTCCAGCCAAGTAGCTTCATCCTCTGACTGCCCCAACCATTTAACTAACACCTGCTCTTCATCATGCTTCCCCACTCTAAGATTTCTCTCAGCTAAAATAGACTCCGGCTCAAACAAAGCACCCAGTGGCAATTCTAAACTGTCAGGCAACTCCGTCTCGACTGGATGGTCGCCCATCACAGGACGTAACTGAGAGACATGAAACACCGGATGGATTCTGCTAGTATAGGGCAAGGCTAGCCTGTAAGCGGACGATCCCACCCGTTCCTCCACCACAAAAGGACCATAAAACTTAGCAGCCAATTTATGGTGCCGCTGTTGTGCCATAGATGTTTGACGATGCGGTCGAACCTTGAGAAACACTCGGTCACCCACAGTAAACTCCAAAGCCCGACGCTTGCGATTAGCAGATTGCACCATTTGAGCTTGTGCCCAAATCAAATTATCCTTCAGACGACGCATCATCATATCCCTGCTCCCCAATGCCTCTGCAACTGCTGCCACCTGGCACTCCCCTGGTAGAAAATGCCGGATCCCTGGGGGCTCCCTCCCGTAAACCACCTCAAATGGAGTCATTCGGGCCGCAGTTTGGTAGGATGTATTATACCAAAATTCTGCCCATGGTAGCCAGCGCAGCCATTGTTTTGGTTGCTCACAAGTGAAGCAACGTAAATAAGTTTCCACCACACGATTGAGCACCTCTGTTTGGCCATCCGTCTCCGGATGATAAGCTGAGCTGTACTTCAGTTGGGTCCCAGACTTAGCAAACAATTCCTTCCAAAAAGAGCTCACGAACAAGGGATCTCGATCACTGACAATCGAGCGGGGTATTCCATGCAGCCTAACAATCTCCCGCACAAACACCTCCGCTACTGACCGCGCAGTCATAGGCGGCTTAAGGCCTACAAAATGGCCATATTTCGATAGCCTATATACCACCACCATTATCACAGTGTATCCTTTCGACTTTGGCAGGCAAGTAATAAAATCCATAGAAATATCCTCCCAAACACGCTCTGGAATCGGCAACGGTTGCAACAAGCCAGCTGGAGACATCGCCTGATACTTTGCTTTCTGACACACCAGGCATTGCGCAACATATGCCTGCACACGCCGAAACATGCCCCTCCAATAGACATTCATGGCCAGCCGACGATACGTGCGCAACGCCCCAGCATGCCCACCATAAGGAGTGTCATGGAACTCCTGTAAGAGGTGTGGAATCCACTTGGAATCAACGGGCAGGACTAATCTTCCCTTGAAGAACAACTGTTCCCCTCGCACTTCGTACCCCTCTCGGCTGCCCGGCTGTTCAGTCACAGCCTTTACAATACTCTGGATATGTTCATCCTCTCTTTGTTCCACCAACACATCTGCCAAACCAATCCACTCCGGCACACTAATTGCAGACAAGGTGCCATCCTCTCCCCGTCGTGATAACGCAGCCGCAGCGACATTTGAAATCCCAGTTTTGTACTCTATCACAAAATCATAACCCAGTAATTTAGCTACCCAGATTTGCTGGGATGGTGTTACAATCTTTTGAGAGAGAAGATGCTTAAGGCTACGATGATCAGTTCGTACCACAAATTTCCGTCCAACTAAATATGGCCGCCAGTGCTGCACTGCTAGAACCAGTCCCATCATTTCTCACTCATACGCAGAGCGAGTAAGTGTCCGATCAGCTAAGGATTTACTAAAATAGGCAATCGGCCTCCTCTCTTGCATCAGTACCGCACCAATCCCAGTGCCAGACGCATCGCATTCGATCACAAACGGTCGATCAAACTGTGGCATAGCCAACACCGGGGCCTCAGTTAACGCCCTCTTAAGCTGAGAAAAGGCCGTTTCAGCTTCCTGGGGCCATTGGAATCTGGAAGGAGCTGTCTTCTTCAACAATTCAGTAAGGGGCCTTGCCAACATACCATATCCTCTCACAAATCGACGGTAATAACCCGTCAGCCCTAAAAACCCCCGCACATCCCGAATTGAACGAGGTCGTGGCCAATCCACCACTGCGCTCACCTTAGCTGGGTCCATAGCCACGCCGTTGACTGAAATTATATGGCCCAAGTATTCCACCCGAAGACATCCAAACGAACACTTCTTTTGATTAGCTTTAAACTGATTAGCCTGAAGAATTTGTAAAACCACAACTAAATGCTCCCGATGTTCTTCCCAGTTTCGACTATAAATTAAGATATCATCAAAAAAAACCAAGACAAATTTCCGTAAATAGGGTCGAAAGAGATCATTCATGGCCGACTGGAAGGTTGCAGGCGCGTTAGTTAGCCCAAATGGCATGACCATAAACTCATAATGTCCACTATGAGTGCTAAAAGCTGTTTTATGAATGTCCGACGCAGCCACCCGGATTTGGTGATAACCTGATCGCAGATCAATTTTAGAAAACACCACCGCTCCAGCTAACTCATCCAGCAACTCTTGAATTATTGGAATTGGGTATTTGTCGGGAACTGTAACCTTATTTAATTCCCTGTAATCCACGCAGAAACGCCAGCTGCCATCTTTCTTTTTGACCAATAAAACTGGGCTAGAAAAAGGGCTCAAACTCGGTCGAATGATGCCCGCCAATAACATATCACCCACCAATCTCTCGATTTCATCCTTCTGAGTATGACCATAACGGTAAGGCCTAACAGAGACTGGTTTTGCCCCCGTAGTCAGTTCAATGCGATGTTCAGTACTTCGTTGTGGTGGCAGGCCCTGAGGTTCTCCAAATACCTCAGCAAATTGCTGTAAAACACGCCCAAGTTGACCAAAATTGGTCTCACTGACTTCAAAAGCTTCCTTTTCAACCACCATTGCCCACAACTCTGCCTCACGCACTCGAGTTAGTGTTCGAAGACTAATTGGACTACGCCCAAGGGCTGGATCTCCCCTCAATACCACTGTTCCTCCTTCCCATTCAAACGACATCGTCAAAGATTCCCAATTCGTTCGAACCTCTCCCAGTGTAGCCAACCAAGCAATCCCTAAAATCACATCAACACCCCCTAACGAAAATACATAGTAATCTGCTGTCACTTCGCAACCAGGTAACAAAATTGCTAGGTCCCGGCAGACTCCCTCAGATTCCCGCCTCCGTCCATCACCCAATTGGACTCCGAATTTTCCCGTCGTGTCTGGCCGTAGACGTAGTGCGGCCACCAAGGAAGAAGATATGAAGTTGTGACTAGCGCCACTATCTATCAACACTGTCACCTTCCTCCCCTTCATCATTCCATGTAGTAGCATCGTACGAGGGCTCGTTATGCCTGCCATAGAGTAGAACGGTAGAGTCCCGTCCCTGTTTGACGCCTCCCCTTGCTCTTCCGTCAACTCCTCTGCACCAGTGGGCTCGTAATACTCGTGCTGTTGGAGGTCTAGGGTCTCATCTTCTTCCGCTACCATAACTCTCAGCTGCTTGAGAGGACACTCATGCCCTGGAGAGTAGGGTTTTTTACAACGGAAACATAACCCTTTTGCTCGCAAATCTGCCAAGTCTTGAGGTGTCACACCCTCCTCAGAACGAAAGCCAACAGCCGATGAGTCTGGAGGTCTCAAAAGAACCTTAGAAAATTCGGCCAGGGTGGCACGAATTTCAGCCAATTGGTTGCTGTTTTCATCCAATTTTTCCTTCATGGCCGCCTGTTCAGATTCTAGTTTGTCTAACCTCTCACTTTGCGATCGAGTCATTGTGTCGGGGACGAGATCCGGCAGGTCGGACCAATTGATAGAAGCAGAACACTCAAACGGAGCTTACCGTTTGCCCAAAAGCCACCAGGCTCCCAATTCTATAAATTTAATGTCGTAATCCCACAATAAAAACCCTAAGCTACCTTTAAATCCTTCTACTAATAATATAATAATAAACTGAATACCTCACAAGCCCATTAGGAAATAACATAACAATAATTAATAACCAAAAATAATTAGACTAAAGGCCTTGCGGATAGCAGGCCTATGTAATACCCCGTAAGAATGCATAAGCATTTATTTTTGAAACCCGAATAGTTTGTATCCCAAATAAATTTTTGAACTACGTAATGACTTGATCCCTTCACAGGGTACGTAGGCAACTTGGAAATTTCAATTCTGGGTTCAGTCAAATAATATTAAACAACAAAACACAATGATACAATCGCAATCAATCAATCGATCAATAAGTCGCGCAACTTCGGGGACGAAGTTGATTTTTAAGGAGGGTAGATTGTAATACCATAGAAATTGCCCGATATATATGTATGAATATATATTTTTGATCAATTCACTAAGTAGATTTTTAATCAAATCTATATATATTTATATGTTCAAGTATTTGCTTAAAGATTAGTATATTATTTTCTACAAAACATACTTTGAAAAATTATATATATATTTGTCTTTTCAAATAAATATATGGATTTCAATATCAAGTGTAATAAGTATATGGTTCATAGAATATTTTAAATCCATATACAAGTTTATATACACATATATATACCTTGGTCTTGAAATAATCTTTCCAAACATGTACACATGTATATACATGTATATATTTACATGTTTAAATTATAATGAGAATTATCTATTTTCTATATATCCTTGATTAATCATTCTACCCATATTTTTTTTATGAATTATTCTAGAATGCCATAATATAATTGGGAATAATTTGACTATGGTTTGAAATTGTAGGGTGGAATATTAATCATATCTTGTCATTTTCAAATAAAGAATATATTCCTTTTTGAAGCTATGTATGACTTACAAGATCAAAAAAATTCCCACATTATGATTTTTTTTAAGATAAGAATCTTAATATATATATATAAAAAAAAAAAAAAATTTAAAAAAAAAAAAAAAAAAAAAAAAGTTACTGTAGCATGCTACTGTAGCACGCTACTGTAGCATGCTACTGTAGCAGTCGGGATTTATGTGTTTTTGGGACTTTTTGCCATTTTTTGGGTCCCAAAGGTGGGAATCTTGATCTATCACGGGTGTGGCATCTTTTTGGATGTTATGTAATCAATCCCATCCCCATTCTCAGCCATTTTCATCAATCATTCACCCCAAACTCTCCAAAAACTCTCCCAAAAGCCAAACACTCTTCCGACGAACTTCCGGCGACTTTCCGACGAATTTCCGGCAACCAAATCCAACCAAGGAAGTGTGTAGATCAAGGATTGCAGGCTTTGGATTGTTGGTAAGATGTTATTCAAGTTTCCTTATGATTTTAAGATCATAAACATCATCCTAACTTACGAATCTTCGTATTCAAACACAAATCGGAGCCAAAGGAAGAATAAATCGGGTAGAGGAGATTCGTTCGTGACATCCCGTGGATTCCGGACGACCCCGTGACCTCCTAAACATCATCCCCACTGTAAGTTAACCTTACTATGGTTTTGGGTGACTTAAAATGCAACCAAACATAGAGATTCAACTCAAGAAAATTAATAAAAATCTGTCAACAAGAGAAACCCTCAACGCAGCGTTTTCGTATGAATTTTTCGAACCCTTAAAAGTCTTCAAACGAGAAAACTCAAAACATGAAAAGTGTTCCTAAGACTTTGATTTAGCTTCTGTAAAAATTTTGGAATTTTTCATGATGTTTTGAAACCTGAAACCAACCCAAAACCGAAGGGTATCAAATCTGGATCTTAGAATCCTTGACAGAATTTTCGCTCGAACTTGTTGGTTATTTTTACCTTAGATCTAGACCGATCTAGGATTGGTGTTGAACATAAGAATTGTAGATCTATGAGTTTAGAACATTACTGTAAGTTTTTAGAATTTTTCGTTGAGATTTGAGCCTCCGAACTCGAGCCGATCCAATCTGCGTTAGAACCGATGTCAGGAACCTTGACAGATTTCATAACCGATCTTGATGAGCTTATTCCTATCACTTCTAGCCCGAACCAATCCTCATGATCTAAACAAAAGTTGTTGGAAATCAAGTCTAGTATGTGCCTATAAAATTTCAGAATTTTTGAAGTCCATTTGATGTGTCAAAAAGTCAAATCTTTGAGAGGTGTCAAACCTGAATCCTGGCAGCATACTAATTGTGTAGAAAACTCGATTTTTGACATGCTTCCCATCGTTTTTCCGGAAAACTTAAAACACGAAAGTTGTTCATTGGGATGTTTTTGAGATGCTGTGCAAATTTCAGATCGATCGCCTAAGAAATGGATTTTTAAACCGAAAAGGCGCAAACTGTGACGCCAAATGATTTTTAAATCAAGGAGATTTTGAAATTTTGAAACAAACGGTCGAGACGTTGGAATTACGATATATCTATACTTTTGAAAATCCCGTTACACTAAATTAAAACACATGAGATACTTAATCGACGTAGGGGGTGAGTGCTCGATAGAGTGCCCCTCTAGCTCTTCGCATCGTGCCTATACGGACGAGTGTGACCTATGTAGAGGGTGAGTGCTCGATAGAGTGCCCCTCTAGATCTTGAAATCTTGTCGAAACATGAAATTAGCCTTTAAGGTTTAAATGATTGGGAATCCCTTTGAGATAAAATACAATTGAAATATCTTGCTTGCCGAAAGGCAATTGAAATATCTTGCTTGCCGAAAGGCAATTGAAATATCTTGCTTGCCGAAAGGCAATTGAAATATCTTGCTTGCCGAAAGGCAATTGAAATATCTTGCTTGCCGAAAGGCAATTGAAATATAATGCTTGCCGAATGGAGATTGAAATATAAACTTGAAACATGAGACATGAGAAACTGTGCCAAGACGGCCAATGAAGTACTTGAAATGCGATACGGCTGCGGCCGCCGGATCACCGGCTAAATGATACTTTTGATATTGTTGAGATGATGGCGTAACGGGAAATATATTAAAAAGCTCAGATTTTATGAAATTGGCTGCGGCCGCCGGATTGCCGGCTAAATTAAATATTGTTGAAATGGTTATGTAACGGGAGAGGAAAATAAAAGATTTAATATTTTTTTTAAGTATTTATGCCTTGCAAGTCATTTTACTATACACGTCGAATTATGACCACGTGGGAAAATCCTTATTTTAAATCATGCCATTTATATATTAGTGGATGATTAACTTAAATTGTGTATTACTACAAGAAATGTTTTTATTAAATCTTAATTAAAGGCTTTGAAACCCCTAACCCATGCTATGTGTTAACTTACTCAGCGCGTTTTTGCTGACCCAAACCATTTATCCTCTTTTTCTTTCAGAGTTGAAGAATATGCATCATCATATGCATACTGGGAATTTTTGGGGATTACATTATATTTTAAATTTTGCGTTAGACTAGAATTTGCATGAACGGGCCTGTTTAACCCGTGTTTTGGCCATGTTGGCCCTATATTTAAATTCCGCTGCACTATATATGTAAATATTATTTTCCGCTGCAACTCTGATGTATTATTTTTAAATTATTTATGAATGGGCTGTTTGAATATTTTTAATTCTGAAAAACCATAGCCTTGCATCTCTTTAGTGAGCTCGGAGAAACCGTGTCTTGCTAGGGAGGTGTGGCGGTGGCATCCCGGCCTGGGTTACCAAAACCGGGGTGTTACAATGTGGTATCAGAGCCCGGATTATTTTGAAACTACTATATTAAAGAGCCCAATTATTATTTTGAAGTTAAAGCCCAAATTTTTAGCCCAAAAAGAAATTTTTTTTTTGAAACCCAAGAAATTATTTTTGGCCCAATAACCTTGTTTTTATTTAAAGCCCAAATAATTTATTTCTTTCGGCCCAATATAGCGGCCCGAACCTTTTATCCTTATTTTAATCTATCCATGGAATAAATTTATTTTTAAAACCCATGGATAAATAAATGCATGCATAAAAATTTTTTTTGGGGGAGATCACATATGCATATGCATACATAAATATTTGCACTAACTTTTTTTTTATGTGAATTATCGGTGATAAGAAACACTCCTACCTTAGAACTCGACATGACCTTGACTTAGGAGCGCTTGCTAAAGACTAAGATCTTGATCACTTAGGAACTCATCTTCGCGTGCTTAATAACAGAATGGCACCTAGGAGAAAGCCGAGGAAAGTTAGTCCAAATGGCACTGACGCTACCCTCCCCAACACGTCCAACAACAGTGGAAGTCCTCAGAACCTAGAAGAACAAGTGCCTCCTACACCCAACAACATGGAAGAACGTCTAAGGACTATGGAGGAAGTCCTAGTAGCATTAGGAAATGCCGAGGTGCATAGGACACAAACAGTACCTCCACCCGTAGCTCAACCCAACTATCTAGCGTTGGTGAATCCCTATCAACCACCACGCTACGATGGGCAGGAGGATCCCGCCAAACTAGAGGGGTGGATCCGTACATTTGATAAGCTCTTGGATGCTATAAAATGTCCTGATGAGGCAAGGATACGAGTAGCAACCTACTACTTAGGAGGCGAAGCCGATGAGTGGTGGCAAAACCTCCAGAGGAATTTAGAGGAAGCTGAAGAAACTTATTCGTGGAATGAACTTAAGGAGGGCCTAAGGGACCGATTCTACCCCATGAGCACCAAGGCGGCAATGTACGAAGAGTTCTTATCACTGAAGCAAGAGGGACGAACGGTGCAGGAGTATTACACCCGGTTTAAGGAATTGGTACGATTTGCTACGAGGATAGTACCAACCGACTCTGACAAGGCTCAGAAATTTGAGATGGGTCTGAACCTTAGTATCCGGGAGATACTTGCAGTAGGACAATTCACGAACCTGCAGACGGTTTATGATCGTGCGGTAGCGGTTGCACGAGTCCAAGGACTGAAACGGAAACCGGTAGAGGAGGCTAACCAAGGACCACAAGGAGAATACAAGGTGGATAAGGACCATTTCGATGGAAACACGAAAGGACAACGTCAAAATGACAATGGGGAGAAAAAGGGGATAGTCTTCAACCATGGTGACTATGCGCCACCATGTCCAAAGTGTGGTAAACTGCATTATGCGAGAGGATGCCCTCAACCTGGAGCATGCCTTCGATGTGGTCGACATGGTCATCAGCTGCGTGATTGCCGGACACGGAGAGAGAACATCGACAAGAGAGAGGATGTGACTACTCGACCTAAGCAACCACGAAACCCAGACGGTCAAGGTGGCAACAACCAAAGGCACCAACACCCTCAGAATAAAGACCAAAACCCGAAACCTCTTGAGAGTACTGAATAGGCAGTTATGGGGACATAACTGGAGTCCTAAGGGGGAGAGGATGTAATACCCCGTAAGAATGCATAAGCATTTATTTTTGAAACCCGAATAGTTTGTATCCCAAATAAATTTTTGAACTACGTAATGACTTGATCCCTTCACAGGGTACGTAGGCAACTTGGAAATTTCAATTCTGGGTTCAGTCAAATAATATTAAACAACAAAACACAATGATACAATCGCAATCAATCAATCGATCAATAAGTCGCGCAACTTCGGGGACGAAGTTGATTTTTAAGGAGGGTAGATTGTAATACCATAGAAATTGCCCGATATATATGTATGAATATATATTTTTGATCAATTCACTAAGTAGATTTTTAATCAAATCTATATATATTTATATGTTCAAGTATTTGCTTAAAGATTAGTATATTATTTTCTACAAAACATACTTTGAAAAATTATATATATATTTGTCTTTTCAAATAAATATATGGATTTCAATATCAAGTGTAATAAGTATATGGTTCATAGAATATTTTAAATCCATATACAAGTTTATATACACATATATATACCTTGGTCTTGAAATAATCTTTCCAAACATGTACACATGTATATACATGTATATATTTACATGTTTAAATTATAATGAGAATTATCTATTTTCTATATATCCTTGATTAATCATTCTACCCATATTTTTTTTATGAATTATTCTAGAATGCCATAATATAATTGGGAATAATTTGACTATGGTTTGAAATTGTAGGGTGGAATATTAATCATATCTTGTCATTTTCAAATAAAGAATATATTCCTTTTTGAAGCTATGTATGACTTACAAGATCAAAAAATTCCCACATTATGATTTTTTTTAAGATAAGAATCTTAATATATATATATAAAAAAAAAAAAAAATTTAAAAAAAAAAAAAAAAAAAAAAAAGTTACTGTAGCATGCTACTGTAGCACGCTACTGTAGCATGCTACTGTAGCAGTCGGGATTTATGTGTTTTTGGGACTTTTTGCCATTTTTTGGGTCCCAAAGGTGGGAATCTTGATCTATCACGGGTGTGGCATCTTTTTGGATGTTATGTAATCAATCCCATCCCCATTCTCAGCCATTTTCATCAATCATTCACCCCAAACTCTCCAAAAACTCTCCCAAAAGCCAAAACTCTTCCGACGAACTTCCGGCGACTTTCCGACGAATTTCCGGCAACCAAATCCAACCAAGGAAGTGTGTAGATCAAGGATTGCAGGCTTTGGATTGTTGGTAAGATGTTATTCAAGTTTCCTTATGATTTTAAGATCATAAACATCATCCTAACTTACGAATCTTCGTATTCAAACACAAATCGGAGCCAAAGGAAGAATAAATCGGGTAGAGGAGATTCGTTCGTGACATCCCGTGGATTCCGGACGACCCCGTGACCTCCTAAACATCATCCCCACTGTAAGTTAACCTTACTATGGTTTTGGGTGACTTAAAATGCAACCAAACATAGAGATTCAACTCAAGAAAATTAATAAAAATCTGTCAACAAGAGAAACCCTCAACGCAGCGTTTTCGTATGAATTTTTCGAACCCTTAAAAGTCTTCAAACGAGAAAACTCAAAACATGAAAAGTGTTCCTAAGACTTTGATTTAGCTTCTGTAAAAATTTTGGAATTTTTCATGATGTTTTGAAACCTGAAACCAACCCAAAACCGAAGGGTATCAAATCTGGATCTTAGAATCCTTGACAGAATTTTCGCTCGAACTTGTTGGTTATTTTTACCTTAGATCTAGACCGATCTAGGATTGGTGTTGAACATAAGAATTGTAGATCTATGAGTTTAGAACATTACTGTAAGTTTTTAGAATTTTTCGTTGAGATTTGAGCCTCCGAACTCGAGCCGATCCAATCTGCGTTAGAACCGATGTCAGGAACCTTGACAGATTTCATAACCGATCTTGATGAGCTTATTCCTATCACTTCTAGCCCGAACCAATCCTCATGATCTAAACAAAAGTTGTTGGAAATCAAGTCTAGTATGTGCCTATAAAATTTCAGAATTTTTGAAGTCCATTTGATGTGTCAAAAAGTCAAATCTTTGAGAGGTGTCAAACCTGAATCCTGGCAGCATACTAATTGTGTAGAAAACTCGATTTTTGACATGCTTCCCATCGTTTTTCCGGAAAACTTAAAACACGAAAGTTGTTCATTGGGATGTTTTTGAGATGCTGTGCAAATTTCAGATCGATCGCCTAAGAAATGGATTTTTAAACCGAAAAGGCGCAAACTGTGACGCCAAATGATTTTTAAATCAAGGAGATTTTGAAATTTTGAAACAAACGGTCGAGACGTTGGAATTACGATATATCTATACTTTTGAAAATCCCGTTACACTAAATTAAAACACATGAGATACTTAATCGACGTAGGGGGTGAGTGCTCGATAGAGTGCCCCTCTAGCTCTTCGCATCGTGCCTATACGGACGAGTGTGACCTATGTAGAGGGTGAGTGCTCGATAGAGTGCCCCTCTAGATCTTGAAATCTTGTCGAAACATGAAATTAGCCTTTAAGGTTTAAATGATTGGGAATCCCTTTGAGATAAAATACAATTGAAATATCTTGCTTGCCGAAAGGCAATTGAAATATCTTGCTTGCCGAAAGGCAATTGAAATATCTTGCTTGCCGAAAGGCAATTGAAATATCTTGCTTGCCGAAAGGCAATTGAAATATCTTGCTTGCCGAAAGGCAATTGAAATATAATGCTTGCCGAATGGAGATTGAAATATAAACTTGAAACATGAGACATGAGAAACTGTGCCAAGACGGCCAATGAAGTACTTGAAATGCGATACGGCTGCGGCCGCCGGATCACCGGCTAAATGATACTTTTGATATTGTTGAGATGATGGCGTAACGGGAAATATATTAAAAAGCTCAGATTTTATGAAATTGGCTGCGGCCGCCGGATTGCCGGCTAAATTAAATATTGTTGAAATGGTTATGTAACGGGAGAGGAAAATAAAAGATTTAATATTTTTTTTAAGTATTTATGCCTTGCAAGTCATTTTACTATACACGTCGAATTATGACCACGTGGGAAAATCCTTATTTTAAATCATGCCATTTATATATTAGTGGATGATTAACTTAAATTGTGTATTACTACAAGAAATGTTTTTATTAAATCTTAATTAAAGGCTTTGAAACCCCTAACCCATGCTATGTGTTAACTTACTCAGCGCGTTTTTGCTGACCCAAACCATTTATCCTCTTTTTCTTTCAGAGTTGAAGAATATGCATCATCATATGCATACTGGGAATTTTTGGGGATTACATTATATTTTAAATTTTGCGTTAGACTAGAATTTGCATGAACGGGCCTGTTTAACCCGTGTTTTGGCCATGTTGGCCCTATATTTAAATTCCGCTGCACTATATATGTAAATATTATTTTCCGCTGCAACTCTGATGTATTATTTTTAAATTATTTATGAATGGGCTGTTTGAATATTTTTAATTCTGAAAAACCATAGCCTTGCATCTCTTTAGTGAGCTCGGAGAAACCGTGTCTTGCTAGGGAGGTGTGGCGGTGGCATCCCGGCCTGGGTTACCAAAACCGGGGTGTTACAGCCTACATCCGTCCCCGTCGCTTGTATACCAGTAATGGCCTCTGTGCTTCCACCTCTTCCAGCGATTCAACTCCTTGCTCTCTATCAGGCATAGATTCAAAAATATCATGCATATGCCCATTATACTCTGACAATGTAGGAGCATATGCTGCTTTCTTTAGCACACCGACCCAGAAATCATTATTCTTTTTGGGATAACTCTTCTTCATGACCTACAATGACATTTAAAGGAGATATTAGTGAGTCGCTTGTTTTGTAAATGTATGAATAAATTAGGTCAGTACTATTCAGTACATCCCAACACTTTATTCAAGTTGTAAATGTAGAATATAAAGTGGATAACACGAATCAAAATCATTTACCTCTTTCTTGAAATTATCCCCCAAATGCCTTAGACAATACGCATGGTGCGAGCGATCAAATATTAATGGTACTGCCCTCGTCAACCCACGATGACGGTCACTAAAGAAAGTGAATTCCTCAAATGATATCGGGCCAGCCACACTTTTAATTGCATCACGCAGTTTAAGGCAAAACCACTCCCAATTCTCATTCGTTTCAGCATCGACAACTGTAAAATATATATCAACACAAAACAAAATGAGAATGAAGCATAATTATGGGACAGACGATTGTTATCCCTATTTGTTTTATTACTGAATTCACTTACTTGCGTAGGCTATTGTGAACATTCCATTATCCGCATCTTTAGAGGTAGCACCCAACAAATGTCCTTTCCACTTTGATGTTATATGTGTGCCATCGAGGAATACTATGGGTCTACAACCCCGCACAAACCCATATATAGAGGCCCCTAGGCATATAAATACTCGGAGAAATTGATTTGTGATGGGCTTGATTTCGAGATCTGCCATGCTCCCTGGATTTGTCTGTTTTAGAGCCTCACAGTACCACCTTAGCTTATCAAAACACTTCTCATCATCGCCATATATCTCATTCATTGCCTTCTCTTTTCCATACCACACCACGTGGTAATTTACATCTACTCCATACTTCGCTCTAATATCATCTACAGCATCACATGGCTTGTATAATGGATTGCGCATCAATTTATCTTTAACTACAGCTTTGACCCAAGAAGAATCTGCCTTTGGGTGACCTCGAGTTTTTAAGTTGTCAACCCCACATGTGTGTGTTAAGTCACACTTTCGAATCCCGAATGATGCATCTCCATCATGGTATGAAGCATGTATACGCCACTTGCATGTTTCCTCACTGCACGCGACAATAATTCTTTTATCTGTATTCTTCTTAAATCTAAACGAACGCCGAATTGCAATGCAATAGTTTTTCAGAGTTTTCCGGAACTCTTTTGCATCGGTAAACATCTGACCCTGACCACGGATCCCACGAGCATGGGCATCGACTGTGCTTTCGTCTATTAACTTTGTGGCATATTCATTGGATTTCGCAACCAATCCATCATCAAGCCTACAAGTACAAAATATTAGTCAAATACACAAAATGGTATCTCTTTAATAATGCATCAAATGTGAAATCCAACAGGTCAACCCAGTGACAGGTACCAGTGAATCCGTCATATTATACAGTAAGTTATGAAAATATGAACATGTGTAACTAAAAGATTTATGACCCGGTTACCTCGGTCCATTGCGACATGTTGGTGGATCCCGTTGCCTTGCAATCATGTCACACATTCGACTTTTGAAGTTAGCATGCACTTCACACATCGTGGTGACATCTTCATCACTACACAAAGTAACATGTAACTGCGTTCCTGGAAGAAGGTACTTTACTATTGTTGATGGCTCATCAATTTCACTCCATCTTTTAGAGAGTTGGGAATATAACCCACTTAATGTTGACTCTTTGTGCACTTTGAATATATGCATTTCTTCACCATATCTGCAACCCAACATGAGACTGTCGTAGCATCCATCACGTTCACTGCTGGACCCCATTTCTCAAATTCACTCTTTTCTATTATGATTCTACACCATTGTAAATTCTAAAAAGATCAGGTACAAATAGTAAAAACTAACAATATAAAGGATATGTTAATCCAATTGTACTATTAATGAATTACCTAATGGCACCTCTCACCTCTCACTCAATCAAATATTCTGAATTATCAAATGATAATTCTGCAATGCAAGTTAGTGTCAATGTGCCACACAAAACCTAGGCATAGAGTAACTTAGCATGCTTTCCATTTAATGATAGTTCGCAGCCCATTATTCCAAGGTCTCTGAAAAATCATCTTTCATGAATTTCATTGAAGCCAAATCATGAGTAACAAGTAGTATGAGAGTAAAAACTATATGAATCACATCAAATATACTAGGAGCGGAAAAGTCCAGTATCATTTCACACTAAAAATAGCATCAGAGTGTTAAATCCCAAGAAAAAAAAGTCAAGTGGACCATTGGGCATTCTAGTTCTGAAATCTCAACTCCAATAAGAGACACATATGAATGAAAATAAATTCAGAAGGCGAAATCTTATAATTATAAGTTATTTAAAAACCACCGCTCACTGGCATGCCATGCTTGGTGTAGAAAGTAAAATTTCATTCTAAATTTGCATTCTACAAAAAACATTACTCAGATATGGGCTTCAGTGATTGAATCACTAAAGTAAAGCAAGTATTATGCCTTGACCAAAAGAATACAGAGAATGTCACGAGAACTAGTGGGGTGTCAACATCAAGTTTCATTAAGTCAATAGACAAAGCAAGCAGATCCAAAAGAAACCAAATTTGACTAATTCTTCTACAAAATCAAACATCTTAAAAAAATCAATTGTTGATGATTGCATATTGCAACCGTCCCGGAACAGACAACGACTCCCCCTGAATTGATTAGGATCTGAACCTACGCTAGTTTGATGTTGATTTTCCACAGTGGAGTGTTCCAATCTGTTCTGGAGCTCTGCTTCTGGTTCGATCTTCTCTGGTTTTGTGGAAGTGCGAGCGTTCCAATCCGATCGCTGGAGCCCTGCTTCTGTTTCGATGTTCTCTGGTTTTGTGGAATAGCGAGCGGGAGTTTAGATTCCGTTATTTTTCTCTTTTAAATAACACAGTAAAGGGCAAATTATTTATTACAGTAAATACACAGTAAATACAGTAAAATTGTAATTTTTTACAGTAAAAATTTAAAAGATTTACCTAATGGTATTAAAAAGTAATAAAAAGTCAAATGGTACCATTTAACAAATTGAAAGTGCCAAAATGGCACTAATAAATAATTTGCCCTAATTTTTATTAGATTACAATATATTCTTCGTCTTGCTATTCATGTAAGATTTTTTTTACTCAAACGTGAATATTAGTGGATTTTTTTTGTTTTTTCTTATGTACTATTAAATATATATTTCTAATGGTTTTCCAATGACTTTTACAGTATTACATGTTGTAATTCAAGATTGCAATTAAGTCATACTCTACAAATTATTTTTATGATTATCCTTTGTATACTACTCAAAATCGTTGTATATCATGAATCTATTTTATGTTGATTTTTTTATTGTTTGTTTTTTTTGTCTTTATTCAAAATTTGAAAAAAAAACTGAAGAGAATAAATTTGGAGATATTTCCACTTTATTTTTTATTGATGTATTTTTTCCATTTTGTTAATAGATTATTCCCTTTTTGACATCTTTCCTTTTGGATACATTTTTTACATATTTTATAATTTATTTAAGTTCACTATAAAGTAGAAAACAATCTTTATTTAATTGAATTCGGAAAAATTGAGAATAATCTAATAAATTGGATAGGGAATGATTTAAATTAGTTGTTTATTTTTTCCCAACTTTTTATTTAGCATAGTAATTTGTTATTATTTTAGAAGATCTCAATCTAATTTTGAATGGTTGATATATATATATATATATATATATATATAAGGTGGATACCGATCCTATATTTTTAAGAAATTTTTCATTAACTATCCCAAAAAAGAAATTATTCATTAATATTAACGGTATGACAAAACTAAATAAATTAAAAAGATTTACTATGATATACATCTTTTAACTTCGTCTAATTGAATAAATATAGTACTATATATTTGTATAATATATATACTTATAATTAGGGGTGAAAGGGGTACGGTCAATATCAGACCGATCCGATACTGTATCCGATTATATTCGAATCTGAATCTGTATCCAACTATCCAGCCAAATATTTCAATAGTCGCATCCAAATTTGAATCTGTAATTTAATATATGCATTCGTATTTGTATCCAAAAATATCTGACCTTATCTAAAAACTCATAGGATATTATCCAGATTTTAAATATGGATATCCGAATATATTAATATATCTATATCTATCTATATATTAATATAAAAGTAATATAGTCAAGTTTCCCCCCACTTCCTCACCCCCTTTTTTCAACAATCACATTTAATTCATCCAACAATGTTTAATCCTAAAATTTTAATATTATATATTGAAATATCCATAAATATATATTAATATCCAATATTAATTAATATACGTTTAATATAATTCTTTTATCAATATTCATCAATATCCTAACAAATTCTTAATAAAATATTATAATATCTTTAACTAATTTAAACTATTATATATTTTTAGAAGATCACGTCAAATTTGATTCTATTCATCCAATATTTGCATATATATCTCCATCAAACCTCCTCCTATTTCTCTATAAATATTCCATTCATTTATCTAATATCATGGTTGTCTTGAAATTCTCATCACCTCATATTTTATTTCTTCATTCTTTGTTTATGTCTTCTCAACATTGATTTTATATTTAAAACAATGTCTTTTGTTTCTTCTTCTCATGTATTACAATGTTTCACACCCCAATATTTTCCTATATTTCTTTTGTTGCAGGTTAATTTTTCTCAGATTACAATATATTCTTCATCTTGCTATTCATGTAAGATTTTTTTTACTCAAACGTGAATATTAGTGGATTTTTTTTTGTTTTTTCTTATGTACTATTAAATATATATTTCTAATGATTTTCCAATGACTTTTACAGGATTACATGTTGTAATTCAAGATTGCAATTAAGTCATACTCTACAAATTATTTTTATGATTCTCATTTGTATACTACTCAAAATCTTTGTATTATATAATGAATCTATTTTATGTTGATTTTTTTTTGTATGTTTTTTTTGTCTTTATTCAAAATTTGAAAAAAAAAATGAAGAGAATAAATTTGGAGATATTTCCACTTTATTTTTTATTGATGTATTTTTTCCATTTTGTTAATAGATTATTCCCTTTTTGACATCTTTCCTTTTGGATACATTTTTTTTACATATTTTTTAATTTATTTAAGTTCACTATAAAGTAGAAAACAATCATTATTTAATTGAATTCGGAAAAATTGGGAATAATCTAATAAATTGGATAGGGAATGATTTAAATTAGTTGTTTATTTTTTCCCAACTTTTTATTTAGCATAGTGATTTGTTATTATTTTAGAAGATCTCAATCTAATTTTGAATGGTTGATATATATATATATATAAGGTGGATACCGATCCTATATTTTTAAGAAATTATTAATTAATATAAACGGTATAATAACACTACATAAATTAAAAAGATTTACTATGATATACATCTTTTAACTTCGTCTAATTGAATAAATATAGTACTATATATTTGTATAATATATATACTTATAATTAGGGGTGAAAGGGGTACGGTCAATATCAGACCGATCCGATACTGTATCCGATTATATTCGAATCCGAATCTGTATCCAACTATCCAGCCAAATATTTCAATAGTCGCATCCAAATTTGAATCTGTAATTTAATATATGCATTCGTATTTGTATCCAAAAATATCTGACCTTATCTAAAAACTGATAGGATATTATCCAGATTTTAAATATTATATCCGAATATATTAATATATTATTATTTATTAATTAAAAATTATCAATAATTATAACAAAATATAAAATTATTACTCCTATATAATTATCAAATTTTCAAAAAAGATTAAAAATTATACGATAATCTGTATCCAATTAAATCTATATCCGACATGTATTTGTATCCGGCATATCTATATTCGATCCGAATCCGAGAAAAAAAATGTGGGATAATATATATTCGTATCCAATACTATCTGATCATATCCATACCGTTTTCATCCCTACATATAATATAATACTCCCTTCATTTCAAAATAAGTGTAACATAAGGAAATGACCCGAGATTCAATGCAAGGAATAAAAGTGCTTTAGTGGAAGTTTTATACCCTTAAAAGCATTTATATATGGTAATGTAACATTTATTATGAAACACCCAAAAAAAGAAAGTGTAACACTTAAAAAAAATGGAGGAAGTATAATATAGTATAATATGATAATTATATATTCATGATTAGATTTGCATTAGTCACTCCATATGTATGTGAACAATGTTCTAAAATTATTAACATTATTTTGTGGGAAGCTGACGCCAAATAACAAATTGAAAAGAAAATAAAGGGAAAAAAGAGCAACAAAAAGAGGTGTCCAAAAGCAGAAAGGAAAAAAAAGAGCTAACACTTTGGCTCTTGGAAACCATACGCCGGAAGAATCCGCCGCTAACACCCTGTGCGTGAAGTCTGGGGGAATGTCCAAGTAGTGTAGAATTCTTCTAAAGATGCACCACATTTTGCTAGACAATCCGCGACCATTTTACACTTGCAAAGTACATGATGAACTGAACATCGGTCAAAGACGTCTCGCCAGGTGTGGGAGGCATGCCATTGGTCGAGTAGTCCAGTAGCATTATTAGTGTAATATATAATAATAAATTAACATATAGTAAAATATAAAATGGAGTTAAAGTTATATCTCGGAAATTATAAAATTAAAAATGTAAAATCAAATATATTGCATAATTCGTATCAGGCGAAAATGTATTAATATAAATTAAATAATGTAAAATCAAATTGATTATGGGCTAAGAGGATGTTTGGATGCGCGTTTTAAAAAGTGCTGCAGCATTTAGAAAAGGATAATCAGATAATTGTTGTAACAAAACATGCTGTAGAAAATTAAGTGTTTGGATGAGCTTATGTTGTTTCAAATCGCAATAATCAGATAATCATGAAAAAGTGTTTGGATTTGTATTTTCCATTACCTCAAAAGGCAACAATATGGTAAAATATATTTTTGGCTACACGCAATTTTCTTGCAGCACCAAAGTGGGGCTGCAAGAAAATAGCGTTTTCATTCCCGCAAAAGGCAAATAATAGATTATTGGAAGTTAGTACAAAAACAGAATTAACTGATTATTTGCGTTTTGCAAATGCAATAATCAGATAATTCCGCCCAAAATGCACAAACGCACGCCCGCTAAATCAATAAAACAACAATATTAGGAAAATAACTTAATTGACAAAGTTGCTAATCCACTTTGTCACATTTTTTCTCAATAATGTGGTCAGAAAATTAGCATGAACCAAATTTTTTTGAAGAAGCCATTGAAGGTCTGGAAAGGGTGGTGGGAGCTCATGCCACACAATTACAAAGGGAACAAAGGGAATGGATAGGGGACGGATGGGGATTCGAACCATGTACAATATTTGATTTTTTGAAATCTTATCTTATTTTAGAATTATATATATAAATTTTACTTACCGCGCATTGCGCGGGCGGGCATGCTAGTTTTATCTAAATTCTTAATAGAGAGATACAAAATGAGAACTCGTTCCGTCTGTTAAACTAGTGCATTATATGTTAACCAAAAGTTACCACACAAAAATTACATATTCGTCTAAAAATAATTCCAAATCTGGTATTTTGTTATACTAAGCACTTTGTGTATGTGTTAGGCTGTTAGCCATTGGGCATTGGCTATCGCACAGAACTTAGTTCTATTATATGAAACCTAGCTTACAACTGCTCCACGGATCACTGTTCCAACAAATATTCGTCCATATATTTTGTTGGGCTTTATTCCTCAAAACGTTTTGGGCTTCCAAGGACCCTTTAATTCTCTTTTAGGCTTACTTTATTTATTGGCCATTCTATTTTTTATATTTTGGATTCACACCTAATTACTACCAATTTTATAAATATAATTGCATATGTTTTAATATCCATACTACTATTATTTTTGGATCCTTCCAATTGAACAAAGTGAAACTATTTTCTATATGTCTGGGAGTGTATCTAGACAAGTAATTCGCATCATTTAATAACTTCATACCATTTATTGGATCTAAGACGTGATTAAATGAATAAGATGTGACAATCACAATTTTACTCCGAAATTTTCTCTTTTTGCCAAGAGTGTGTGGTTTACGAGTCTGAGTGGTAAAGTGGGTTGTGGAGATTAATTAGCTGTTTTAGCCCACGATACCTGAGGAGTCAGAATTTTTTAAGAATTCTACATGTTGTTCACCGAGGTTGGGATTATAGAAAACTTCTGAGTGACTGGTCATAATCGCCTCTACTATATTTTCACCCGTGTTCTTTTACTGCTTTATTTTTATTTATTGGCTTTGTTAGAGGTCATTTGGAATGGAAGTATGGATTACTGCAATGTGAATAGTGGTTGTAGCCCTTAAGTATGGGCTGTAAAATAAGATTACTGCAATCTGAATAGTGGTTGTAGCCCTTAAGTTTGGGCTGTAAAATAAGTTTTGGGTATGATGGGGAATAGAGTGATGTAATGTTGAGTCATGTGTTTTATTGGAAGTTCAAAACCGATGATTGAACTTGAGTCATGTATCCTGTGTCTGCCTATGCTATGGAAAGAAGACTGAAGAACTCGAGCTTACTACAAGCCCAACGGCTCTTTTCTGAGATGGGAGTAGGTGTAATAACATGTCTCTTGCAGGATAATCTCTCCCATTTCAGGAATAGAGCTGTTACTTTAAACCACATCAAATCCCAACGGCTATTTCCTTAATTGAAAAAATTATTCAAATCTGCCTGTGGGATTCTTGGTTTAAGTAAGAGTTTTTGAAGATTGAAGAGTAGAGTTACAACGATAAATTTCTAACGTTCAAAATACTCTCAAGAGCTCCGAGTGTTCATCGTGAGAAAAGCTCTTCCTGATTCGCAGTCCTCTGTACATCAAATCGATTTGTTGCCGCTGAATCTGAGTGCCTTGGACACGTTTGTGCGAAGCTGTGTTCATTATCCCTTAAGTGATTTGGTTATTCATTCAAAGGGAAAAGTCCAAGGCATTTCGAGAAAGTCGAACCCTAAAGATCATTTGCATCTCGACTGAAGGAAGTGCTTCACAAGCTTAATCAAGAGGAGCTCAAAGTGGAAAGCTTTGAGGGGTTGCCATAGGTGGAGATACCTAGTCAGAAACTGGGAATGTTCCTGATCTACCAACCAACCTCTTGGAAAATTGGAGTGAAGGCACTGTCTGTATTTTGCTCGTGTGTGTGGTTGTGTACCATGGTTGAAACACATAGTAAAATACCCTCCTGGATTGGTATCCCCCAGATGTAGGCCGAAGGCCGAACTGGGTCAACAACCCTTTGTGTGTCTCATTTACTCTTTATGCTTGTTGATCATTCTTTTTATTCCGCTGTGCATGATAATTGGTTTACTCTAGTTTGTTTGATTTGAGTGTTCATTGTGTTAGATTGAACTCATTAATTGAACATTCCATAAAGAGTACATCTTGTGTGTGCTGGGAACCTAACAAGTGGTGTCAGATCCACACTCTGTCAAGAGAGATCCAATCAACAAGATGAGTCAAAGGTGGAACTACACTCAGCCTCCCCTGTTAGATGGAACCAACTTTGCCTTTTGGAAGAACAAGATGCAAACCTTTCTCATGTCCATTGATGACTTGGCCTGGAACTCTGTCAATGTTAAATATGTAGCACCAAGTGTCACCGTTGAAGGTACCTCCAAGCCTAAAGACATCAATGAATGGAGTGCAAAGGAGAAAACGTTGTCAAACATGAACTCCAAAGCCTTGCATGCACTCTTCAGTGCTTTTACCGATCAATATTTCCTCATCTCCAACTGTACTACTGCCTTCGAAGCATGGGAAATTCAGGTAAACTCTCACGAAGGTTCAGCCTCTGTAAGAACTTCCAAACTCATTGCTCTTGATGAACAATTTCATAAATTATATATGGATGAGAATGAGTCTGTTAATAGTTTCTTTGGTAGAGTTCGTACCCTAACCAACCAAGCTCAACAACTTGTTAAAACCTACTCCACCCAGGAGATAGTCACAAAAATAGTAGGTACTCTACCTGAGAGATTCAATACAGATTGCAGCCCTAGAACTACAAGACAACTATGCCACTATTGAGATCGATGAGCTGATGGGAATTTTACAATCTTGGGAGATGAACCACTGCAAGAAGTTCACTGGCAAATCTGTGGCGTTCAAGGCAGAGTCCAAATCTCAGATTGAATCTCCTGCTGAAGATTCAAGTTCTGTTGATGATGATGATGAGGATCTGGCCTTACTTTCCAAACGTGTTGCTCGCATTCTCAGAGACAAAAGATCCAAGCAGTTTGGAAACAAAAAGGGAGAAAGCTCTTCCAGTAAAGACCTGAGAGAAGGAAAGGAGACAAATATGTCAAGAAGGTTCCTAGGGAACCCTCAGATTCAAATAGTCATCAATGCTTCGAGTGCAAAGGTTTTGGGCATGTTCGAGCTGATTGTGGCAACCTAAAGAATAAATCCTCAGTTGTTAAGAAGACATACTGTGCTACGTTAAGCAATGAAGAAGCCTCCAGCTCCAGTGACAGTGAAGAGGAAGTGGGAGTTGCTTATGTAGGCCCCTGGGATGTGGAATCCGAATTAGATGCTGATGATGGTAATCCTTCCACTAGTGAACTTCCTGATACCTCTAACAATGTCCCTTCTACTTCTTCCAACAGGGACGAGGGACAAAGCATTGAGGCTCTTAGCAAACTGTATGATGAAACATTTGAAAGACTAGCAGAATCAGAAGGTCAAGTTGAAGGAGCCATGATCGAGCTGATGGATCTAAGGAAAGAACACAGTGTCTTAAATGAGAAGCATGAAGACCTGAGGTGTATGTACTATGCTAGATGGGAAGAACTTCGAAATGCAGAGAACAGACGTGATGAGCTTGAATATCTAGTTGCACGACTGGAGCCGAGCAACATGGGCTACTGTGTCAGGGTGGATGAGCTATTAGTTCAAGTAACTGAACTTACCACTGCTAATGGCGATCTGTCAAACCAAGTCTCAGAACTCTCCAGTCAGAGAGAGAGCTTTCAACAAGAGGTGATTGGCCTGACTTGAAGACTTGAAAGTTGTAAATCGTGCTCTCATTGAGCAAGTCACAGTCCTCGCTGATAGAAGAGACGAGTTAGAGCAAGTGTAACCAGTCTATCTACTCAAGTCCATAGATCTTAACACCAAGGTCACTAATTCCGAAAAACTGACCAGTAAGCTAAACAAAGGGAAAGATGTCCTTGAGGAAATTTTCTCTTCTTCCAAAGCTCATGGAGACAAAAGAGGAATCGGCTACACTAAAGGATGTTCTACCTCTTCTGAAAGGATCTTCGTTAAAGAAGGTAGCTCATCCAACTCAAATTTAGAAGAAGATCCAATGGTGTCCTTTGCTCAAGCCAAAGGACAGAAGGAGAAAAAGCTAACCAGACATCCTCGAGCAGGTCCTCCCCTAGAATGTGTCTATTGCAGGACATATGGCCATAGAGCAGAAACGTGTCGCATATTAGCTCGAGATGTTGTCTCTGGAAGGCCCATGGTTTGGCCAAATGAGGACTTAAAGAGAGTAGTGTCCAGAACTGAATGGCGAATTAAGGGCACTATGAGGTGTAACCTGGCATTCCACTCCACCTCTAAGTCTGGAAAGAAGTCCAGCTGGTTCTTTGACAGTGGTTGTTCTAAACATATGACGGGGAACATAGATCTTTTGACAAATTACCACGAAATAGACGGAGGATATGTCATCTTTGGAGATGGAAAAAGAGGAAAGGTCATTGGAAGTGGTTCGGTTGCTGATGAAGGACCTGCTGCTCTAAATGAAGTATATTATGTTGAAGGCCTTTGTGCTAACCTCATCAGTATCAGTCAGCTTTGTGACAACAAGCTCAAAGTATCCTTTGATAGCAAATATTGTGAAGTTCTTAATTCTAGACATGATTGTGTAATGAGAGGACTTAAGTCCCGTAACAATTGCTATATCCTTGCACAATTCTGTCTTCTTGTGGATAATGCAGGTTCATATCAAACACACTTGTGGCACGAGAGACTTGGTCACCTGAATTTCAAGGATCTGATCAAACATAGCCAAAGTGGAGCCATCAAAGGATTACCACCTATAGTCAAATCAAATGTTGAAATGTGCGATGACTGCTTGAAGAATAAACAACACAGATCATCTCACAAATCGATTGAGCAAGGTGGTTCAACCTAGTGCCTTGAACTAATCCACATGGACCTGTTTGGACCAACTGAAGTGAGAAGCCTGGGAGGTAAAAACTATGTTTAGTTTGTGTTGACCATTTTTCTCGCTGTACTTGGGTTGCTTTTCCTAGGAAAAATAGTGAGGCACTTAAGGCCTTTGTCAAGCTGTGCAAGAAACTATCCACAGAAAAGGAGTGCCAGATAAAGAGGATTCGCAGTGATCATGGTGGAGAGTTTGAGAGCCATGCATTTGAAGAATTCTGCAGTGACTCTGGAATCAAAGATGAGTTCTCAGCTCCTCGAACTCCATGGAGTGGTGGAAAGGAAGAATAGAACCATTGAAGAAATGGCAAGGGTCATGCTGAACTCAAAGGGTGTTCCTCAGTATCTTTGGGCAGAAGCGGCTCACACAGCCTGCTATGTTATCAATAGGGTGCAAATGAGATCAAAGACCCTGAAGACTCGATACGAGATATGGAATGGTAAAAAGACCACCTGATCTTACTTTCATATCTTTGGTAGCAAGTGTTTTGTGCTTAATGACAGGGACCAGCTTGGAAAGTTTCGGGAGAAAAGAGATAAAGGGATATTCATGGGATATTCCATCTCGAGCAAAGCCTATCGTGTCTACTTGCTCTCTTCCAGAAAGGTCATTCAATCAGCCAATGTCGTCATTGAGGACAAACCTAGGAGATCCCCTAAAGAAGATATTACTGAAGTGATCGATACGGGAGAAACCAGTGTCAATGCTGAGCCATTAGATCAATCCTCTATGGGACAGGAGATCAGACTCCAGTTCAATCTAGTAGATCGAACTCCTCTCAAATCTGTCCTCCATCTGTCAGAAAAGTTCATAGGAATCATGATGAGGAAGATGTGACTGGAGACATCAATGACGGAAGAAGGATAAGAGCCAAGAAGAAGATTGACTAAGGAACTGGGAGGTCTGCATTGCTTCAACTCTAGGATTGAGCCAAGCAAGGTGGAAGAAGCCCTCATTGATGAACACTGGGTTGCTGCTATGCAAGAAGAGCTTCAACAATTCTCCAGGAATGAAGTATGGGATCTAGTGGAAAGGCCTGCTGCTGGAAATTTGATAGGTACCAAATGGATATTCAAGAATAAATCGGATGAGAATGGCAACATCACCAGAAACAAGGCTATGCTCGTGGCTCAGGGTTACACACAGGTGGAAGGAGTTTATTTTAGTGAAACTTTTGCTCCAGTAGCCAGATTGGAAGCTGTCAGACTCTTACTTGCTGTTGCATGTTCATTTGAATTCAAATTGTATCAAATGGATGTGATGAGTGCCTTTTTAAATGGTTGATTAAAAGAAGAAGCTTATGTTGAGCAACCAAAGGGGTTTGAGGATCCACACCATCCTGACTATGTTTACAAACTAAACAAAGCTCTCTATGGTCTCAAACAAGCTCCTAGGGCATGGTATGAGAGACTGTCAAGCTATCTTCTAGAGCATGGTTATGAGAGAGGAAGCACCGACCAGACCATATTCATCAAGAAGGAATCCAAAGGATTTATTATAGCTCAAATCTATGTAGATGACATAGTGTTTGGGTCGACCTCTCACATCCTTAAGGATGAGTTTATAAAAATCATGAGCAGTGAGTTTGAGATGAGTTTAGTAGGGGAACTGACTTACTTCGTTAGACTTCAGATCACCCAAAAGAAGGAAGGTATATTCGTAAATCAAGCTAAGTATGCCAAGGATCTTGTGAAGAAGTTTGGTATGGAGTCAATTAAACCTGTCAGAACTCCTATTGGGACTAATGACAAGATCAGTCAAGATGCCACTGGTGTGAGTGTTGACTTGAAGCTATATCGAAGTATCATAGGAAGTCTACTCTACCTTGCAGCCAGTCGACCTGACATAAGCTTTGCAGTAGGTGTGTGCGCAAGTACCAGGCGGACCCCAAGGAATCTCACCATGCAGCCAAAAGAATCATCAAGTATGTCTCTGGTACTACCAAAATGGGAATTTGGTACTCCAAGGATTCAAGTCTCCAACTCACAGGCTACAGCGATGCTGATTGGGCTGGTTGTGTTGGTGATCATAAGAGTACTATAGGTGGATGTTTTTATGTGGGGACAAATTTAGTAAGCTGGTATAGCAAGAAACAGAGTTCAATCTCGTTGTCCACTGCAGAGGCTGAATACCTAGCTGCTGGAAGCTGTTGTACCCAACTTCTCTGGATGCTGAGAGATTATAATGTGGAGCAGAAGGAGTTAATCCTGATGTGTGATAATATGAGTGCCATTAACATTGCCAAAAACCCAGTGCAGCATAGCCAGACCAAGCATATTGACATAAAACACCACTACATCAGGGAACTCGTTGAAGACAAGGTGTTGTCCATTCAACATGTTGAAACTGACCTTCAACATGCGAATATCTTCACCAAGGCTCTCAATAATGATCGCTTTGAATCACTCAGGAGGGATCTTGGCCTTTGCAACTTAGTTTGAATGATGTCACTCGGATTCTCCCCATGGTGTACACGGTTCTCTTCAACTCAATCCTTGTTAATAATTTATTTTTCTAATGATTATTTGGGTTGTAGAATTATGATTTTTAGGGGGAGATCAAAATCAGGCCCAAAGACTGGCCCATAAGCCCATCTCGGGTAGATCCAACTATTTCGGCATTCTTGGCCCTGTTATGTGTAATGATGAAGAAAGAGTCTATGGCGGGAAGTGATTGACAATCTGAGACGTTCGTCTCTCTTTTCCCTCAGAACGTTTTCCCTCAGTCTCCTTGAGTAGAGGAATCGTCTTTCCTGTTCAATATTCTCTTTGTGATTGTCTGACAAAATCCTTTTGTAGTTGTGTTTTCTTGATATCATCGTGTGCAGGAAAATGGTTCAAACTAGAGGATCAAAGGATTCGAGTTCAGGGCAGAACAAACCTCCAGTGCATCGGAACCCTAAGATGAAGAAGGGGGAGTCTGTCTCTCAGAAGAAGTCGAATGTTACTAAATCGACCCATCCAATGGACCCAACTCAAGGTGTTACAGACCCTTTGGACATCCGAAGTGAACTCCAAAGTGTCCGTGTAGCAGTTCAGGTGGAGTCAACCGTTCCTGATAATGCGGCCAGGAACCCCATCTCTCCGACGGTTACCTCCGCAGCAGTTTCTGACTCCAAGGGTACTACAACGAGTGCAAAACAATCAACTGAGACAACTCCTACGATGGATTCTCCAGGAAATCTCAAGACCTTGGCTGCTGCTGCTACTGCCTTGACTATCCTGAAGTAATCGTCTAAGAAAGGTACCAAGAAAGTCAAGTAGTCTTCTTCTTCTACTAATGTCCCTGTTTCAGGATCATCTACTCCTCAAGACACTACCTTGACTGGCGACAGAGAACATGACGAGGAAGCTCCTTTATCTGAGTTGGCCCCAGTCAAAATGTCTCTAATGAAGAAGGAAGAATCTGTGATTACGAAGAAAGGAGGAGAGTGTCCGAAGCCTGCATTTCCTATCCAGGAGGTCTCTAAGGCAAAATCTAGTGCATCCGTGCCCAAAAAGGCTCCCAAGCCTGGTCCAGAAGCCAAGGGATCATCTTCTCATGGAGATGTCATTGCTGCTGTTCCTCTGAACATTCTCAAGCCCGTATTTGAGCCTCCATCTCAACCAAAGGCCTCTGATCCACCTGCTGACTAATCCACCACTGAATCTTCCAAGACCAAGAAACCAAAGAAATCACCTGCCGAATCTAAGGAAGTGGTGGATCCACTGCCTCAGTCGAACACAGTCACTTCCCTACCATCTCAGACAGGTGAAATAAGGCAGTCAGAACCATCATAGGGTTCAATAGACGTGGAAGAACCTTCTGCAACTTCAGGACAACAACAGAAACAAGTTGATGAACCTCAAAAAGTTTTGGAGACAGTTGAGGAAGAACAGGAGGAATCAAGTGAAGAGGAGTCTGGAGAAGATTCGGAAGAAGAAGAAGGATCAAGTTCTGATGAGCCTGAACAACCTGCTGCTATTGGTTCAAAAGTTACTCCAGTCCCCATCCCTAAGACTCAGAAAGAGAAGAAATCTGACTCTGAGTTCAATGAAGAGGATGAACCTACCCCGGATGATGACAGTGCTGATGATCAAGATGAGGATTCAGGTGCGCAGACTTCAAAGAAGAGCAAACGTGTGCGTGATGCTGAAGAAGAACCTGAATAAAGGAAGAAAGCCAAGCCAGACCCAAGAAAGAGAACTACTGAAGTGCTTGATGCAGCCCTGGCCCATTCTGATATGTTTTACTATGCCTCCAGTGAATCCTACTACTCCAATGCTTTAGACAAGAAGAAATTTCGTCAAGAACACACCTACTGTGGAAACAAATATGTCCAACTAGGATGGACCAAATATCTGGAAGACAGAAAGCTACTGAAGTGAGTGTTCTGTACAAAATCTCTGCCTTGAAGATTCACAAACTACTTGGACTTCCTGAAGTTACTTTTGATGGCATTCTTGAGAAGGGAGTATCATTTGATAGCAACAAGGTAGCTCGAGTGCTGACCAAGAAACAAGTGAAGAAATTATTGGTAGCAAAAAGGATGGTTTGGAGCGCCTATATGAATTCGCAATCACTCAAAAACTCCAGAAGAAGATTCCAGACATCCCCGGATCAGATGGTGTTTTAAGCAACAAAAGTGCTCTTGATCGAACCAAGGACATTCTGGTAAACGGTCTCAAAAGGCTCCGGGAACTTAGGCAGATCATTGCTGAAGAAGAAACAAACTTTGAAGTTGCCCTAGCCCTGATGCCAGAAACTTGGTCTGATGATGATGAGGATGAATCTGCCATGTTTATGGAAGGTGATGATGAAGAAATCCCACCAAGTGGAGAAGAAGATGCAGATGCCTCCGATGAAGGAGAGGAGTCTGACTGATCTTTGCAAAGAAGTTGATCCAGAGGGGGAGTAGCAAATTTTCAACCAAGAATAATTCTCACCCCCGGATGTTTGGTAAAATTCTTCTAACTCTATCCTTTTCAAATTTCTAACATTCTGGATATTTTACTTTATTATGTTTTGTTGTCAATGGACTTGGTAGTTTGTTGATCTGGACATGTTGTTTATTCTGTTTATGTTTATGGATTGGATGATCTCTGTGGAACTTGTTGTTTTTGGGCTAGTTGTTAAGGTGAATATTTTCCCTGCATTTTATGTGTACAAGCTCTCGGCTTATCTGATGTACATCTTGTGTAAAGAGCTTTTTATCTTCTGGGAAATATGTCTTAGAATGTTCTTCATTGCCACATATTCTTATGTTGTTCATCATCGGTTTTTCATTTATAATTACTGGCTCACTTCCTATCAAAAAGGGGGAGATTGTTGAGTCTTGTGTTATGTTAGAAGTTCAAAACCGATGATTGAACTTAGGTTACAGAACGTCTTCTAGTGTATTCTGTGTCTGCCTATGCCATGGAAAGAAGACTGAAGAACTCGAGCCTACTACAAGCCCAACGGCTCTTTTCTGAGATGGGAGTAGGTGTACTAACATGTCTCTTTCAGGATAATCTCTCCCATTTCAGGAATAGAGCTGTTACTCTAAATCACATCAAATCCCAACGGCTATTTCCTTAATTGGAAAAATTATTCAAATCTGCCTGTGGGATCCTCGGTTTAAGTAAGAGTTTTTGAAGATTGAAGAGTATAGTTACAACGATAAATTTCTAACATTCAAAATACTCTCAAGAGCTCTGAGTGTTCATCGTGAGTAAAGCTCTTCCTGATTCGCAGCCCTCTGTACATCGAATCGATTTTTTGCTGCTGAATCTGAGTGCCTTGGACACGTTTGTGCGAAGCTGTGTTCATTATCCCTTAAGTGATTTAGTTATTCATTCAAAGGGAAAATTCCAAGGCATTTCGAGAAAGTTGAACCCTAAAGATCATTTGCATCTCGACTGAAGGAAGTGCTACACAAGCTTAATCAAGAGGAGCTCAAAGTGGAAAGCTTTGAGGGGTTGCCATAAGTGGAGATACCTACTCACAAACTTGGAATGTTCCTGATCTACCAACCAACCTCTTGGAAGATTGGAGTGAAGGCACTGTTTGTATTTTGCTCGTGTGTGTGGTTGTGTACCATGATAACTGGTTTACTCTGGTTTGTTTGATTTGGGTGTTCACTGTGTTAGATTGAACTCATTCATTAAACATTGCATAAAGAGTACATCTTGTGTGTTCTCGGAACCTAACACTTAATCCAAAATTCCAAATACAAAATTGAGGGTTAGGGGTTGTCTCACACTTCTAAGTGCACAATGACCCGACAACGTCACCATGTGTTCAGAAGTATTCTAGGACTTTAGTGTTCCAAAGTATGACATTTAACTACATGTACCAAGTCTTGGGAAGAAGTGAGAATGCATAAGAATTTATTAGACTCTGAGGTTTAATTATAACGACAGATCTGATCTCATAATCTATATGGAAGTTGTTAACGCTGAAATTTTTGGAGGAGCGGAACATCTTTTTTATTGATGAAACTTGGGAAAGATTACAAGGAGTGCAGAAAGTAAAATACAGGAATTGAAAGAAAGCTGTAAATAATGAAAGTGCAGAAAGCGATAAATAAACTGCAGAAAGTAAAAATATAAAATACGACCTCTTTGAGGGTTGATTGGATGTGCTTTGTCTTGGTGCCACATTCAGCTTATATAGGGGTGGGGAACCTAGGGTTTCCTCAAGACCCATGACCACTCCCCAAGCTTCTTCGTGATTCTCTTCCATTGGGTGGCGCTCCATCGTGATTTTCTTTCCTTTGATGGCACATCATCACGATTTTCTTTCCTTTCATGGTACCTCATCAGCGATCCTAGGGATTCTCCCGACTGCCGCCTTTCTGAGATCATCTCCCTTCGGATAAAAGGAAATGGGCTGAAACGTAATGGGCTTAATTGTGGGCTCATATATTTTTAGGTTTCAACAAATGCCCCCCTTGCGCTTTCAGTCGATGGAAGTGAGACTGAAAATGCGCATATATTTTGTTAATGCCGCTGTCGGCATTCGAAATTGAGAAACTGTGTCTCTTAATTTTAATTTAATTAACATATATATATATATATATATCTAATATATATATATGCCATGCTGCTTTTTGCTACAGTTGTTGAGCACTTGAAATTTCTTTTTTGCCCTCTTTCCTGCCACGTGTCGCCGCTTGGTTGGTGTCGGATCTTGCCCACAGCCCACCCCTTCATGCCCGACCCACTTCCTTCTTCTCTGTTTCCCCAAATCGACATTTTGCCCTACCCCTCCGCCTCCATCCTCAATCGGTCTCTGCGTGCGCTCTCAGTTTAACAACACCTTGTTTCTCGCCTTGCCTCTCCTCCCCTTTCCATGTTCCTGTTCTCCGTTATTTCCTCTTAGAGCCCATCATTTCCTGATTTTTCCTCCCGTACCTCTACAACTCTAACCACCCTCGCCTGCCACTGGAATCACCGCCCTTTCTCCAAATCGCTCGTCGGATTCCTGGTTGCTGCACGCCTTGCCTCCTGTAGATCTATTGCGATTCGATTTTTCGCGCAAACCCTAGAAGACCTTCGAACGATCTTCCGCATTCCATCCCTCATCCGGCTGCCTTCGCCCTTCGCCTCCTCACTTCAGCAAATCACCAAATCGTCGATCGGTCTTCGCTCGCTGCTGCTGTCGCCTCGCCGACGCCCCCGTCGCTGCACACCCCTCTCCACGATTAGGGTGTCCCAATCTTCTTGGGAGAACGCCCTTCGGGAGTTCCAGAGTGGAGGTACGAAATTTAACCCAAATTTTTTCCTTGGTTTTTCCATTTGTGTGGGCGCCGGTTTTGATCCGGTTTTCGTTCTAATTGTTAATTTAGATGGTAATACCGACTTGCAGTTAGCACTGCATCTTACAACTCAAGAAAAAATCTGAATGCCTTTTGGTATTATTATAAAGACAATACAGTAATTGTATAGATTGTAACAATGGAGCATTATTTTTAGATGTCTTAATATGCTTCTTGAGGACAAAAAAAAGACTATAACAAGCTGTGAATGACATTGGGCAGAAAGATGAGGCTATAGCATTATCTGGTGAAAAGCTGCAAATGTCCAAATTAAAAACTTAGTATATGTAGTTGAACCATTTCCTGAGTTACCTTATTTACCTCTGCTCTTCTTCAGCCTCTGTTCATTTGTTGTTGCTTTTCTGATTATGCAATTCTACCATTTCATTGAAATGTTTTTGGGGTATGATTTTCTGAAATTAACTCATCTTATGTGTTAGCATTTCTGAAATTTCATATGCATGCCATCTGGGTTGTTTTTGCATGTTTCGGAAAATCCATCTTCAGTATAGGCCTGGCAATGCTCATAGGTATGCTCAACAATTGTTGCGGGATTTGGTTTTTAACTGATCTTGCAGTTGTCTTACAAGATCTGCCGCATGCCTCTACCTCGCTGTCTAATTGTTGTTTTCGGCCTTTCCTATAGTACAGTTCTGTTTTCCAATTGGATTCAATAAGGCCTTTCCCATGGATAAAACCAAAGCCTTATAAAGGGGAGAGGTGGGCTGTGGGCAAGATCCGACACCAACCAACCAAGCGGCGACACGTGGCAGGAAAGAGGGCAAAAAAGAAATTTCAAGTGCTCAACAACTGTAGAAAAAAGCAGCATGGCATATATATATATTAGATGTATATATATATATATATATATATTGGGATAAACATTTTAGAGAACATAGACCATGGCATAAATTTTCTTTTCTGTCGGCTTCTGTTCATATATTGTGCATTCGATCTGCCCTTGTTTTCTTTTTTAGGGAGCATTCTGGTCTTATCTTATATCCCTTAAATATAGTTTATAAGTAGAGTCACATCTTTCTTTTTTCCCCAATCAAACAATACATCCAAAATAACGAAGCTAGCTCGCTTCTTCACTACAACATAGGTATGCTAAACAATTGTTGCGGGGCTTGGTTTTTATCTGATCTTACACTTGTCCTACCAGATCTGTCTAATTGTTCATTTCGGCTTTCCCTATAGTAAAGTACTGAGGTTATGGTTAAGGTAATTAAATTTATGCATTTTCGTTGGCAATTCATAGTGCAGCTTCTGAGAAGTACTCAGAGATTTAGATAGCTGCCAGGGATTCTTAGGTGTGATGGGAATTGCCAAATAATTTTGAACCAACTCTTTTCTTAGTAATACAATAGCATTTGTTTCTGTTTATAATTAATTAACACAGGACTGTATTTTCTTGATTATTTCCTCTTCCCAATTGCTAACTTTCTTATGGCATAGCTAACTTTGCTGATATTATTCATTTCTTGAATATTTTCTTTCAGGTTGCTCATAGAGCTTTCCTTCTGAGATGGAGCAACCCATACAGGAATCCAACTTCTCCTTTGCTCATTGTACTGTATCTGGTAACTTATGTTACTTATGTTGTTTCTTTTTTTTTCCAAAGTTTTCTGGAAGCAGAACTTATCCGGATTTTGGATTCTATAAGAATGTGCTTCGGTTTGTTGATTTCTTGGTGGAAGTAGTAATGTGGGTTTTTTTCCTTCCACAGCGGAGGCCATCCTTCTTGGATTTCAACATTATCAGGTGATGGTAGGCACCACTGTTATCATTCCCACTAGCTTGGTTCCTTAAATGGGAGGTGGAAATGTGAGGCATTACATACAATACTAAATGCACTCGGCTTCTATGTTTTTGCTCAATTTAGCTTTCTGTTCCGACTATACCTCATAAAGTTGTACGCTTGTCTTTTGTTAGGAGGGGAACACAAAGGTTATCCAGACTCTGTTGTTTGTTGCCGGGTTGAACTCTCCCTTTTGCAGACATGGTTGGGGACCAGATTACCTGCTGTCATAGGAGCCTCCTACACCTTTGTTGCTCCCACATTTTCAATCATCCTGGTAGATGGAACGATCCTGCTTCTATCTCGGTGTTTGATTTCTTATTTATTGCTTTTATACCTTTAGATATTCTTAGGGTATTTCAATTTCATCTGCTTGCACTTGTATATTTATAGCATTCTATCATTTCACTACAAAATCCAAATTCCGCGCAGCGTAGCGCGCGACCGCGAGATTCTAGTATATATATATATATATATATTAACATATACCATTAATGTAAAGGGGCGGCTACACCATACCAATTGGAATAGCATTTATTTTATGTATGGCGGCTTGGGCTCATGGCAATTGTTGTTTCCAAACTGCATGCCGCTCTCCTGCCGCTCGTCCCTTTTATTTATTTATTTTTTTATTTTTTATTTTTTTTAGGCTGGCGGCTCATGGCATTTTTAGTTAAAACATGCCGCCATCATACATACACATGCCGCCACCACTTTGTCACCCACTTAAAACATGCCGCCATCATACATAAACATGCCGCCACCACTTTCACACCCACTTTTAAAGTTAATGTGTGATAGCAACCCCTTTTTTCTTCAAATAACAAGTGCCGCCACCTTAATAGTCATGACAACCTTGTTCAGCCGCCAATGAGGAGCTTCTTGGGCCGCCATAATCTTCACTCCGGAGGCCGCCGCCTGTTTCTGCTCCCGGAGGCCGCCATCTCCGTTTGAGCGCCGCTAGCATCGTCGGGCAAGGGCCGCCGCCATCTCCATCAAGCAGGCCGCCATCCAATTCTCCCGGGTGCCATATCCCTGTGGACCGAGGGAAAGGCCGCCATCCTCATTTGAGCTGAGCCGCCACAACCTTGTTCCGGGGACCGCGTGCCAGGCCGCCACCATGAGCCACCATCATTAGGAAAAGCCGCCGCCAGTGCCTTGCCCGAGGGATCACCGCTGCCAGCTTTGCCCGATTGGCCGCCACCCCTGGAGGCTGCCCCTGCCACTGTCCGAGGCCGCCATCTGCTTGTACGAGGAAGCCACCCGAGAGGCCGCCGCCACCCGAGAGCTTGGAGGAGGTCGCCACCCTTTTTTCCTCCAATAGGCCGCCACCCTCAGCCTTACAGGCCGCCGGCCGCCATCCCTTGCTTTAGAGGAGGCCACCACTCAACGTGAGGCCGCCATCCCTCAACAGGCCGCCATCCCTGAGAGGCCGCCGCCACCATCTGAAGGCCGCCATCCATCCAAAGGCCGCCATCACCCTTGCACGAGGAAGCCGCCAGCCCTGTGTTTGGAGGAGGCCGCCACTGCCCGAGGCCGCCACTGCTTGCATGAGGCCGCCACCTCCATCTTCCCTGCATGAGGCCGCCATTCACCTAGCTCAGGGCCGCCGGCATCGCTTAGTTATCCGGAGGCCGCCACCTACCCGAAGACCGCCAGCCTCCATCGCCAAGCTCCAGGCCGCCGTCAGCCAGCTCCAAGCCGCCATCCGAAGTCACCGACTACTCGGCCTCCAAGGCCGCCGTCGACGGCGTTTCAGGGCCACTATCCAGGGTTTTTACCACCCAAAGTTATTGCCTTGGCCACCACCCTAGGTTCGTCTTCCTCTTTATTGTGTTTCAATTCTCCAAAACGAGTCTCGTGCATAGGTAGACGCTTCTCGTCTCGTTCCTCAAAGAACTTTTCCAAGCGGGCCGCTTTCTCGGCCAGCTGGGTAAGATCAGTCGCATCATGCACAATTAAATGTTCCTTTAGTTTTGGCAACATATTAGACACTGCTATATTGGCTATTTCCCTATCCGGGATTGCTATGGTGCACCAGCCTTTCAACCGTTGTAATCTATTGATAAAAGTATTTGCCGCCTTATCGGCATACTGTTTGGCATTAGTAAGGTCTGCAAGGCTTACCAGTGATAGTGGAGTGTAGAACCTATCATAGAATGCCCGTTCGAGGTCGGCCCAATTTTGAATTGAGTTAGGCCGCAAGGAAGCAAACCATGCGAAGGCAGGTCCGGTGAGGGATGAGCAGAACAGTCTTAATTTCAGCCAATCATTGGCCGCTGCTTCCCCGCACTGAGTAGTGAACCTTCCAACATGGTCCACAGTGGACTTGCCATTATCCCCTATAAAGGTGGTGAACTCGGGCATCTTGAACCCCCTTGGGTAGGGATGCATGGTGTCTACCCAGTCAGGATATGGCTTCCGGTACGTAGGCCGCTCCATCGGCTTTAGCTGAATCTCGAAGTGCTGCTGCATCATATCTGCGAGGAACTCCGGTGAGATCACTGGTGCCTGCGTAGGAGGCATGGCGGCAGATGTCGCGGGTGTTCCACATGGTTGTGGTGCCTGCCCTCCTATGGCAGCAGCTTGGGTAGGAATGGCGGCTGGTGCCATGGGAGCCGCCACCACTCCACCTGGCTGTAGCGCCTGCCCCCCTAGGGTTGGTGGCATCCAACCAGGGTTTAGAGGCGGCGCCACAAAGGGTGTAGTTGGAACGTTCGGCACATGCGGCACCGCATATAGTGGCACCGCGTTAGGTCCGACCGCCATACAACCCGGTGTAGCGCTGGTTGCCATCAAAGGATTCGATGGAGCATAGATCGGCACGGGAGGTGCCGCGTAACCCAGATTCGGCATGCTGGGTGCTGCATAGGCATAAGCAGTCTGATAGGAGTATGGGAACATACTGGTCACTCCTCCGGACTCCTGGAGTGGCGGCTGGCCAGGTGTGGTTCCCCAAATCCGATGTTGGCCTCCTGACGACCCCGGGTATGGGGTGCTTGGCGGCACAGTAGTGCCGTTTGCTGGAACAACTCCGTCTTGCTGAACACGCAAGGATCCGCATATTCGGTCAGCTTGGTCGGCCATGGTAGGCCGCAACACATCCATTAGGTGCCTCGTGAATAAAGGCATAAACTCGGCCATTGATTCAGTTATCGATAGCCGTATTTGCTCGGACAATGAAGGGGTTTGCATAATCCCCTGTAGCGGTTGAGAGGTGCTCGCCATCTCAATGTCGTCCTCAAACGGCGTTCGCACCGACGTCTTCTCTTGTAGAGACATATCCTCAAATTGTTCTGTCAAATCAACAACTTTTCCGGATCTGAGACGCATACACTATTCGGAGCGGATATGGTTTCCACTTCGTGTCCCACTGGGCGTGCCAATTTGTTAACGCTGAAATTTTCGAGGAGCGGAACCTCTTTTTTATTGATGAAACTTGGGAAAGATTACAAGGAGTGTAGAAAGTAAAATACAGGAATTGAAAGAAAGCTGTAAATAATGAAAGTGCAGAAAGTGATAAATAAACTGCAGAAAGTAAAAATATAAAATACGGCCTCTTTGAGGGTTGATTGGATGTGCTTTGTCTTAGTGCCACATTCAACTTATATAGGGGTGGGGAATCTAGGGTTTCCTCAAAACCCATGACCACTCCCCAAGCTTCTTCGTGATTCTCTTCCATTGGGTGGCGCTCCATCGTGATTTTCTTTCCTTTGATGGCACATCATCACGATTTTCTTTTCTTTCATGGTACCTCATCAGCGATCCTAGGGATTCTAGCTCCCGACTGCCGCCTTTCTGAGATCATCTCCCTTCTGATAAAAGGAAATGGGCCGAAACTCAATGGGCTTAATTGTGGGCTCATATATTTTTAGGTGACAATAGAAGTTTACTAGTACAATTTACAATCACACATTTGCTCAGCATATATTTCTTCTATCCATCCATTCTGTCTATATTATATTCTATGACTGTACTCGCTTTCATTAGAATAATTTTACACGCTTTATTAGTCTAGTTTAAATTTATGTTTACTTGTGTTTAAAATCACAACATTCCAAATAAGTAGTGCGAATAGAAAATTTTAGAAAAAGACCAGGGATCTGTTTCTATTGCACACAATTTAAAGGACAATCCTATCTAATTCTAGATACAAATACTACAACTTTAACATTGGTACACGGCATTTCTTGTTTCCAGGGAATTTTTAAGTAACAAATTCAATTTTTATTCCTTGCACTAGCACTATCTCTATTTCCTTTTTACATTTAAAAATCCATCATTCCTGAAAAATAAATAAGAATCACGTCATGTTGAAGGGTTTATTAGAGTTAGAGCCATTATCTATTTAATTTGTATTTTAAAAAGCTCTATTCCCTCAAATTTAGAGATACTCCCTCCCATAGTTTTGACTATGTTGTAAGCAATATATATCATGTGTGTGGTCACCAACATACTTCTTCCGTTTTTTATTAATAGCCAGATTTGAGTTTTGGTTATTATTTATATACAAACATTTTTATTTAAAGTTTTGTTATAGTTACAAGTTAAAATATAGGCAAATGAGATCTTGTTAGATTCATCTCGTCGTGTAGTTTTAAATATCGAACTTTTAGAATTTTTACTTGTACCGAACTTGAGTTATTAATGGTTTAAAATGTGCATTGAACTGCTTGCATTGTGGGTCCGTAGCAAATAGAAAAACGGAGGAAGTGCATAGTATGTGGTAACCAATATAACAAGTACTTCATGTGAGGTATGTGGTAACTAAATTCTAGATGTTGGTAACTATAGCTAATAATATATACTATCTCCGTTTCCGTGAAAGTGAAACGTTTGACTTTTTTGACACTATTCATTATTCAACTTTGATTCGCGTTTTTATAATAGTTTTAGAAGAAAAAATAAGTCAAATAAGATCTTGTTAGAATCGTCTCCTCTTGTAGTTTTAGAATATCAAATTTTTATAATTTTTACTTGTATACAATGTAAGTTATTCATTGTTGAAAATGCGCATTGGATTACGTGCACAGAGTAAATATTGCATATTCATGAAAACAGAGGAAGTAGTAACAAATAATGAGACTAAAGACCTATTTTCTATGCCTTAAATAAGCCATCCTGATCTGAATTTATAAGATCTGGTCTAATCTGATCTTAATTTGTCTAGTCTGGTCTGAATGTTTCCGGTCTGATCTGAATTGGTTTGGTCTGGTCTGATCCGATCTTTTCTTAGTTATATTTTTATAATGATTTGATCTGATCTGATCTAGTCTGGTCTGAATGGGTTTGGTCCGATCTTATTTAAGCTGGTCTGATCTTAATATTTCTTATCTAATCTGGTCTGATCTGATTTTAATAAAAATAAGTAACTAGTCTCAAAAATAAGTTCAGAGAACAGGGCCTAAGTGGTAATTAATCAACATAAATAGAATGTGGTAACCAATATAGTAAGAATATGGTAACTAATATACTAAGAATTTGGTAACCAGAGAAAATATGTGTGTTATTCAATATACTATTAATGTGCGGTAATCAACATACATAATATGTGGTAACTAACATAACAAGTATGTGATAACCAATATATGATGAATGTGGTAATCACTCTAACCTATATAGAATATGGTAATCAATATACAAGTTATTAAGCGAATAAACCTTTAGGGCCCTATTTAATTTTTTCAAATTAAAGTGGGGATTTGACAACAAGAAAGTTTCCTTCGAATGTGCACTCTCAAATTTTCCCAAATTTAAATCACAATTCTAAAAGAGGCTCTCTAAAAAAGTAAAAATAGTTTGACAGCCCATAATCAGTCACATTGTGGGAAAAATAACCCATATGGTCCCTTAACTTTGTCGGATTTCGTAATCAGTCCCGCAACTTTTGAATTAACACAATCCGTCCACTAAGTTTCTTAATTTTAGCACAATACGTCCCATATACTCAATTTGCCTCCATTTGTACTCAATTTGCCTCCATTTGTCGTCCCATACAAATGGAGTACAAATGGAGGCAAATTGAGTATATGGGACGGATTGTGCTAAAATCAAGAACCTTAGTGGACGGATTGTGTTAATTCAAAAGTTGTGGGACTGATTGCGAAATCCGGCAAAGTTAAGGGACCATATAGGTTATTTTTCGGTCACATTGTGTTATACATTATACATATAAATCTACCCAGAATGTGGGTATATATTTTTGGTATAACAAGAACTAATATTCATAGGGCACAAATGTCGATGAGTACTTAGTTAAGTGGTCAGACTCCCTATTTCTAACTTTCACGTTAGAAGTTCGATTCTTATCCGGCTCTCTATCCCTCTAATTTATTCCTTTATTTCTTTATAATTGTGTCATTGTATGGCATGTACTCCCATCACCTCTTTTGCTTGCATGTATAGGTTGTTCGACAAAATAAATAAATAAATAAAGGGGCAAAATTTCCAAAGTAGCTAAATAGATCGAAATATAAATTTTTCGCTAACTTCTGTTACAAATAGAAATATTAGAGATCAAGAGAAACACGTTTGAATAATAATGCATTCCAATACAATGTAGCACTTTCTGAATTAATCACTATGAGTATTGAGAACCAAATTAAAATTAGTCGATGAATGCCGGAATATGCATAATTGTCGAAAAGGGGCTATTCAATCATAACTGAATTCTATGGTTGAAATAACGTATATTTTGGACTAAATTTCGAGGGTAAATTAGGGCCCGAACCCTAATGGAAATACTTTGATATAAAGAAGGCCCTCTACCCCCAAATATTAGACTTTACGCCCTCCCTACATTTTGACTCCATGAATAGGCCCCCACCCGTTCTCTCTAAATATGATTAAACTCTAATCCAACGGGGTTAATTCAAAATCAAAACCATCAACGCAGAAGAAGAGAATATCCAGCGGAGCGCGAGAGAAACCACCGAGAGGAGAGGAGAAAAACTGGACTTGAAGAAAACCAAAGGAATTGAAATTATTCCAAGCCTTTTCGACGACGTTCTTCTGTTAACCATCTGTAGCCTGTTCTTCTCCTCTATTTTTCTCCGTAGTGGGCGAACGGCCTATCGCCCCTGCCGTCGAATCGCATCCGTCCTCCGTGCTACCGTGCCGTTGGACCATATCAACTGGTTCTTCGGGTCGTGGCTTGTGGATGGTTACAAAATCACACACAAAATGCTGATAAAGTTCTGGTCATAGTGGAGAATGGGGTTGAAGATGAGCCGACGAACTATTTGGGGTGGGGCCGTGGGGGAGTGTAGAATTTGCCAGGAGGCCTCAACAATTTGGAAAGCCCTTGTGCTTGTAGCAAGAGTATTAAGGTGTACTTGCTCTCTTAACCCCTTTGTGTTGTTTCGTTTTGAAATTTTCTGTGCAATTACAATCTTAATACATATATGGGATGTGTGAGCAGATAGGAGTATGTGTTTTGATCTTTGAAGATGCTTTCAGTTAGTGTGAACATCTTGATTTAATTGATGTTCTAGCAATTTTGTTCAAAAAAAACTATCTTTTGTTAATTCTGAACTCTGTTATTAAGGCTCAAGTTTGTGTGTAAAATGGAACCAAGAAAACCAAGGGATTGAGAAGATTAATGTTCAAATTTAAGGCTAGGGAGAACACTCTTCATTATTTGGTTTTTGTGGGTTCTCAACAAGAACTCGCTGAACTTAACCATGGTTTGTTGGTTTTATATTTCTTAAGGAGGTAAAGGTCTCTTTGTGTTTTTTGTCCGCAACAAAGCTGCCTCTATCTTTGTGTATGGTTTCTTTATATTTCAGCTTATTGGCTTCACATGCTTTGCCATTCTGCAACTTTTTCTTTTGCCTCTTTATATTTTAGCTTAGTGGGAGTTTGAATGATTTGTGTTTGATGTATAGAATAGTGGGGGAAGTAATATTGAATGTGTGATTAGCCTTGTGAACGTATTTCGCACCTAATATGTTTGATGAAATGACATAACGATTATGTTTGTCTGGAATCCTCAATTTTGGCATACATTGTTGTTTTAATTGATCAATATTAGTGTTTGGCCATGGTTAGGTGTAGAATCTAATGGTTTTGAGTGGTGAGAAATAGTGTTTCATAATGGGTTGGTGAGAAAAAATTCAAAGAATATTGTTGTTTAGATTATTATGATGATGTGTACAGTTTATGTTGAATGATTATTTCATTTGTTTATTAATAGGTATGTCGAATGATAAGAAAATGCAAGCTCCCCGGTGCTCCACATTTGCAAAGGAGCTCCACATTTTGGCTTTATTAATGTTCATGGCTTGATGATATATGTTGTTTGAGTTGTAATTGATTTTTTCTCGTCTATTTGCAGCTGTGATGTTTTTAAGATATGATTTTTATATAGGTTAGATGTAGATTATAGTAGTTTAGGTTATTTTGTGAGTGGTAAAATTGTAATTGATTCGATTTTGGTGGTGATTATAATGTTTGTGTTTGATTTGGAGAATTTGTGGGGGAAATAATTTGATGAATGTTTGTGAATGTAATTTGCACACAATGTGTTCGATGAAATGTCATAAAGGTTAAGTTGGTTTATAACCGCCAAATTTGAACTACATTGTTGTGTTAATTGAAGAATGTTAGTGTTTTACAATATTTGGATGTATATTGTACTAATAGTTTTAAGTTATGTAATGAAACTTTAGTGGGATTTATGGAGGAGGTGATTTAATGTAATGTTTTGTTTATTAATAGGTGTCAAAACTGATGGCATTCTATCATTGAGCATTTAACTGAACTTCTAAACCGATGGCATTGGCTTTTGCTTGTTTATTAATAGGTGGGCTCATGTTGATTAGACAATCAAGACACTATCTGCTTACATAGAGAAAAGAGATTGCATCATTAATGGATGTGAATCACTCAACAAGCCTCCAAGTAAAATGTCTTTCACTGACTTCAATTCACAGAAGCAGAAGTGGGAAGATTCGGTGTATCAAGAGTATGGGATAAGAACTTAGCAACGCTTTCCTGGATTCAATCAACCATTCAGGGTCCCGCTCACTTTCCTGGATTCAATCAACCATTCGGAGTCTCTAATTCAGCTCCTGATAAGCAATTGAAAGATCATCAAGAGATATGCGAGGGAAATGGATTGAATATGGTACAAAACTGGGACCCTAGAGTAATGCTGAACAACCTTTCATTCTTGGAGAACAAGATTTATCACCTTAAGGATTTGGATGTTTATGCTATTTAGAATGTTGTGTAGTTTGAATATTTTGTATTTAAATGTTCAATTGTGTATGTGGATATTGGTTAGTATTTGGATGTTGATTTGTTTATGTATTTTGATGTTTTTGTAAGATGGTTTGGTTAGGTGAACTTTGGAATATTATTTATTGGTTAAAGTTGTAAATGAAATGTGGTAAAATCATATTACGCATCCTGGTAAATTTTATGCCAAAACGTGGTAAGTAGTATAGAAGAAATGTGGTAAATAATAGATAAAATCATGAAATCAAGGCATGGGACGGTGAAGTGAACGGTAAATAATAGATGAAACATCGCACTGACTACAGGACGGTAGGAAGGACTGTTCCAAAACCGTCCATTGACCGTCGAGTGCTAACTAAAGTGGACAGAATGCTGGGAGGGACCGTCCCAGTAACCATCCCAATATATTGGTAAAGCACATGCCAACAGCGTGGTAAACCATATTCTAGAAACTTGGTAAACCCATATAGTATATGTGGTAAACAATATTGGAATTGTGTGCTAAACATATCAAGAACTTTGGTAAATAACATATAATATCTGTGGTAAAACACATTGCAATAAAGTGGTAAACACACACCAATAACCTACTAAACACAATAAGGAATTTGTGGTAAATTCTATTGCTTGGACTAGGTTGTAAACGAATCAAATATTTTTCGTTGGATTCGTGATTCGATTCGAAATTATTCACAATTTTGATATTCGATTAATATTTGATTCGATTCGATATTCATTTTATATTAAATTATATATAAATAGATAAATTTATTTTTTAAATAATTTAAAATTATAATAACGTGATTATATTTACTATTTTTTTTTTGTTACAAAGCCATAAAGGCAAGCTAAAAAAATACAGAAAAAATAGATATGCCAAAGAGAATAAAACAGATATCACCTAACAGATCAGCGCATGAGGTACCTTCGCACATCTATGTCCCGCTCCAGATTCACCTCCAACCTTGTGACTAAGGAAGAACTTATAATTCACAATCTGTAGTCACCATTACGATAGTAAGATACAATTGGATGAAGATATTGACGAATAAATACGCATTTGGAACTTTATTATGAGAACATGGTGAAACATATAACAGTATTCGGATATACAAACAAGTTCGAAGTGACGTTGACCTTGTAACTAAGGAAGAACTTATTATTTACGATCTGTAGTCATCATTACAATAGTAAGATACGATTGGGGACCATTTAGTGAAACAAATAACAATATGTGAAAAATAATGAACGAGTTTGAAGTGACATTGACTTTGTAAGTAAGAAGGAACTTCGAATTAGGCTTCCTAGTCACCATTACGATAGTATGATACAATTAGATGAATAAATTGATAATTAATACAAATCGACCCTAAACCTTAAAAACCCTAAACCCTAAAAGCCCTAAACTTTAAAAGTTCACAAAAGAAACCAAACCTAGAACACATCAATACCATGACACATCGGAGACGTGGACAAGTCTTTGATTTACCACATGTACCATATAAAATTTACCAAATTCTTGGTATGTGGTTTACCATCCATTTGTATGTACTTTACCAAAAACAATATATGGTGTTTACCAGGTTAATGATATGTGGTTTACCACTATATTAGTATGTGCTTTACCACAGCTATCATATAGTAATTACCAAGTTATTGGTACGTGGTTTAGCACACTATACCAGTATGGTTTACCACAGATACCATATGGTATTTACTAGGGGCGAAAGCGGTACGGTATATATTCGACAGATCCGACGCCGTATCCGATTATATCGGCATCCGAATCCGAAATTAGCTACACTGCGTGACTTTTTAATATTCGTATCCAAATCCAAACTCGTATTAATATCCGCATTCGTATTCGTATTCGAAAATATCCGGCCATATCTGGATCCGGAGCAATATTGACAGGATATTATCCAGATTTTGAATCCGTATATCCAAATATATTAATATTTTATTATTTATTAATTTAAAATTGTCAGTAAATTTTAAAAATATCAAATTATATGATAATTTGTATCCGATTGAATTCGTATCCGTCATATATCCGTCTTGTATCCGACATATATTCGTATCCCGAAAATATTCGAATTCGTATTCGATCCGAATCCGAGAGAAAAATTGTGAGATAATATCCACATTCGATACTATCCGACCGTATTCATACCGTTTTCATCCCTATTATTTACCAAGTTATTGGTATGCAATTTACCACAAATGCATAACAAGGTTTACCAGGTTATTGGTTTGTGTTTTACCACTGTATTGGTATGTGGTTTACCACGTGCTTGATACCATATAGTATTTACCAAGTACTTGGTTTGTGCTTTACCACCAATACTTTATGGTGTTTACCAGTTTATTGGTATGCGTTCTACCACTGTATTTGTATGTGCCTTACCACTATTTCTCAATTGAGGGCAATTGGGTCTTTTCCATGTTAATTAAGTTTGATGCTTTGTTTTGCTTAATTTTTCTTAATCTATGGGGCCTAAACTATAAAGATTTAAATAGTGAGGCTTTGACTCTAATGAATCTTTTTTAGTGAGGTCTGGGCCCATGTTTTCCCATTAGTCAAAGCACCAAAAAAATATATTGAGACAATGAGATTTAGAAGAAATATATTCCTGCGATAAAAAATGAAATTACATTTATAATATTAATTTTGCAAAATCAATTGTTGATTGGTCTAGTGGTGATTGATATTGGTTTTATAGGGCAGACTACGGCTCAATCCTTCACAACCACGATCAGAAGGGGTGTGGAACCATTTTGAGGTCAGAACTCACACCCAGACACGATTAGTCGGCCTAATAAGCTTCATATTGTTGGTTGCTGCCTTGCTGTCAACTATAACAAAATAAAAAGAAAAATAATTAACATAACATGAAAATTTTAAATAAGATTTAGAAATATATGAACGATAGATCCATGCAATTACGTCTTGGCTAAGGTCCTTTTCTCTAAAACTTAAATAAGTTGTTCTGATATGAATTTTATAAGATATGGTCTGATCTGATCTGAATTTGTCTGGTCTGGTCTGAATATTTCTTGTCTGATATGATCTAATCTGAATTTGTCTGGTTTAATCTTATCTTATCTTATCTATATGAGGTAATAATTAAAATCGGCCACCAGAAGGAGTCATTTCCACTTTTAGGCTACGATATTTTGATTTAGGAAAATAGGCCATTAGAAGGCATTCGGGCCTAAATTTAGGCCATTGGGCTGGAATTCGGGTTGCAATGGCCTAAAAATGGAAATGACTCATTCTGGTGGCCTATTTTAGTTTTTTTCAATTATTTTTTTATTTTTTGTAATTAAAATAAATAATACTCATTTTGTGTCATTATTTATGTCCTACTTTTTTTCTTTCTTGTTCAAATATTTTTATTTCATTTTTATTTTAAAAATAATTAAATATTAATCGTCAAACCTACCTATCACCTTACATTCTTTTTTTTGAGAAAACGACATTTTATTCCATTCGGGTTCAAAAGACCCATGAAGAACATCATACGGACTACAGGAATCCAAAGTCTGGACAAGAGTTACAATTAATCAGAAGACATATCTCAAGAGATGAAACAAAGTAACCCCCCAAACACTTGCATCAAGAAACATTTCTCCCCTGCATAAATAATTCGAATCCAGTGCATCAAAGCAATGGGACTAGGAATAGGATATGGCAGGGACAAGTCCGAAGGTAGGAACAAGGCCGAAGGTAGGGAATTGCTAGAAAGTCTAATGGGTGTTGGGGGACAGACTGGGGATGACCTCACAAGAAACGAGTTACAAACAAAGTGGACAACCGAAGATAACTCCAGTCCAACATTGGCCGAACGCCATATTTCTTCATCTTTTCCTTTCTGCTCTTTTATCTCTTTCTTTTTTCCTTCAATATATTTCTTCTTTTATCCCCTTGTTCTATTTCTCTTTTTTCTTTTTTCTTTTCTCTTTTTTTTCTTTTGTCTTATTTTTTCTATTTCTTTTCTTTCTTCTTTTTCTCAAGGGGCTGACCACCGACAAAAAACAAAGGCATGAGAACCATAATAACAATAACCTTTCTGATATTCAACCACATTGCCCCTCGTAACTGTTAGGTCCAGGGATCCAACAAGATGTATTCTTTATGCAGTGGTTCTGTGTAACAAGTTCAGTCTAGCACATTGAACACACAAATTAACAGAACCAAAGTAAACCAGAGAAACACGCACAGCGGAATAACAAACAAATAATCAACCAGCAAGCATAAAGAACATAAAAGAGAGACAAGGAGTTGTTGACCTAGTTCGGCCTTCGGCCTACGTCTGGGGGATACCAATCCAGGAGATTATTTCACTATGTGTATCAATAATGGCTTACAACCACACACAATAGATGAAATAAGTTGAATGCCTTCACTCCAAACTCCAGGCGGATAGTTGTAGTGACCAGCTGCTCTCTCCAGCTCTGGTATAGGTTTCCCACCTATTTCAACTCCCCAAAGCTAACTCACTTTGAGTTTCCCCCGAAGAAACCTGTGAAGCACTTCTCCTTGTTGAGATGATAAATGTGTTGAAGTCTTCTTCCTGTTTTGCCTTAAGCACTCTCCTTAAAAGTATCTCAAATTCACTAAATGAACTGAGAGAACAATCGGAAACTGAAGTGCTCAAGGCTGGTTCAATCCTACAGCAACAGATGGACTCTGTGTACACAGGGCTGTGGATTGAAGTGGCTTCTCAATAAGTTTTCCTGAAAGCTTGAATGAGTTTCAGAGTGTTTCAAGAATGATAATGGTGAGAAGTGTTTTCCCAAGCCTCTGGAAATCTCTTTTAAACCAGTAGCTCCCAAGAGACAGATTTGTGTTCCATACCATTTTGGGAAAGAGCTGTTGGGAGAGTTCAGTCCACAGATTTGAATTCCTTTCCTATAAGGGAAAGAGCTGTTAGACACAGGCAACTATCTCCAAGTTTTCCTTTTCTGATCTGGGGAAGAATCCCTACATAGAAATGTTAGCATACAATCTTCCCAGATAAGGAAATAGCTGTTGGAGCTGGATATGGCTGGCATTCTTTCAAAAAATAGCTGTTGGAGCTGGATATGGCTGGCATTCTCTCAAACTTCATCCATTTTGCACAAGTTGCGTGCTGCCATGGTGGTTCAATCAACGGTGTTGAACTTCCATCAAAACCATGACTCAACAGTAACAACCAGCAACATGAAGACATCATCGATATAAGTATAAGTGGGGACTAATAAACTGTTTCTGGAGCATCCATAAGTACAAAGGGGCTAACAGGATGACGCATGGGGAGGCCAGTGGTTCAGGGAATGGAAAATTTGAAGAAAGCAGGGATTCACATAAGACTCAGACTAGGTTCTCTAGGTGGATTTTGAGAAGGTGTGGAAGGCCAATAGGATGAGCCTAGTCCCCAAATCATTTTGATACACTAAATGAAAGGAATGCAAGGTCGACATGATAATTCAGCAGTAATATAAGAATTAAAATAAATATTAATTCAAATCCTTTATAACATATAAACTAATAACATTCTACACACACAGTTTCCCGCCCATTTTTTCACCCCTCACACATCAATATTTTATTATTTTCTCTTTCACCCACTAAACAACCCTGAATTAAATAAAAAAATTGAGAATGACATGGAAATTCAGTCATCAAAGCATTTACTCTATCTCCCTCTATATATATGATCACTACCTTTTATCTCTCCCCAAAAAAATCAGATTCTCACTTCCTTCTATTCTTTACTCATTATCTTTTGTTCCCTGCTTTCCACCCGTTTTCTTTGTTTTTTGTTTTGCAGATTCATATATAGGTAATGAACTTCCTCCATCTTTGCACACACACAGTTCCTTCGTCCTCCTTTAGAGTTTGCTCCATTTTGTGTTGTGATTTATTTATTGGTTATTGTTTTGGTTAGAGTTTGCTCCATTTTATGTTGTGATTTATTTATTGGTTATTGTTTTGGTTATTGATTTTCGATTTGTGGTCCATGACAGAACAAATGGGTTTTTTTTGTTTTGTTTTTTCTTTTGCAGGTTCCTCCATCATTGCTTGATAGTTTGGTAATGAACTTCCCCCTATTTTCCCACATTTTCTTCATCATTCTTGCATACTCAACCATGCTATTTGATTTTATTCTTTGTTTTGTTTTAATTTTGCAGTTTCATCTATTATTGCTTTAGGTAATGAACTATCTCCTCCTTACCACACACTTTCTTTATACTATATAAAGAACTAATTAAATGCCCTCACAGCTTGCAGGAAGAGCCGCCGTTGTTAATGGCGGAACCCTAGATTCACCGACCCCATCCCTGCCGTGTAATTTTCGCCACCAGCGTCCTCCGCAACGTCTGCCTCAAAGATTCCGACAACTACCCACTCAATCCGCAACAGCACTGCGCATCCTGCTCCTCTAAGATTCTTGCCATATTCTTTACCACGTGTTTTAGGGTTTCATTTTGGGGGATTATTGGAGTTGTCCATTGTAATTAATATAAATTGAATTATTTGATGATTATATATCAATTATTTAATTGGAGTATTTGAAATTCTTCCAGTTGCTCTATTTTTTTGGAAAGCTTCCCGTTGCTCTATTGATTGATATTCCTAAATTACCTAATAAAATCTCAATATTAATTCAATCAAATAAGTTAATTCCCCAATTATATAATATAACGTGTAGCAAAATAATGAAACTACAAAAAGGAAAATAATGGTAATCAATATTCAAAAACCAGATACTTTATTTGCTTCCTTACAAAGTCATAAGGTAACATAATTTTTCAAACATTTTGTCCTGAAATTAAAACTTTTTCCATATATTTTTTTTTACCTTTTGATTTAAAATGTATTTATTTATTGGTTATGTAATATATAATTTGTTGATAATATAATATTAAATGTAATAGTTAATCAATACCCTAGAGTAATAAGAGTTCCAATAAAGTGTCATTAATTGTTAATACAAATTTGGTATAGAATGTGGGAAAATTTGAATGAAATACTACAGTTATTTATAACCCATATTTATCTCAAGAGAGTACATGCCACGGTATGTTGTCAATTTGATTATATTTGATTTCAAATTTTCAATGCATCATTTTTATTTAATTTTTAATTTCATACCAAATATGGAACATATTCCTTAAATTAGTTTAATTTGGATAGACTTTTGTTTATATATACGTACATTTATTCTTTATGATCTTTCCATTTCAGAGAATTTGTTGGTTTAATTGATGTGTTAAAGAAATTAGGATTTAATTGATATCAATAGTCACATGTTGATTTGAAGTAAATGTAGGATTACATTGTGAATCCCAAATATTTGAATTGATGATTGAAGTAAATGTAGGATTACATTGGGAATCCCAAATATTTGAATGGTTGATTTGAATCCCAAATATCGTGTAGCAAAAATAATGAATCTACATAAACAGAAATAATGGTAATTAATATTCCAATACCAGAAACTTTATTTGCTTCCCTATAAACTCATAAGGTAACATGATATTCAAAACATTTTGTCATCATATTAAAAGAAGATTCCGTATATTAATAAAACTTTTGATCCATTTGATATATTTAAATTTAAGAAGGATCCGCACATTCAATTGAATTTTTGGGAACCCAAAATTGATGATGGTATTCCTAGACCCCTACTCCCTACCCTTGATATAATAAATTGCTATTTTGTAGGTTCTATAAAGTGATGCCATCCCTACTTACTATCCTTGATATAATAAATTTTTATTTTGTTGGTTCCGTAAAGTGATCCTGATGAGTGATTGGTACCATTCAGAATAATTTTTTTTTGAAAAGCTATCATTCAGATTAATTGTTGAATAGATACAATAAAATATTGATTTTTTAAAAGAACTAATGAGTCTTTTTTTTTGTCTTAACTCCCTTTTTTATAAAGTCATGTTGATGTGAACTACGATATGATTACATTTTGGGAATCTCAAATATTTGAATTGCTTTGAAAATATTTGGGAATCTCATTTTTTTTAAAAAAAATATAAACCAAAATTTTAAACCCAAATCCCTAATCACATTTTTTTTAAAAAAAAAATATAAACTAAATCCTTAATTAAACCCTAACCCTAATCTCTATTTTTTTAAAATTTTTGACACCTATGTGTCGGCAAATGTGTGTGGGAGCCCAAGCCACACAAATAACTATAGTCACTATTCGAATGTAAGTGCTATGATTTTTTTTTTTTTTTTTTATTTTTTTTGTGAATCTTATAAATTTTCTCAATCGTATGTTGACCCTTAAATTCTAATCCCCAATTGCTACCATTTATACGTCGTAAATACTATTAATAAATGACAAATTGCTTATACTTTTTAAACACTAAATCGTAATCATAATTTATTAAAAAAACAAACTCCTTAAACCCTAATCATTACTTTTTTTTAAAATATAAAGAATGGTGTGCATTTACCAATAAAGTTGTAATTAATTACTCTGCAGAGTTCAAGAATAGGGCCTGCATTATTTATAGTAGCTTTTGATGGAAGCTTTGAGTAGGAAATTTAAAAAAAATCGCCAATGGTTGAATTTTAAATTTTTTTTATCAATAAATTAAAAACTCTTACTACTAACAAAAGGAAATCACAAATAGATAATTGAAGACGATGCTTTTTTGGTTACAATAAAGGAATACAATATAATGTTGAACTACGAAAATAGAGAAGGAGAAAAATAGTCTTCGGAATTCAAAATCAAAAGAAGAAAATGATGAATAAAAAACTATACGAAGATAGATAAAAGCTACAAAAATAGAGCCGAAAAAAAAACAAACATAATCACTGTGCCCTCAAAAAATAGTATGCATTTTATTTTCTTCATGTTAAAAAAATATTTATTATAAAAATTATTTTTTTCGTAATCTCTATTTCAATTCTCTGAAATTTTTTAGTTTTAAATGAAATATATATATGTACAACTAATAAAATATATATGCTATATTCACCCATAATAATTGAGATGTCAAATCGGGGAATTTTTTCAAGTATGGATTCTAATACTTTTAAGATTTCTTTAAGTTTAAATTTCAATAATAATATTTGCGGGTCCAACATTAACTCAATATTTTTTTTTATTTATTGTTATTGTGTTATTCCAAAAATAATGATTGTGTTTGGGAATCCCAAATAAGTTGTATAATCAATTCCACTGTTAATATGCATTTTAACAATATCTTAGTTAACTATGTTTTATCTTATATAACTATATTTAAAAGTCCAGTGAATATATATACTTATTGAATATTGTCGATTATGAACTATGCAAATATTAAAACTAATTGCTTCCACCAAAATAGCATATATTAAAATAACATATATTCAAATATATTTTGATATCCGAAGTTTTTACAAGTGGAAACAAATTTTAGATTAATTGGGCTTCCACCAAAATAGCATATATAAAATGATGTTCATTTTGCATTCCCAATATTTTTAGAATAATTCCAAATGCTTAATATACAATATAATTTTATTGCCTAGCCTCAGTTCGTCATTGGTTGTCTAATGTTTAATTAATGAAATTTCATAAATTTTATGGCTTTATTAGTTCACTTTCAGATAAAATATCTTAATTTCAAATTAAAAGTTTGGGAAGACTAAAAATTATATTTACCGTTATACTAAATAAATAAATAAAATATATATTTTCAAAAATTTAAATTTATTTGGGAATCTTCTCATCATTATTATATATGATTTCTAAAGATTTGTTATTTGACTTGATAAATCTAATCAAGTATTCAAAATGGAAAAAAGATATGCGCACATTCAAAAAGCAAAGTTACATTAATTGCAAATGCATATATTTAGTTAATTACTCCGCAGTAATTTTTAAAAAAAATTTGGCCCACATTATTTTATAGTAACTTTTGGTAGAAGCTTTGCACGGGAACCCACCATCATCATTATTATAGCTGATTTTTAAAAAGTTTGAATAAAATATTGAAATGCAAAAGAGAGATGTGCAAGTTCCAATAAAGTTGTAATCAATTACTCTGAAAAAAGTTTGAATAAAATATCCCAAGAATAATGATTGCTTCAGAGAATCAAAAATTTGAATTACTGTAGTAGCATATCCAAATTATATCTGACACTATCTTAAACAAATAAAAAAATATACATATCCTAATAATGATTACTTTTGTAACCACAAAAAATTATATTTTCTTGGGAACCTAACCAAAACCATTACCCCAACAAATAAAATATTATATATATATATATCTCAAAGATTTAAGTAAGTCAGTAGTTGAATGATATCTTCTGCAGTTAAGAATTTAATCTGTTACCTATTCAGAATTAGTTGCCGTATTTTAGCAAAATTTGCATAATGATGATTTCTTTTGAAAACCTCCAAAATTTTATTATATTGATAATTTAGTAAAATTATATTTACCACTACCCTAAGTAAATAAAATTAGTATTCCAAAAATAATTATTGTCTTTGGTAATCCCAAATAAATACAACTTATTTGACATAATGCATTTCCAAATAAATCTGGGAAGTTGTTATAAGTATTGGTGCAAAATCCATTCAAAATAGGGATATTTTATATGAAAAGATACATACTACATTAATATATTTTTTCAATTAAAATATATGTATTCAAAAACAAAAATTTATTTTAAATAAAAACCCTTGAACCCTTTTATCCTAATCATGGATTTTTATAAACGTAAAAAAAAAATCTGGTAATCATTATAAATTCTAATCACATTTTTTTAAATATAAACTAAATCTTTAAACCCTAATCACTAATCACATTTTTATAAAAATATAAACTAAATCCTTAGACCCTAATCCCTAATGAATCAACAATTTGATCCATAAATTTTATATATTAAATTTTGTTTAAATATTTCTAGGAGGTAAGTGATATAAATATACTAGGTGTTTAAATATTTTTAAATACTAAAAGTTGTTGTTCATGGTGGTAAGTGATGATGAATTTATAGGGTTTGGTAATCAATACTCCGCAGAGCAATACCAATGGGCTATACAATATTCTAGGTTTGGCATAATTATTTTGGCAACAAACAGTGTAATAAAGTAATGTGCACAATTTCTTTAAAATGACTTCAAATTTGAACTACTATAAATTTATTATGGACATTTGAGCCTCAATCAAACAACTAATTTTTTAATATTAAAAAATCATTAATGATAAATATATCATAATTAGTGAACTTTATTATTTTTGTATAGACAAATTATAAACGTCAATTTGAAATACTGCAAATAGAGACTCTTTTATTTTTTATGTATAGTATAATAAATGATTTCTTTAATAAAATTATTATACCTATTACTAAAAATTCAATGAAATTGGACCTAAGCCGCCCGCGGACTGACCAATTTAGGCCCACTTCTAATTATAAATCTTATTTAACTATATTTTATCTTATATAACTGTATTAAAATAAAATATTATATATATATATATCTCAAAGAATTAAGTAAGTCAGTAGTTGAATGATATTTTCTATAGTTAAGAATTTAATCTGTTACATATTCAGAAGTCATGCCGTATTTTAGCAAAATTTGCATAATGATGATTTCTTTTGAAAACCTCCAAAATTTTATTATACTGGTAATTTTGTAAAATTATATTTACCACTACCCTAAGTAAATAAAAATTAATATTCCATAAATAATGATTGTCATTGGGAGTCCCAAATAAGTTGTATCATCAATTCTATTGTCGATATGCATTTTGATTGCCCAACCATATGAGTTTGCGTGATTGTGTATAATTGTATAAAAATAAAAATTATATAAATTAAATATATTAAAACTTTATGATTAGATGAATTTAACAATATCTTAATTAACTATATTTTATCTTATATAACTATATTTAAAAGTCCAGTGAATGTATACTTATTGAATATTGTCGATTATGAACTATGCAAATATTAGAATTAATAAAATATAAAATAGAGGAAGTATCGTGCATGAAATATATTAACCAAGTTTTCAGATATATTAAAAAAACATATAATGTTAAAAAATCCTTTAAAAAAAATACACTTCGCAAGAAAGATATATAGTACAACTTATTTGACATAATACATTTCCAAATAAATCTCGGAAGTTGTAATGACGACGATGTGGATTGCGATAGAAAGTCAACGATTAATTTTGTGTACAAAGAAATGTTACAAAACATATGAATTTAATTGGTGATTGCGATTATGATTTGCATGTGATTGAATTTGACAACATTCAACCTAATTCATTGAGATTATCCCAATTACATAGAGATTAATAGATTTTTTCTATGATTAATATTTGTCGGGCACTTTTGCCTTCTATAATTCAGAAAGTAATCGATTCAATTTAATAGTTATATAACAAATGTTTTGTTAAGAAATACGAATACCTAATAAAAACCGCGGGTACCGCGGGTGAAAATACTAGTATATTATAAAATAAGTAAACCAAACACATATTCAAATAAATTACTCCCTCCGTTTTTTTTGTTTGCTACGGACCCACGCAGCACGCAGTCCAATGTACATTTTAAATCAGTAATAACTCAAGTTCGGTATAAGTAAAAATTCTAAAAGTTCGATATTTAAAAACTACAAGACGAGACGAATCTAACAAGATCTCAATTGACTATATTTTAACTTGAATAACTATGATAAAACTTCACGTCAAAGTGATTGTGTGAATAGTGTCAAATTCTCCAACGTAGCTATCATTTAAAAACAGAGGAAGTATAAAATAAAAATAAACATGTTTTAATATATTTATTTATTAATATTTAATAAATGAAATAAAATTTTAATATATTTATTTATTAATATATTGTTTTAATAAATGAAAGTTTAATATATTTATTTATTAATGCGATATGACGGGTATATTTGGTAATTAATATTTAATTATTTTTAAAATGGAATAAAAGAAAGTAGGACATAAATAATGTCACAAAATGAGTATTATTTATTTCAATTAAATAAAATAAAAAATAATTCAAAAAAACTAAAATAGGCCACCAGAAGGAGTCATTTCCACTTTTAGGCCCCCACAGCCCGAATTCCAGCCCAATGGCCTAAATTCAGGCCCGAAATCATTCTAATGGCTATTTTTCCTAAATCAAAATATCGTGGCCAAAAAGTGGAAATGACTCCTTCTGGTGGCTTATTTTAATTATTACCTCTATCTATATTTTAATTCCAATTAAAATAATAATAATAATAATATTATTATTATTATTAGTTATTATTATTATTATTATTATTGTAAGAAGAAGTTAAATTGTGATGTACTAAATAAATGACAAATAACATTTCACATATTACAATATTAAAGAACATAGTTTTATAAAATAAGTTATACATCAATATGAGTGTCGCATATTAACATACTCGTGGATTCCTCCGAGTAACACCAAATTTCTTTTGCTATATCATGCTGCACTTTATCCATTTCGGCTTTGCAATTTTTGTTGAACAAGCTAGTATCACTTCTTGGCTCAATGTTAACCGCATTTGATATCGGGATACCTAATTCGTGAAGACGAATAAAATTATAAATTGTGAAAGTGGATACCATTATAGCCAATTGATACTTGAATTTCCATTGCCGCCATATTTTTCAATATCTTCCATTGGCCTTTGAGCATACCAAAACATCTCTTAATTGTTGTATGCAATTAGAAATGTCGATAGTTAACATGTTCAAGCATCCCTTTAGGTGGAGGGCCGCCATGAAACTCTAGCATGTGATATCTAACATTTTCGCATGTGATATCTAACATCTTCGCATCTTATTGGAATGAGATATACACTAGTGTTTGGATACCCAGAGTCTACCAAATAGTATTTTTCTAAAAATATAACATAGAGTTAGCCATTTCATATCATATATATATATGTATATTTCTTATAGTTTGACATTTCATATCTTCTTTATTATAAAATATTTTATTGATCTCCGCTCACATAAATATAAAAATATAAAAAATACAATATTTAGGGTATTTATATTACTAATACAATATATTAAGAACGTGATTAGTGTATATAAATAATATTTGAATTGTTATAGGTTTTGATTTTTTTTAAAAAAATTATATGTAATTATATAATTTTATTATAATGATCTGATCTGGTCTAGTCTTAATATTTCTGGTCTGGTCTGATCTGATCTGAATGAGTGTGGTCTGATCTGATCAGATCTGAATGTTAGTGATCTGATCTGGTCTGGTCCGGTCCGATTTTAATAAAAATAAGTAAAATGTCTTGGAAATATATTCCACATAATGGGCTTAATACATACAAATGCATTTATTTACAATTAATTATAATTTGATTATTCAATAATACAAGCACAACTTTGCTAGCCTCTTGCCGTTAAAATTGTGTTTAAAACAACAAATTTCAATATTATAACAATTGTTGGTCCATAGTACTATGCAAACATTTTTTTCATGTATAATATTGTTTGCATTCCAGTGTCATCTAATATCTAATAATCTGCTCATCCAAAAAAAAATATATCTAATATTCTGACTTTTACTTTGTTGAATTATGTAACTTCAATTATTTAATCAAGAAGCTTTTTAAATTAACTTCCTGCTTGGTCGTCTGTAGTACTAAGTTTACCTGTCTTTCTTTATTTTTTCTTGTAACATAATCTGACTTTTAATTGGTTGAGTTAGATACTTTAATTACTTTATTATTAAATTTTCTTTAATGCAAATTGCAGTTTTGTAGTACAATTTTTACATAGTTTAATCTTATTTTGTTTGACCCATATTTGTTAATACTTTTTTTTTTAATAGGAAATTTAGTTGTAGGCTTCTGATCCCTTTTTGCCAATGTTGGCGTTTGGTTCCATCATTATTATCAAAATACAATAATTATCCCAAATTAAAATTCATTTGGTTTTACATTGTTCTTTTTAGATTTTTATTAAGAGAACATAACGCAGATTGTCATCAACCCGCACATTCGAGCTAAAATGTTGTTGGTTCGGTCAAATTTAAAGACCGACTCAGGATCTTTCTGTCTTCAAGGAAAGAGGCTGAAAAAGGATCAAACCGGCCTAAGTCCGAATATATGCGCCAAGAATTCGAGAACTTTCAATGCGACATACTTCCCTCGTTTTTTTAAAGAAAGCTACACTTGGGAAAATGACACTATTCACAAAAACACTTTGACTTGGAGTTTTATCATAGTTATACAAGTTAAAATATAGCCAAGTGAGATCTTGTTAGATTCGTCTCGTCTTATAGTTTTCAAATATTGAATTTTTAGAATTTTTACTTATACCAAATTTGAGTTATTAATGATTTAAGATGTGCATTGGACTACGTGCAGGGTGGGCCCGTTGCAAACAAAAAAAAACAGAGGAAGTATTTAACACAATCCAATGAAAATAACTTCTATTACGAAATGTTGAAAATCCGATGACATTCTGATGACTAAAATCCAAACAACTGTTGGGAAGAATACGTATTAGCAGCGGAACTCTTTCCCAAGTGTGTGTGCAAGTGTTGATAACCTCACTTTAATAGTGGCACTCTCTCTCAATATGAGGGAAAACTCTCAAAGATGAAACTCTTCAAAAGAAGAATGAACTTTTATTGATCACTCTCTTCAACACTTACAACTTGGTGATGTTGTGGTAATACTTGTGTTGTGGTTGTGCTTGTGTTTGTGTTGTGGTGCAAATGACCATTACCCTTCTATTTATACTAGCATATGGAGTATTCTAGAATCATTCCTTATAGAATCCTATTATAGAATCCTATAGAATGTGGACTAATGTGGACATGTGTACTACCTGGTAGGGTAGATTATTTATTAGCTTGGTGAATGGAGGCTTGCCCGATTCAAAGTAAGAGGATGAAATGGTTGTTAACGGGCCTTGCTTTGATTTGGATAATTTGGAAATGGTGGAATGAAAAATTGTTTAGGGGACGGTTTGTTAGCCTCAAGGAGGCAGTGGAGGAGGTTCAATGGATGGTGAGTTTGTGGTGGAAAGTGGCGGTGAAGGAGTGTCATCCGGAGCTTGGCATCATGATTTTGGGTTTCCCGGATGGGCTGTATTGGCCTCGGAGACAAACCAAAGAATTCCACGGAGAGGGTTGACATGGCAACGGCCTGAAAAGGGTTGGTGGAAAGTTAACACTGACGGATCGTCGGTTGGGAATCCGGGGCCGACAGGGATAATAGGGGTTATAAGGAAGGACGAGGGAGAGGTGATATTCATTCTTTCAGATCACATTGATATTACGGACTCTACTGAAGCCGAGGTCACAGCAGTTAGTCGTGTATGCTTAGCCATGATCCGCGCAAGAGTTCCCATTGCCTAAAATCTTGTTCGAATGTGACTCCCTTAACATGGTGAAGTGGTTAGGTCAGACGGAACTATTTCCTTGTGCTTCCGTCATCAAATAAGTCCAATCAATTGATGTTATGAGGTTCTCAGGGGAGTCTCGAGTGAAGCATATCCTTCGGGAGCGTAATCAAATGGCAGACTCAGGGGCTAACAAGGTGCGAATGCTGATGGTAAGGTGGAGGGATGGTGTTAGATAAGTTGGCTATTGATGTTTCGCAGACTTGTGGTTTTTATTTCAGTAGTTTATGTGTTTGAATGTAGCTAGCCGAGGTTGAAGGACACTGCCATTTCGTTGAATGTGGCAGCTGAAGTTTATGTGTATTGGTTGGATTGAAGTAATAAATTTTCTTTACCCTAAAAAAAAATGTAGAACCACTTAGATCTATCTAGAATCTTAATGATAATTCAAACCTACTCATAAATGTTATAGATGATTCTAGAATCTTTAATTTAGGAGGGACCTCAACATTCTGCCCCTTCCCGACTAATCTGAAAGATCTGCAACTCCAGCGCCTCCGCAAGAATCTTCGAATTTCTTCATAGGTTACACTTTGGTCATCATATCTGACGAGTTGTCATCCATATGCACTTTTTCGAGTTGAAGTCACTTTTCTTCCAAAGCATCTCATATCCAATGATATCGAACATCAATGTTTTTTGATCGGGAGTGGTAGGTTGGATTCTTTGACAGGTATATCGCACTTTGGTTGTCACAGAGAAGCCTCAATCTTTCTTGAATCTGGCCTAGCTCCGTGAGTAATCCCTTTATCCATACCATCTCATTTTCTGCTTCTGTAGTCGCTATGTACTCAGCTTCTGTTGTTGATAGCGCCACACATTTCTGTAGTCTAGATTGCCAAGATACAGCTCCCCCTACAAAGGTAATTAGATATCTTGATGTTGATTTCCTTGAATCAACGTCTCCTGCCATGTCTGCATCTATATACCGTTCTAACATTGGTTTTCCTTTGCCAAGGCATATAGATCTTTTGGTCGTTCCCCGGAGATATCTAAATATCCATTTTACAGCTGCCCAGTGTTATTTCTTGGGATGGATAAAAATCGTCTTACCATGCCAACAACGAAGGCAATATCAGGTCTAGTGCAGACCATGGCGTACATGAGGCTTCCGACCACCGATGAATATGGGATCTTCTTCATTTCTTCCTTTTCCTTCTCAGTTGTGGACATTGTTTCTTAGTTAGCTTGAAGTGTCCACCAAGTGGACACCCACCGGCTTGACTTTATCCATATTGAATCTTTCAAGAACTTTCTCAATATATCTTCCTTGAGATAGCCATAGTAGTCTCTTGGAACGATCTCTAGTGATCTTCATCCCAAGGATTTGTTTCCCCGGCCCCAAGTCTTTCATAGAGAATGATATGCTCAAAGCCTTATTGAGTGCCTCGATCTTCTTCTTGTCATGACCAACAATTAACATATCATCTACATAAAGTAGGAGGATGATAAATTTTTCATTAGGATATCTCTTGATGAAGACGCAGTGATCGGAACAAGTCTTCTGGAATTGATGTTGGGTCATGAAGGAGTCAAATTTCTTGTAACACTACCTCGGAGATTGCTTTAGACCATAGAGGCTCTTCTTGAGACGGCATACTAAGTGTTCTTTCCCCGTCTTAATGAATCTTTCGGGTTGCTCCATATATATCTCTTCTTCTAAATCTCCATGCAAGAATGCTGTCTTGACATCAAGCTGCTCAATCTCTAGGTCTAGGTATGAGGCTAGCCCAAGAACTACCCGAATAGATTGCATCTTTACGACGGGAGAGAAGATTTCTTCAAAATCTATCCCTTTCTTCTGGCGATATCCTTTGACGATGATTCTGGCTTTGTATCTTGGTCTTGCGCCTCCTTCTTCAATCTTCAGTTTGTATACCCATTTATTTTTCAATGCTCGCCTGCCTTTTGGTAACTCCACTAAGTCATAGGTGTGGTTCTCATGTAACGATTGCATTTCCTCATGAATAGCCTTCAAACATTATTCTTTGTGCTGATCTTCCATAGCCTCGTTATAGTTTTGTGGCTCCCCCTCACTCGTGATTATCATATACTCATCTGGTGGGTATCTAGTGGAGCCTTTCCTCTCACGAGTGGATCTACGTAACTGTGGTTGTAGAGTCTCACCTTCTTCTTGTGATGATTCTGTGTCACCTGACTCAGAAGAAACCTCCTCGTTACTTATTCCATTTAAGGTAGCTATCTCGGCATCAACATCGTCGGCTGCTTGTTCTCCTTGGTCATTATGCTCCACCATCGGCGTATCAGGAGAGGCACGACATCGAACCATCGACTTCTTCTCATTTTGGAAGTCTTCGATGTCTGATCTTCGAAGAATGTGACATCTCTACTCCTCACGATCCTCTTGGATGTTGGATCCCAAAGCCGGTAACCAAACTCATCATGTGGTGTACCGAGATAGATACACTCCTTTGTCTTTGAGTCAAGCTTAGCACGTTCATCTTTAGGAACATGAACAAAGGCTCGGCAATCGAACACCTTGAAACGATCGTATGTGACTCTTTTTCCCGTCCAGATTTCTTCTGGGATACATCCATCCAAAGGTACTGATGGGGAGTAGTTGATGATGTTGACAGCAGTCGTTGCTCCTTCTCCCCAGAACGACTTAGGGAGCTTAGCGTGAGAAAGCATGCACCGAACTCATTATGTGATGGTGCGATTCATTCTTTCAGCAACACCGTTTAGTTTAGTTTTCTTGGGTGGATTTTTCTCGAGCTTGATTCCACGTGACCTGCAATATGCATCGAATGGGCTACGATATTCGAACGGGCCACTTCAGCTTCAACCCTATCTCTCGCTCCACCCTTGCATAAAACTCCTTGAAGACGTCAAGAACTTGATCCTTTATCTTCAATAGATATGCAAAAACCTTCGAGAGTGGTCATCGATGAAGGTAACAAAGTACAATGCACCACCCATGGATTTGTCCGTCATCGAGCTTGGTGATGTTGTGGTAATACTTGTGTAGTGGTTGTGCTTGTGCTTGTGTTGTGGTGCAAATGACCACTACCCCTCTATTTATACTAGCATATGGAGTATTCTAGAATCATACCTACAAATCTAAATCCTATAGAATGTGGACTAGAGTGAAATATTTTAGGTCTCTCTAGAACTCTCCAGGATTAATGTAGAACCACTTAGATCTATCTAGAATCTTAATGATAATTCAAGCCTACTCATGAATGTTATAGATGGTTCTAGAATCTTTAATTTAGGAGGGACCTCAACAACAACCACCGCTAATAATAACTTTTCTATATTAACTCTAAAGTACAATATGATTACCGATGACAGTTATCTAATAATAAACGATACAATCGCCACGAAATTGCTGCGATTACCGAGTGGTCCAAAGAGAGTACGGAGGCGCTGGAAATCTCAGGTCGGTGTGGGGTAATGTGCTCTTTGTTTTTCGAATGATAGAGTGAAAGAGAGAAAAATAGCTACTTGAAATAAAATGACTAGTACGTTTTGGCAGAATAACGATATAATGATATGTGTTGTACTTTTTTTTTTTTTCAAACTCATACTATTTATAGACCTCATGTCAACAACTATCAAATAACAATTTCTTTGGACACCTTAACCCTTTCATTCTGCCGAAATAATCCATCCCATTCCCCCTATATTCCAGTGATAATCATAAGCCCAATGGACCAAAATTATTTATCCTTCTCAATGAATCCTTACTCAAGCCCGAACTTTTATGGGCCGGTTTTCTTCCCTAGCCCAAAAGATGCCTCGTACTTGGGCCATCATTAATAGATGGATCTAATGAAAACCTAGTACATGCTTTCGCTATCCCCAAGATACTTCGAGCTTACCTCGAGCCCCGTATCTGTTGTATGATTATTAGTAGACATCATTATCTTCTACCACCGGTTACGTATTTTTGAAAAAATATAAACTTCTCTTTATCTGACACCTCCTTATTTGGCATGGTTTTCTTCGGATTTGGGACCATGCTTAGGTGATTTGTATAACATGGTTTTCTCGAATCTTGACATTCAGAAGATTCTTCCGAAGAACATTCTACTCGTTCATTCCCATATTGAGCGAAGTTTTTGGGAAGAAATTATCTCTTGATTTCTATGCCTCCTTAAATCCATGGTTCAAACCATTGCAATTTTTTTATCAAGATCTCCCTTCGGACTTAGCTGCTAGGGATCTCTTTCGAGCTGAACGTGAGGGTTTGTCCAAAATCCAAGAAAAATTCAAACACTTACATGGCCGAATATCAGAAGTAAATAAATGAAATTATTAACATGGAAAGTACCAAAAGGAAGTGTGAAAAAGATCTTGCCATCCCCTAATTAGAGTTCATCCCCTTTTTTTAGGCCAATGAGGGAAAATGTGGTCTTGTTGGAGATTTGGTGAATTTGAACTCAAAACAAGCTGAAGGATTGATTTTACAACCTATCATAAGTGGTTTCCTAGCCTTATTTCTCACTTTTATGGAGATTTGGAGTGGTTTTTGGAAGGGGGCAGCCAAGTAACGAAAATGAGGATCTTTGTTGGGAATTTGTAGATTTGAGCTTGAGAAGCTTGTCTTGTGTTCAATCTTGTGTACCATTTGTTTGTGCATGATATGAGGTATTATTTATGTCTTTTTTCCTTTTCCATTGTTGATTTTGGTTGTGTAATTGAAGTTGAGTTGGAGGAAGTAGATGATGATGGTGATTGATCGTAGGATCTTGAATTTCTTGTGTTGTAGCTGAGAATTGTAGACTTTTGAGGAGCATAATCTTGAACGATTTGGAGTTTTGGACAACATCCAACAATGCATGTATTAGATTTAGCATTAGGGAGATGTCTAAGAATGCCTTAGAAATGTCTTGGCATAGGGTTTCTGCGCCAGAGGTGCGTGAACCCCAGGAACACATGCCCAACGTGTGCAGTAGGTGGGCGTTCCTTATCATGAATGCCTAGTGGGCGTGCCGGCCTGCAGGTTTCAGCGAATTTGTGATTTATTCCATTTTGCTCGGTTTTTCCCTTTCTTTCGTGCTTGGAGGATAGTATGACTTGTGTACGGATGTTATTACTCATCCTATGCGAACCTAGATTCGTATAAATATATCCCTTATGTCGATCATATTCCTTAAAATATTGGGAATTAATGAATTACATGAATTGTTGTGGCTGTGAAGTCACGAAAATGGTTCTAGAGTTTTTGGGTGTTACATTTTAGTATCAGAGCTATGTTTGCTCTTATGTGCTATAAATAAGATGCATGCGGTGAGGTGTTTGGGGGATTGCATGTAAAGTACTGCATCTGAATTAGATTCTATTATTATAGTTTCGCATAGTGCTATTGGTAAATGCTTACCTTTAAGCTATGGTTTGGAAAAGAACCATGGTCAACCCACAAGGATATAACAGGAGATCTACGGCTTATGCCTACAAGTATTTGGCGTGTTCTTTTTATTCCAAATTTTAATTAAATTGTAGGTCATGTTTGAGTACAGGCTGCCACCAAGGAGAGATGTACTTTGTAGAAATCCAGGGCTGAATTTCGGTGATAGAGGCTATCACCATACTGATGAAGGAAATGGAATTACTTATGATGAGGAGCTTCCTTTGGAAACCAAATGGGGACTTATGATGAATCACAATATGAGGATAACTTTATTCCACCTCCACCTTAACCACCAAAGCCTATCCCATTTGACACTGCCCAATTTATGCAATGGATGCTCGTTTTTATGCATAAAATGATTCAAGGATAGGGGCAGGACTAGCTTACCCGCCTCCACCTCAGCCTCTAGTGGACTATACCTATTCAGCCAGGCATCATCAGCTGCCTACGTTCAATGATGGGTCTGATCCACTAGCTCTCGACAACTAGGCTTCTAAGAAAAATCGGATATTCGAGAATATCGGTTGTCTTGAGAATAAGAAGGTGGGAGTGGGAAACCTATGTTTATTAGGCCCTGTTTTGCATTGGTGGAAGGCAAGAGAGAATAAGTTTGGGGCGGTTCCACACTTCACTTGAGAGACCTTCCGTAATCTCTACACTCGTATTTTTACACTACTCAATGCTAAGGAGTTTTATACTTTAGAGTAGACCGGGAACATGACAGTGACGGAGTACTATCAGAGGGTTGTGGAGCTCCTAAGTTATGCTCCTAAGAAGGGGTCCAAAATCTCAAGATTTGTTGATGGGCTGAGACCATAGATTAGGAAAGGACATGAGGTTTAGAATACATCTCTTACCATTGCATATGATCATGCTCTATTCTTGGAGAGGACCACAGCAGTCATACACCATAGTTGGAGCCACAAGGGTAAGGAGTCCACACGAGGGGTTGGACATTCAGGAGACCATCTAAGGGGAGGGCTAAGTTCTCCCAAGCTTGGCCTCAGTCAAGGCCATCATTTAGACCGGGCACTACTGTTGGCATAGCCAACACGAGGGTCATCAATGATATCAGTGCTCCCAGCGAGTTGAACCTACCAGTGGTACTACTTTAGTTACTTCCAATGGAGTTTCCCCGTAAGGAAAGGTGTGGATCACGACAGAGGTGGCTAGAGTTGCCGAGGAGGTTGCCTCAATGTTATAGAGAAGCTTAGTTGAATGGTCATCACGATGTTATTATCGGTACTATTCTAGTTTATAACATAACGGCATATGTTCTATATAACTCTGTGGCTTCATGTTTATTTATTTCTTCTAAACTTGTGTCCGATCATAACTAGGGACTGTTGGAGACATTCCACCTACCAATGTCCTTACGTTTTGGTGACATAATTGGAAGTGAATGGCTCAAACCAAATGCTACCTTGAATATCGTCGGGAGTTCGAGACCGATCTCGTAGTTATTGACTTATCATAATTTGATGTCATTATGGGGATCGACTAGCTCTTTAGATATCATGAAATATTGGGTTGTGGCATTCCTAAGATATCATTCCATGATGATGAGGGTAATGTTGTAACTTATTATCCTCCTAAGATATCATGCAATATTAGACTGGTTCTTTTAATATCATTTATGTTTTGTCTTTTGCATCATTGGTTCATATGGGTTATTCGATACATATTTGTTATGTACATGAACCTGATGTAACTAGGACAGACTCTAGTATCCAATGTATCCCCATAGTCTCTTAGTTTCCCTATGTATTCCCGAGGAGATCCCTGGTTTTCCACCTACACGAGAAATTGATTTCACCATTGATTTGGTTAAGGGAGCAGCTCCTGTGGGAAAGACTCCTTATCGCATGGCACCCATAGAACTTAAGGACTTAAAGAAGCAAATGAATGATTTGCTTGATAAGGGATATATTCAGCCCAGTCGTTCACCATAGGGGGCACATGTTATCATTGTTAGAAATAAAGATGACAGTCTAAAGATGTGCATTGATTCTCGTGGGCTTAATCAGGTGACAGTTAAGAATCAGTATCCTTTACCAAGAATTGGTTATTTATTCGGCCAATTGAGAGGTGAAACTTTTGACAATGTCCCGCACGAGTATTTTTGAAAAAGAAAATAATCCCGGTCTTGATTTTATTTAATGAAAATCAATTTATGATTACGAAGGGGATATATGTATAGGTTGTCACGTTTTTATTACTCGTGTTAAGAAACTGTGGCCCGAAAGCACACGGTGTCAAAAATTGCAATAATTTATAGGTAAGTCCGGATCGTTCACTGGAGGATGTGCGATGGAAGCAGGTCCCACGCCATTTTACAAGATTTTCAACTCGGTTACTCGAATCAGTTTTAGAAATTGACTATCAACTACTTTACTGAATTTAAACTAAGCTATGAAAGCAATTAAAGTTATTCTACAAAGCATATAAAATTCTATTCTAGAAAGCGGATAAGTTTATGCTAAGAAGCAATTAAAATTAGGTCTAAAAAGCAGGTAAATTTACCCTATGGAAGCAATAAGATTATTCTAAGAAAGCTTTAAATCTAAGCTATACTAGCTATGAAGCAGATTCAAAATGATGACAGAAGGGACAGGGAGAAAAGAATAAAAATTGGACAAGATTTAGACAAAGCATAATTAAACTTCCATTTTTATACACAGATCTTTGTTTGGGATAATCCTGTCAGATAGCTAATTCTCATGCTCTCAGTACTATGTTCCCTTTAACTTACAGTATGAGTTTACAAGTTCTTAAAACAATAAATTCTAAGATACCACAGATTCATAACTGCCCCGGCCAGGGTATTTTATTTCATCTGTGGTGGACAAGCAACACCAGACAAATCATTAGTTGAAATGCCAAGTACTGTTATCATTCCCCCATGTCACACCCAAAGTCTACAAATAAACCTGAACTATCCATTAACTCTCAGTCCTAGTAGCAGTTGGAAAATCTAGAGACACATCCGAGTGACCTCTACGAAAGCAATTAAAGGAAAGCAGTAAAGAAAGCAGTTAAAATCCTATCACTCGGAAGTTTCAAAAGCTTCGTACTGGTAGTAAAAGAAAGCCTCCAGTCAGAATGACCGGACGTGGATCAAGAATTCCCGACTCTCAGTGAACCGCTCGCAGTGTTCACTTCCTTCTGGGTGATTATGAGATACAAACTAATGAAACGAAATAATAGATTAGTTCGTTCCGGATGCACTCATTCAGGACTCAAAAATAGGCTTTAGCAGAAGAGGATAGCAGTTGAAAGGAACTCAACCCTATCTTAGAAAATAACCAAGGCCTACGTGTTGTTCCTTTAGAATTATCCATCACACTGTA